>CM021110.1:337887652-338341411 GCA_007115665.2 Sequoiadendron giganteum | reverse complement strand
TGAAAAATGAAACTTGGGAATTGGTTCCAAGACCTAAAGACAACAATGTTATTGGTACCAAGTGGGTTTTTAGCTAAATGAAGATGGAGAAGTGATCCAAAATAAGGTCAAGCTTGTGTGTAAAGGTTATGCTTAGGTTGAAGGAATTGATTTTGAGGAGACATTTGCTCTAGTAGCAAGACTAGAAGCAATCAGAATGTTTTTGGCTCTTTCAACATTCAAGAATTTCAAAGTGTATCAAATGGATGTGAAGCTTGCATTTTTGAATGGACAGTTAGAGGAAGAAGTCTACATTGAGCAACCGAAAGGTTTTCAATGCTCAGATAATCCAGATTTTGTATGCAAATTGAAGAAGGCCCTTTATGGACTCAAACAAGCTCCTAGAGCTTGGTATTCCAGTTTGGACAAGTATCTGTAGCAGCAAGGGTTCTGAAGAGGCAATGCAAATAGCAACTTATACATAAAAAGTTAAAAACAGAAGATGATAAGCGGTTGATTGTTGTTGTCTATGTTGATGACATTATCTTTGGTGGAAATAGTGATGATATGTGCAAGGATTTTTGAAATGCAATGTAGAGTGAGTTTGAAATGTCAATGCTTGGTGAATTGTCTTTCTTTCTTGGTTTACAAATTTCTCAGTCAGATAAAGGCATATTCATTTCTCAGAACAAGTACATAAAGGAAATGTTAAGTTTAAGATGGAAGAATGCAAACCACTAGGTACAACTATAGTTACTGGATGAAAGTTGAGTAAGGATGATGAATCTGTTCCGACAGACCAAACCTTGTATAGATCCATGATTGGTAGTTTATTGTATGTGATTGCATCTAGACCGGATATAATGCAGGTGGTCGAGATGGTAGCCAAATTTCAAGCAGCACCTAAGGAGACTCGTATCAAAGCAGTAAAGAGGATATTCAAATATATTTGAAGGCTACAATAGATTTTGGTTTGTGGTATCCTAAGAGTGAAAATTTCACTCTAACTGCATACACAGATGCAGATTGGGCAAGAAGCATCCATGACCGGAAGAGTACAAGTGATCGAGCTTTCTTTCTTGGTAACAATCTTGTATCCTGGTTAAGCAAAAAGCAGGATTCAATATCTCTATCTACAGTAGCAGCAGAATACATTGTGGCAACTTCATGTTGCACTCAAGTATTGTGGATGAAGGAGAATTTGAAGGAGATGAAGATTGAGTTTGATGAACCCATTTCCATCCTTTTTGATAATACCAGTGCTATAAACATTTCAAAGAATTTGGTAATGCACTCAAGGACAAAGCATATTGCAATCAAGTATCATTTTTTGAGAGAGAAGGTTGCAAAAAAGGAGATGAAGTTGGAGTATGTTGAAACCAAGGAGCAAGTAGCACACATTTTCACAAAACCGCTTCCTAAGGAGGCTTTTGAGTTTCTCCAGAAGAAGCTAGGAGTTGTTGCTCCCTCCTCTTGAATCAAGAGGAAGCATAGGTTAAGGGGGAGCATTGTCTCCCTACTGCAAGAAGACTTGGTGGTCTTGCAGAGCATTTCAAAGCACTGCAATATGGTACAAGTTTAGGGGGAGTGTTAACTTCCTACTGTAAGAAAGCTTGGTGGTCTTGCAAAATGTGTAGTGTGGTATGGACTCATGGGGAGTCTATACAAGAAACAGGTTTCTGGATTGTGCAGAGTGTCCAAAATGTTGGTGGAGATGCCGAGAATCAAGTTTCAGTTGACCTTTGTCATTGATGTCAAAGGGGGAGAAATGGAACTCAAAATGCTATATCTTCTAAGAGGAGAATGTGGGAATCAATGTGAGAATTAAATGTAAATTGCAGTGTCATCATTTTGAGTTGCGGAAGTATATATTGCTAGCTATATTAATAAAATTAGTTGAGGATTCTCTATAGTATCATAATACATCTATTCATGATGATAGAGGTGATCCAAAAGTTTGATCCAAAATCATTCAATTCAGTTACTCATGGCAAAGAGATTTCTCTAGCAATACATTTATGCTCAGTATTTCTTCTTGAAGGCAAGTTAGGCTCTGTGATTTGAATGGAGAGCATGTCTACACACGTTCTATCATATTCTAGAGTTTTCGGAAGATATGTTCGGTATGCAAAAAAGTTTGAAGTGACAAAAGGTTCTTTGTGCCTGTCTGTCAACCAGGTGGTGGTTTCAAAATTGTGCGGCAATGGCTAGTAGCATGCGACACCTGAAGATAACGTGGGGGTGTTAAAATAGGTCCAAGTCAAGGTTCCTATGGAAGCACACAACATCATGTTCTTTTGGCAGAAATCAATCTGTTTTAGGACCGACCTGTTACACATTTCGTGTAATTTGAATTTAGGTCCACCTTATGTCGTCTTGGTTATTTGTGGATCCCTAGCCGACATGGAGTGATGTTAATGTAATGTCTTGAATATAATCATCATACTTTTGTGCAGTTATGTGTGAGTGTGTGAGTGTGTGTGTGTGTGTGTGTGTGAAGAATAAAAGAGAAGGTGGTTAGTGAATATACTTGTGTGTGAGCGAGAGTTATTCAACATGAAGCATCTCAATCAATGTGTGCTATGATCAGAAGATCTTAAGAAGTGTAGTAGAGTGTTTGAATCAAGTTCAAAGTATATGTAAGCTATGCAATCAGCATTAAAGGTCTACAAGCTTTATCTTTGTAATTCAGTAGGACTTATGTTCTACTCATTGAGTTGGTGCTCAAATCATTGTATTGGGGATTGATGTCTTCTATATGTTGGCACCTACAAATACATTTGGGATTGGTGTCTCCAATAGGTTGGTTCCTACTTCATATTGTAAATTCCCTTATTATATTCCTACTTTGTGAGGCTAGATTTGGACATTAGATCCAAGCAACTATTCTCACAGTGGTTTTTCCCATCTTGGGTTTCCACGTATATTTGGTGTTCTCATGTGCAGATGTGTGTGCTTATGTTGTTTATGATTATCAGTATCTGCATTGAATCAAGTTTCATGTTTGATATATGTGTTGATGTGCAAGATGTTATGTTGGAAGTTTTGTTTTGTTTTCAGTTCTTTTTAAATTGTTTGTCTTTGGGTTTTGTGAAGTTCGTTTAGCCTTTTTTATATTAGTTAATGGTTGTGTGTGATGAGACCACTCCTTGAGAACCACTGGTCCTTCATTTATTTCGTTAGGATGTGAACAAGTTTGGTGGCATCCAGATGTACGTTATGGGAAGTGTCAAGAGTGATAAAGGAGATGACAGTTTTGGTAAATTGTCCAAAGATGCATTGGTTACAAGTGATGACCCTATGACTTGTGGAGGAGCAAAATCGTTGGTTGAAGATGTAAGGATCATTCAAACATGGACCAAAAATGAAGGCACACATGGCAAGCATCCATTTACTCTCTCACTAGTTCCTCGTGAAGAAATGGTTGAGGCTATGGAAAACAAAGAATGTAGGCTCAGGGCAATTGGTATTTTTTTGTTTGTTCAACTCCTAACATTTTGCCTTCTCATTTTTTTATAATGATTGGTTGCCGTTAGTTTGGCATAAAAGCTTTTGGTTTATATGTGTCCTTTTTCCAAATGTTGCAAAAAGGTTTGCAAAAGCATGTTACTAGCAAACAATATTTGCACTTTTGCTTGGGATCCCCTCATATCCAGAAGAGGTTGTTTTAAAATCCTCCCCTAAATAGGTTGAGTTGTGTAATGTGCCTTCATCCTTATGATTTTTATTGCCTAAAAAGTTGAAACCATTGGCTGAGGTTATTAAAATGGAAGATTCCAAGGTTTCTCTTCTGCATATGATTGCATGGGTTTTGATTTCTTTAAAGCCTAGTGTTTCTCATCCAAATTTCATCTTGGTTCCCTTCCATGGGTCCTTGCAGGAAATTAAAATTAATTATTTGGTTGGCTCAAATGCTTGTTTTTATTATAAAAGAGATAGCCATTTTGTTGGTGTGAACATGATATATTACCTACTCATTTCATACTAGGTCCTACTCACACTTGCATACTTAAGCTTACAATCATTTACTTTTTGTGTCTCATCATAGGATTAAGACACTTATCGTGATCTTAATATGCCCCAAGGTTTCATCCTTGTCTTCCTAACAAGAGTTTCCCTTCCCTTGTTTGGAGAGTTTACACCAAAGAACTTTCATATTGTGCATCCCAATGCAAAACAAACCTCAAATTGAACTCAAAAGACTCAAAAACCTACAAATTGATATAAAACTTGATAGGTTTTGGCATTGCAGATCTGCAATTCTCTTCTCTTGTTTGGAATATTCCTATTCAGATATGTGTCACTTCTATGCCATCTATTGTCAATAGAAGGTACAAGCATTGGCCATTGGCCATTAGCCACTACAAGAAACATAAGGTACAAGCATTGGCCACTGGCCACTAGCCACTACAAGATTTATCCCCCCATCACAATCCCCATGGCCACCAAAGTGACAATAACCGCACCTCACCAAAACGAAACAACACTTGCAACTTGTTTTCTATGCCCTAAAGGGGGAATTTTTTTGGGTGGCATAACTTGGGCATACAATATTGGATTTCTGCAAACAAATAGATGCTAGAAAGTTGGTTTAGTGTACTTTGTAGGCATATATCTAGTTTTTCCTAATTTTGCCCCAAGTACCTATTATTTCAATTTGAAGTCATCTTTTTAATTACACTAACACTTTCAATGTTTTGCAAAATATGGGGCCATTTTTTATGTTGCACAAGTTAGAATTTCATATGTTTTAATCTCTAACTAGTATATGAGGAGCCTATCATTGTAAAATCATGGGTTTCTCATTTCATTCTTCCATAATCACCCTAAATAAAAGGAACTATAAGTCTTTGCAAGATGGAATCCTAAGACATCTCAAGTGGCTTCATCTCTTGCCCCATCTCTATGAACTTGTCCTTGAACTAGGTACCACCAAACCAAAAGCTAGCATGGGATAACAAAAAATGATCATGTCCTAAGATTGATTGATAACAGTGTTGATTTTGACACTATGCTCTCCATATCACATATTGAGTACCCACGCATTCTTTGGACCAAAATTTGGGAGATCTATGGAGACTCACATCACTCTCCATTTTCAGTTGATCCTATTATGGACAATCTTGTGCCCCTTGATAATTGTTATAACCTACTATAATGATGATATAGAAGAACAGCTTGATTATTTGGTAGGCCTTTATAGTTGTGATAACATTGAGGCTCCTCCTAATGCTCCTTCTCCTCCCATAGAGATATCATTTGATTCTTTGACTTCTATGACTTCTAATCTAGATTTAGTGGTTTCATCTTCTTTATCTTCAATTCACTATCCTAAGGTTGAGAACTCTTGCATTCCAACATCGGTAGATTCATCTCCAAGTGTTCATATCCAAACATCTTGTGTGATGGATGGCCAATACACTTGGATGACATATCCATCACTAGTTGCTTCGAATGATTCTTTGCAGTAGGTACATCATAATCTTCTAGATTAGGTACATTGGGATGAGTACTTAACGAATATTGCAAGTTTGTTTTGTGAGTCCCATCTTGTAAACTTGGAAGACACAATTGAGGATATTTATCTCCTCTTTGGTAGCAACCCCCTCACAGTTGTTGTCACACCATCATTGTCTTTGGATATCATTCTTCATTTGTCTCCATAAAGTGTTGGCTTATCATTTTCTTCATTGTTTAGGCTTGTACCTGATTTGATTGTATCATCCTTTTATACCAACATGGTGACACTTGACCCAAGTTTCAAAGACATCATCATACATCATAATCTTTCTTCCCTCATGAGAAACGTTCCTACATCTATACTTGGTATTGTTTCTTCTAAGGGGGGGAGGAACATTGTTTGGCATTCTTAGATTTTCATCATCCTTTGTCAAGCATCCACCATCATTGCAAGAGATTACACATTGTGAGGGGGCTACATAATCTATGGAGTGAGCATTGATTGTACATTGGCAACAAAAGTAGTCCTTGGGAGGTCATGTTGAATCTCCCTTCTTTCACTTGTATATGTTTGTTTGCATCTTTTCTCTCCTTTGGAGAGGAGTTTTTTTTTAACAATTTTTCTCCTTTAGTCCATTTGTGAGAGATTTTTTTGTACATGTTAGCATGGCCTTGTAACTAAGACCCATCTGTGCATCTTTGCATGTTATCATTCTCCCTAAGTTGCACAAGTGTTGGTGTGAACATGGTACATTACCTAACTAGTTTCATATTAGGTTCTATTCACACTTGCATACTTAGGCTTACTTAGGTGATTTACTTTTTGTGTCTCGTATCATAGGATATTAATATGTCTTAGGGTTTCATTGTTGTCTTTATAACAAAGGTTTCCTCATTGTATATTGTACTAGTTTAATTTATGCATCTAAAAAATTATCTAGCTTCATAGCATTATCATTGCTTCTCTCACATGTGGAAAGTTGTTTTGGTTGCTAGTGATCCTTGGCTCCTATAGGGTTGATCAACAACTTTTACACATTTGAGGTCTGCTTGTTCTTTGTTGAAAAAAAAAAATGAATAAAAATCTTAATTTGAAACCTGTTGATTATTTTGGGGGATTCCATTTGGGTTTTGTTCATGATGCTTTTGGTGATATAAATATGGACGTTAGATATAATTTGGAGGAGGTTTTGCCTCCTCAAGTTGCTAAAAAAATGTTGAGGAATATATCATTATTCTCACTGCTCCAAATGTCTCTTCTAGTTTGGAATTGCCTCCTTCTGCTTGGTCCTTGCCATTGTTGCCTAAAGTTTGGAAATTAATAAGAGACTGTTAGATGGTATAAAAAATCAAAGACCTTTGATTTTTTCTTTTTAACAAAAACCAACTTTGCATAATTCTAATAAAGGCTTGGGTGCTAAGTTTGGCCTAGCTCTAATAGTAATAAGCAAGAGTCTAAAAGGCACAAAAATTGCATTGGGTAATGGGGGTGTTGATTTGGCTTTGGGAGATGACAATGGGAGTGATATTTCTATGGAAGATTGTAAATCTCGGTCTACCCAAGGAAGGGGGTAAAAATAATTAGGGGGGGCAATATCCCCCCTTCCAATAAATTCTCTTCCCTCTCTTTGATTTGTTGTGATGAAATTCTCTTCCCTGCAATTCACCATCCTCAAAAAATTGGATTCTCCCTTTCCCAACCAGGCAATACTGCCGGAGATTCCATTTCCTATTTCTTGATGTGAATATTTTAACCCACTCTGATATGCACCTGTTGATTCTGGTTCTGCTCATAATGATGGCATTATTCCCATAAGATTTCCCTGGATTCAATTCACACATCAGGAGATAAAATAGCTCTCAGAAAGGAGGCAGAGCTGCCGGTTATTGCTTAAGAGTTCTTGTGCTAATGCTGCCAAAGGAAACAAACAAACAGAACACAAAAAGCAAACCAGATCACCACCCTAGACAAAAGCTCACCAGATCACAACAGAGAAGAACAAAAAAATTTAAAAAATCTGAGTCTTTACAGGCTGGTTCATCATCAATTTAGTCAGTTTGCACCGGGTTCTTCCCAGGTTCATGTAGGACAAACCCATAGTGCTCTTGCTCCCTCTGTGCATCTCTCCAGGTGGATGAAGCCTGATCCGAAACCAGGTTTGAACCAGACCCAAATCTGGGACTCCTGGCCAACAGACCAGTAACTTAGTCTACAACCAACCATGGGTCCTAAATCTTAGGAGAGCACACCAAAAGTAATGGGTTTTTTAAGACTACATTGCAAATTTATGTGTTTTATAATGTTTGGACACTTTGTCAAGTTTTTAATGAGTTTTTGCTAAGTCTTGAGTCCAGGTAAAATTTTAGACCTGCCAAGTTTTTGCCAAGTCCCATTTTTTGAAGTTGAACTGTACATAAAACTAGTCACATTATAAGAATAAACAGAGGGGTGTAGGTCAAACCTGCTTGACAGTACTAAAAAAGTTTAAATTAAGGATCCTAACCTCTATGACAACCAAAGATTAAAGGAGAAAAAATTGAATAAACAACTTTATATTGTTAACTCAGCTTCTTCTTCATGTCCAGCAGAGAGCAAAAATCCTACTGAAAAAATAGTCACACCCAACCAACACAGAGTGGAAGTTGCAGGCAAATCTTGGCCAATCAGACTCCCTTCAGGAAAATGAACATATTTATTATTAATTTGTATATATAACTTAAATCCTTCCCAGCTGAAATTGAAACTGAGGCAGCAGATATCACCCCCTACTCATTCCCAGGGAAGTACAAGCACCATCATCTCAACAAGAAGGTGGGGATAGGAGTTAGACCAAGATCCGCTACTTTGTAGATTGGCCTGAAAAGGTCACAATTTTGTTGTCTTGTTTTTTTTCAGCTGAAATTACTGCAAACCTTCGGAGCTCCTCTAAGTTACCTTGACAGGAGAGCTGAAATTAATGGGTCATTACATGTTTAGCAGCAAAACCTGGTATTCTATAAAATAATATTTAAGTAATGCAAAGTTTCTAATCATTTGGTTTCACACATCTGACCATTGAAATTTGGCATTATTCCTTCTTTTGTTGAGAGACCTTCTCAAACCCTCTTCTATCTAGCAAAAAGACAACAAAATGCAATTCAAAGTTTTTGTACTTTCGTTTCACAAAGCTGACCATAATAATTTAGCATTATTCCTTTTTATGTTGAGAGACCTTCTCAACCCTCTTCTATCTAGCAAAAACAGAACACAAATTTAACCTTCTTATGTATCCCTTCAAAACTTCAATGTCTTCGAGAATGAAGAACTTCAGAGCATACAAAACAAACAAGATTTCATGTATTCATTAAATATTGGAAAAAGAAATAGATGTGTAGGATGCTTTAAAAATATTTTCAGCTCAAAAAATTAGAGAAATTTATTATAGGGTAATTATTACTATTAGGAAAAAAATTAAAAAGACAATTGATTTACAATCCATATAAAAGCTTAAGAAATGTTTTTAGAAGAAAAATGCTAGTTACCAAATCCAAATTTTTATAATGTGGCTAAAAGCTAGCCAGTTGAAGAAAAATATCCAATCAAAAGAACTGTAACTGAAGACCTTCAAGTATAAATTTTACTACTTTCATATCCCATCAAAATACTGTAATTAAAGACCACCATGGTGAAGCTTTTATTTCCTTCTTAACATATGCTCAAGCTATAATTTAAATCCTAAACTAAAGAAGTTTTACTTCTTGAGCCACGTCTTCTTATGAAAATTTTATTACTTTCCAAATATTAGCACAACCAGAAACCAAACCTTTGTCAACCAGTAAATTCAGTAGTAAAAGGATTCAATTAGTATTTGATCCAATCATTTTCAGCAAAAAGATTCGATACCCTACAACAAAAAAGTAAAACAACCAAAAACAGACCAGACCTTCTTACACACATTTGGACATTCCATAAGCTCCATCTTACAACTGAAATCAGTTTCTTTCTCAACATAAACTCAACCAGAAAACTGCCGAAATCTGCAAACCTTTGAAACCCTACAAAACCTATAACGCATACAATCCTTTGAAACTCTAAAAATCCTAAATTCAAGGAAAGTAAACAAAACCTGCTTGTGTATATTTCATAATGTCCATCTTCTGCCAAAAATTTTGTATTTATCAACATAAACTCGATCTGAAAGAAATCCGAAACTGTCAACAGCAAGAAAGTAAACCCTAATGCCTTAACAACAAAAATATTAAATATCAATAATGTTTCCAAATGAACATCTTTTTGGGGGGCAAAATATATTAAATATATTGGACAGCTAGAGAATTTGATAAAAAATTCCCTTTAAAATGTCGATGCAAGAAAGTTTAGGACACAGTTTATATTCTGATGAACGTGTTCTTTTTCTAAAGATTCAATCATCCAGAAATCAAAACCTGAAAAGCCTAATCGCCCTCGAAACCTTTAATTCAAGTAGAACAAAAGAGACGCACTTGTGGATATTTGATACCGTCCATACTCTAATGAAAACACTTGTTGTTTCCTAACATAAACTGAAGCAGACAACCCTTTAACACCCTCCAAACCCTGAACGTAGGAGAGACTTACCAAATTGGCTTTCGGGAATTAGATGTCGAAAGGAAATTTCATTTCTTTACCAACTTAAACTTAACCAAGAAAATACCCTAAAACCATTGAAAGCCTAAATTTGAGAGTGATAAACCAAACTGGCCTTTGGGAATTTTATACAGTGGATGTTATGACTAAATTGCGATTTATTTTCCTACCATGAACTAAACACAAGAAAATCACTTGGAACCCTAAAATCAGAAGAGACGGACGAATCATGCTTGTTCCGACCAAAGCCTTACTTATTTTCCAATGAAAAAAAAAAGCAATAATAAAAGCAAAACCCTAAAACGCGCCCCCTCTTAAAACCTTAGAATTCAAGAAAGACGTTCCAGACCTGCCTTGGCCTCGCTGAATTGTGGCTCAGCCTGCAGAGCTCCCTGAAACGCCCGCCGCGCCTCCACATTCATCCCCTTCTTCTCATAGCACGTCCCCAACATACACAGCGCCTTCGCGTTCTTCTCGTTGAGCGCCACAGCAGCCTCCAGGTCAGCAATGGCAGCGTCCACGTGGCGCTTCTTGGCGTCCCCTCCGAGATGAATTTCCGCCCGCTTATATAGCGCATCCGACTGCTCAGTTTTGGCCAGGCTTTTCACAATCCTGGGGGAGAGGGCGACGTCAAGGGAATTGAGAGCAGCGACCATGTGACCCTGGCGCTCGAGAGCCAAGCCCTTGAGGATATGGCAGGCGGCGTCTGTGGGATTAAGGGCTATGGCCCTCTCCGCCTCGTCCGCCGCCTCTCCGGCTAAAGACTCAGAGGCCGACGCCTTCGACGATCTGGACCGGGCCAGTAATTGGGCGCCCTTTACGAAGTGGGCCCGGGATTCGATCTTGGATCGGCTCGGACCTGTCATCCGGGCCAAAGAACGCGGTACGCCCCCGCCCCATAATACCCACATGAGAACCATGGCTACGCCCAGTACTACCACTTGTAGCGCTATGTCCGTCTGCATAGGAGACATGTCTGTCAACCCCATTGTTTTTGCTTGGTTCGGATCAGGGCAAAATTCAGTTGAACGATCTCCTTGTCTTTCTTTCGACAGATTTTTAAGAAGAAACGCGTAACCAGTTGTTTAAGCAGGGACAGGTCCAGAGAACTAAGATATGAATTTGGTATTTAGAATTGATTTTGTTTTCTGTTAAGTCAAGTCAACTTTCGATGATGATATATATCCTATTTTTAGAGGATATTGCACTCGTTTGTTGTGAAAATTTTAACCATATTTTTTTTTAAAGTTATTGAAATTTGTAGAAGAAGGTTGTTCAACTTTTTTCTTTCACTCATGTGAGTGAAAATGGGATAAACCATATTAGTGGTACCCAAAAATGTGCTAGCTACATCGTGTAATATGAAGATTGGATAACCTAAGTTGATTTTGCACATTCATAGTAACCCAAAAGTGTGTTTAATACATGCACTAAATGATCTGACTTTTTCTCAAGCTAAAATATGAACCATTATCATCTACAATGGTGTCAAATGAAGACACATGTTGGCACATAAAAAAATTGTTCCTGTAGTAGGAAAAATTGTGCCAAAAATAAAGGTTTAGCATTGTAAATTGTGCTCCCTAAAGGTGAAAGCATATTTCACGCTTTATTTGGGGTTTACTTTGGTGTCCATTCCCTTAGTGCATTTTAGGACCAATTCTCAGCCTGGGCTTTTCCCTTCAACTCAAGAGAACATGTCAATACTACCCTAAAAGTGTCTTCTCAATCACATTTCGTCATTTTAACCCCGACAAATGCTCATTTTTTGGATAAGTCCTAGTTAAGTGGACCCTATATTCAAGGATCACACTTTAATGTGTGCAAAATAGTTGCTCAAGGGCAACGGTGCCCTAGACCAAGTGTTTTGCCCAATAATTTTGACCTTTAATTTATATCAATCTTTAATTTATGTTGGTTTGATTTATGTGACATGAATTCAATTTCGAGACTCAGTGGTATATTAATCCCGAAAATTCAAAATTAAAGTAGTTGGCCTACACTTTAATTTATTCATATATTCCACTGTATAAACATGAATTATTAATTTAAAATCAAGGCAATCACAACTACAACGAAGCTCTCCTAAAATTCACATCCTATTTTACAAAAATTTAATCAAGTTTAGTACACTAATTGGAGTTTGAGGCCAATGGAAGAACAAGATGGAATCTAGGGTTTGGATATAGTTTTAGCTTATTTCAAGTAACTAATCACTTTTTTTCAGTGTGTTATCATCTTCAAACTTCAACCTCCCTATTGTTCTAAGTAAGGTATTTGAGCATTTTAATTTTCCCTTAAGTATTTGACTTTCTCTTAGGTTGATCTTGACTATATCATTTAGGAATCCTTCTCTAACACTCTTGAGTAGGGTTTTTATCATTTATTTTACATTTTATAGTTCATTACAACCTTCAGCACACTTAAGGTTCATAGCACATACTTTATCCATCAACAAATATATTATTCATGGAGATAAAAATACCAAAACGAGGGTTTCAATGAGGCAAACTCCTATATAGCCACCCATTTTCCTCTCTATCATGATTTTGTAGGTTCTAATCTAAAGACGATATGTTCTAAGATAGGAAACAGTAGTGTAGACCTTAAGTTGCAGATCAAGATTTTGCAAATCTAAAATCACCCTTCTTAGTCAAGAGTGCCCTTACCCTTGACCAATCAATTCTGGCCCAAAAAATATGATGGGTACATAGATATCTTCCCTTCTTAGATGTTATTATTTCATGAATTTATAGTTTGGTTTGTGCGAATCATTTATGTTTTTAGCCTAGGTTTTTATGGTAAATTAGGTCAATAAATTCATATATATTAAACTGATCTCCTTAACAACAAAAGAACTAAGTACAAGGCAGACTGGCTCTCCTTCTAGGTTGCTAGCCAATCTCAACACCTTTGTGGTTTTAGTCATAATGTTGATGCAAGGATATTGATTCAAGTAATCTATTAGTTGTTGGTGTAAATAGGTATTTTTCCTATCTAGTCTTATCTAGGTCATATTTACATTATTAAGTCCACTTAGGTCCTAGGAGGCTATCTTTCTAGTTAGTTAAGCATTAGTTGTCACTTATCTTATCTAGTTGGATTTTATTTAATGCTTGTGTCTTAGGTCATTTAATATTGACTCATGTCATTTTTAAATTATGACACATTCATTTAATGTAGGTACATCATCACTCTTTCCTATAGAAGCAAGGCTCCATATGTACATTGTATCAATCTCAATTTAGTTGTGTAAGTCCAATACATCATTGAAATATTGAGTATTGCATATTGGCCACATCTTGCATCCATTATTGCAATATCATGCTCTTGCTTTTTCCTCTTGTGGAAGGTTGTTGTTGGCTTTTGTAGATGATCTTGGAGGCTTGAGTCCTTGAGTGAATCTAACATGTTCTATGAGCTATATCTCAGCTCCTACATGATAGCAGAGCTTTAGAATTGCAAAACCCCTTCTCAGATCTAAGGGTTATTTGAGCTTGAGCTTTTTCAAGGTGTGTATTGGGGTGAAATGGACCTCATGGGTGTGTCCAAAAAGCCAAAAAATGCCTATTTTCATATATGATACTTCATATTTTCATGCAAGAAAAAAATTCAAGTTTTTCACGTGACTATCTTAAATTTGACAACCAAATGACCATCAGAAAACATTGATAAATTTGACGGCCAAATGATTGTTATTCGACACTATATTAAATTTGGCGTTTAGTCAAATGTCATTATTTACCATCTTAAATTTGATAGCCAAACGACTATCAACAGGTCACTCCATTTGGACCCCCTCCCCATTGGTAGTTTTCATTTTGGAGGCAAACTTTAGAGGCTCATAACTTGGTCATATGGACTCCTTTTTAGTGAATTTTTTATATTTGGGGTATAATTTAATGCTCTAAGCAGTGGTGTAGTTGGTTTTTGATTTTGGTGCTTGGTTTTTTCCAGAATTGTAGATTTATAGAGTTGTTCCAAAGTTGCTCTCATCATCAAAACTTTTGGGGCTTCATTCTCACTCATGCAATAAAAATTTTTAGTGAATTTTTTTTAAAGTGCATAATTTTTTGTGTACTTTGCAGTGGTGTGATCAGATTTATCTCATCTTACATAAATTTTTACTTTGAGCTTGTGGCTAAATTTGGCATTTTGCATGCACTAAGGTCAAGTTCACTTCACTATTGTTGGCAAGTGGCATTTGTAATTGCACTAAGCATAAATGGCTAGCCTCATATCTTGCTATTGGGGGATTATTGATTGATTGGTTGGGGGGGTCTCTTCATACATTTTCTATATATGTTTACTAGTGCTCTCTTTGATTTTCATGTATCATTCTAAGGTTTCTTTGTTGACATCATATAACTATTCAACATGGCATCAACATGCATGGAGTATACTAATGAATGAGGGTCGCTCTCTATATTTTGAGAATAAGGTACATGAACCTAGTGATGATGAGAAAAATATTAAATGGATGATTGAGCATACCAAAGCTCTTGAATGTCTTCGTAAACTAGTTTTTCAAAATTTGTTGTTCCAAATTGAATCATGCTAGAATTCTCATGAGGTTTGGGACAAGTTGAAAACACTATATGGTTCTACAAATGAAGTTAGAGGCTATCAACTTGATAATGAATTAATGAGCCTTGATCCTAAGAACTTTGACAACATCCAAGACTACATCACTAGGGTTAATGATCTAAGGGAGCAATGTAAAGCATGTGGTATTGATAAGAAGGACATTTAGTTGGTCTAAAATTCATTAAACAAACTTGGTCCTAATTATGTTGCTTTTGTTTCTAGCTTTCATACTTGTAGGTTGACTATGGGGTCTTCATATACTACACCATCATTTGCATCATTTTCTGAGATGATACACGAGCAATAAAATCTTATCTCGATGGGTTTTACCAAGTATTCTAAATATCAAGCATTGTTGGCTAGTCAGGTGAAAGAATCAAATACTATTGAGAAGAAGTATAATAAATCAAAGAATAATCCACATTTAGATCAACCAAAGAATAAATCCTCTTCCTCGGATAAATAATCTAAGAAGGAGAAGTCTACTTGTTTGTATTGCAAGAAGCTTGGGCATGATGAACATTCTTGTTACAAGAAGGATCTTGATGAGTTGAAGCATCTTCTCAAAAAGAATTATATTGATTTTCCTTCTAGAATGTTTAAGTCACCACCTTCTTCTTCATCATCTTCAAAGTAGTCTAAAAAGGACAAAGGTCATGCTAATTTGGCTACTACATCAGGAAATAAAGGGAAAGCTCTTTGTGCTTTTTTAGGTCTGGGATCAAGGATATGGCTTCTAGATTCAAGAGCTTCTCATCATATGGCATCTTTGCTATCTATATTCTCTTTATTTGAGCCTTGTGTTATGTCTCCTATTTTGATGGGAAACAATACATACATGAGTGTACTTGGGAAGGGATCTATTAGTTTTGGGGGAAAATAATTTCCAAGATGTTTTGTGCATTCCTCATTTGACAAATAATCTTATTTCCATGTATCAAATTATGTTACACCCTATTTCTTAGTTACCAGGTCACTTTTACCTTAATGAGTAAATATAATGAAAAATGTAAATTGTGACCTTAATATGTTTAATAGGTGAATGAAATACTAAACTATGCATCAATATGTTATTACTTTTGAAGGAATGATTATGTTTTATACTAATGGAAAATGCAATGTGAATACTTTAATGCTTTGATGATGCAAATGAATTTCATATGAACGACTAACTACCTTTGTAATGCACTAATTTGGATGCAGGAAGGAGTTGAGCCCTTAGGCAAGAGAGGGGGAGTATCACTCAGGAGAATAACTTGGTCTAGTAACCCTTAATGAGCCTAATTGAGCATATACACACTCACATCCTAGTTTGGTCTAGTTGAGTCAAGATAACCGGGAAGAGGTAAGTAACCTTTGGTAATTGTATTTTTGGGGATGATTTGAAATAGGTTTTGGTCTTTGGTCTTTGATTTCTTGATTGTTCCTTTGTTTACGTGATTAAATCTTTGTATTGAGTTTGAGCTTTCCTTTGTGTGTGTGTTTGTGTGTGTATATATATATATCAATCAATGTGATTATTATTGATATTGAGATAACGATATATGTATATGTAATCATTCTATAGTGTATATATATGTGCTTGGTAAGTAATATTTAAATAAATGAGTATATTAATATATATAATATAACAATGGATGTTATATTATATAATATTAATGTTTGATAGACTTGGTAAAAGTCATGAGGATAGGATAACCTCCCTGGAAATGGTTGTCCAAAAGATTATTAAGGAGAGGTTTGTGAATATGGAGGAAATAATTAGAAAGATTAGTGATGACTTGTAGATTGTTGTTTGTGTTAGTAACAAGTCTTTGAAATCTAGTGCTAAGAGTCTCTCAATTTTAAATGAGAAAGCTATAAAGTGGACTGCAAAGTCTCTAGATCTGGGAGATCATGAGAAGGCCATTGATGAAGTTAATCGCATGAATTTGGAGGAGAAGATTGAGGATATTGGCCCTAATGTGGAGAAGAATTTGGAGGTTGGCCCATGCTTGAGAATGAGGAGCAAGACTAAGAAAAGTGTTGTCATTTCATTTGAGGACTGAAGGATGTGGTCGAGATGCATGAGGGGTTCATTGCTGAAAACATGGCCTCAGCCAATGTTCTTGATAAAATGTTATATTTTTTCCATTGTTTTTGGTTGTTAAGTTGTGTTGTTGATGTTTTGTTATAGGGTTGCTGGCGAGTTCTTCGGCTTTATATTTAGTCAGCTTTTTGTTTTTTGTGGGTTGCAGGAGCTAATGTTTATGTCTTTTTAGCAGCTTCTCTTCGTTGTAAAGGGTTTCAGGGCCCCTTCAAAACCTGTATTTCCCAATAAAAAACAATGGATGTTATATTACATATATATTAATAATATATATGATGATATTTATTTAAATGTATATATTAATCTATATAATATAAAAGATATATCATATATACATATTAATAAATATATATTATTTTGTATTTAATAGCATATTTAAATGTTTGCAAGTAAAACAAAGCGCATATATTAGCACATAAGTTGGTAATGAATTGATTAGTGAATACACATATGGGAAGGAATGAAAACCAGCACTTAAACCACACTACAATGGGCAATACAAAATAATTAAGTTGTTGCTAATATAGGAACCCACATGCAATAAAGTGAGGTATATATAGTGATTGCAATAAAAGAAGTGAAAGCACCGCCCTATAAAGTAAATGACTATGATAAAAGTTGCACGCATATATGGCATGGAAGAATAAGTCTTAAAGCATTCAAAAGAGCGCATAAGTACCATGCATCAAATCATTTGTAAAGAGAATTGAATGAGTCATGTTGCTGAAATGGTCAAACCTGTGTATAAAAGAGAAGGTGCATTTCATGAAAGGTGGCACAATGTTAAATGAAATCTAAAGCGTTTAGAAGTCTGTTGTGCTAAAAATCAATGCATGGTAGTGAGTAAACATGAGACTTGGTCTTCAAGCATGAGTTGTATGAGATAAGTTGACTCACACTGCAATAAGGAAACATGTAGCTTGCATTTCTAAGATTAATTCATTGTTGTCACCATGGTATGAGCAACTCATTCTTAACTGAGAAGCTGGACTGTTATGTGTTACAATCTAAAAGTTTAAATCAACCACATATCAGCTGAGTCAATGCATTTTGTTTGGTTGTTAGAATGGTGGCAGATTTAATAGCTTGTTTGTACCATTACGATGCTCATATTTTAGTATAAATAGAGGTGTTTTCTCTACCATTTGTTACACTTTTCCATTCAAAATTCTTCATTGCTATTCTACTATATTTTTTTGTGCAAGCATTATTTTGAGAGTTTTTGGTGAGAGAGAGAGTTGTTTGTGAATTAGTGTTTATTGAGAGTTCTTAGTTTAGAGATGAGTTGGACATTGAAGAAGTAGCAATCATGATTGTGGAGGTTGAGGTTGGAAAGCAATATTCTCAATTGGAACTTTAAATCTAGACATGTTGATTTATATTCCTCTATTATTTATGTTTGAAAGGTTATTTGTTTATAAATACCTTTATTTGGGAAAGATTGATTTTGGAATGCATGATATGCTTGTTTTATGAACTTGGTTATTTCCTAGTTTGGATCAATCTTGTGCGATTCTTGATTGAGTCTTGAATTGATGAAACTCTTTTACATGGGAATACATATATACTATATTGGAATTTGTGTGGCTTTAATGCTACTAGAACTACGCTTAGTTCATCAGGACTATATGTATGTTGCATGAATTATGAATTATGGAAATTAAAGTGCTATCTTGAAATTGTTCGCTTATGATGCTAGGTAAACCTCTATGGATGACGAGGTTAATAATACAATGGGAATGATGGCATGATAGACACGTCATCATTGATAGGTTGTGTTGCTATGCAAACCATGTTGATAGTCTATAGTACTTGACTAATTACTCATATATTCTTGAAGTAGGAAGAGAGTCTTTTCCCTAGGGTTAGGGTGTATACTTGGTTGTTATATCGATATTCAACACTAGGGTTGAGAAATGTATTTTTTGATTATGTTATTTTCTTATTTTTTGATTAAGAGTTTATTCCTATTCATGAATTTCTAGAAGAGAACTCACATTCCGACAACCCAAAGCTATATTGAGAAGAGGTGTTGTAGGTGCAAAAGCACAAACTCTTCTCGGGCTAATGACCTCTAGATTATATACAAATGTAGTAAACATTGTAAACATGTGAATATTTGAGGCATAGGTTTTATGATTTGTTTATGACCACCTGATTATTACATCACTTTTGATTGAAACCCTAAGTTGAGATTAACCTATAGACACTAAAAATTGGTTTAGGCCTGTGAGTACCATTTTCAACATAATTCTAATGTCCATGGTCAAGATTAAATAATGTTAATTATTTCATTACTTTCTACAGTCACCTATCGTCTATTAATTAAATAACCTTAATTATTTAATTCATTCATTATGACCTTTATTCAACCTTGATTAATTAAATAAATATTATTTATTTAATTACATCACTAATTAATTAATCCCCTTTCTAAATTAAATAATTTACTATTTAATTTATCCTTTATCACAATTTTGACTATAATTAAATATTCATTTCGAATTATTTGATTATTCAATTAACCTTTTTGACAGTCAATTAAATAAATCTCTGAATTTTGAATGTTGAGCTAAATATTGATTTAATTCATTAAAATAATTATTCGCTCATCATTTGACTCAAGATCTATTTAAACCAATCAGTTATCTCTTGATTTAATATCTAATCATCTCTGCGAAGAGACTCTCTATCATAACCAGTCAGTTATCTAGTTAAGACTCATATGCATGTAGATATTTATTAATTAAATATATTTATTTAATTAATTAATTTATGTGTGCATTCAAACAGATCATTGTCTTTATTCTATCTTTATCCTTTTCATGAAAACATCATTCTTCTAATTCTCAAATACTTTCAACTAGAGATTAAATCGGTATTTAATCTTGATCTCTATTCCTAGGTTTTATCACTCACATCAGTACTAACACTTATCTCAATGCATGTCGAATCTTTTAATTTGAATCGTCCATCTATCTCTCGATCTCAACCTCTCATTCAAATGATCAATTTTCTATAAATTGACCTGGCTTTCATCATTTCAACTCCTCCCAAAATTGTGTGACTTTTGGAGCACTTGTTTAATCTTCTATATTTTTCTATAATCACATACATCAAGGCTATACTTGCACACATACTGAAAATATGAGGGAAAGAATACTATCATGGCGAAATGGAGAAGGACAAGAGAGACTATTCATGGAGTCACATCGATCTTTGGTGAGATTGTTTTATGTTTTAGCTAATTTCCTTCGTTCTTTGTTGTTTAATGTAGGTTAGTTTGAGTTTAAATGTTTTTTATTACTTTAATCTTACTTTCTAGTTTTCCTGCATTACATTTGGTGAACCCGACGTGAGGACATGTTCTTCGTAAATCTGTAGATGTTTATTCAATTTTTGCAATTATCGTATAGAACGACACATCTAACAAATAAAACGACGCAACTAATATTATGAACCACACCTGACGAATACAATGATGCATCTGACAAAATTTGACACATTTGTGGCTTATCATGACGCAATTGACTGGTGAAAATCCATGACACATCTGTTGCTCTGAACGACGCATCTGACTGGTGAAATTTCTAGGTTCATTTTTCAATTTACAATTTTTAATTGTGTTTTTATTTTAGCTAATTTTCAGTTTGCATCATGTGTTTTAAGGAGTTAACATAGTGTTTGCAAGATGTAGCATAGAAGACAAGTTTTTGAAACCTTTTCTGTAGGATGATCGATGAAGACCAATTTAAAACTACTAATGAATTTTTTGCAAGACGTATGTTGAAGACTCTATTCTTGAAACAGACTATTTGGTAGATTAGAAAACTTGTCTTTTGGGTTTAAAATTAATTAGTGTCTTTTGTGCCTGTATATGTTTAGATTAGATCCTAATTTAGTAACAGAAGTATCCTCTCCCCTTGCGCATTCATTTGATCCTGGGTGTAAGAGAAACTGTTACTGACTCTAGAAATTGGGCCTACTTTGGTGGTTAAGAGTAACCAAAGCGACTCAAACTGGTGACGAGATATTTTCGCCAAGCTACTCCCAACCGGTATAGAAATTCTAATGCTTGAGGAAACTCAATATTACGGAGATCCCAGCGAACAAGCATTTGATTCCCTAGTACCCTTGTGGTGTGTTGAAACCTACAGAGCGTAACCTCTGTAGACTGGGATGATATTGCCTCTTGCATGGCTCTCTGAATGGGTTTCCATACTAAAAATCCAACTTGTTTTAGTTTAATCCAAAAACCTTCTATTTACTGGTGCAAGAGGTCAGACCTCTGAGTCGTCTCACAATCTTAGGGTTCAATAGTAGAGATGAAAATTTTGCCATGGGAGAGTCATGGGAACTGAAGCTTGGCTGACCCGAGAAGTGTGTGTCATGGAGGGGAGCCAGTGTGGTCAAGCTTCTAGTCATCCGCTTTGAATAAGCGTAGCTGGGGAAACCCAAGTGAGAATTTAGCAAGTATTGTTACTGCCAGCCTTAGGAATTGTACATGTTTTCTGAATTTTAACATATTCATGCTCATCAAAACCAAAACACAGTGTTTTCTAATTGTTTTCAATTGCCAAAATTTGATCATGAAATAGAGTCAATCAAAAACCCTATGTCATCAGAACACCGCATCTGTGAAATTGAGTCGCATTTGATAAATAGAAAATCACATTTGTATTCGCATTTGTTAGCCAAAAACTCACATTTGTCTGTCAACAAATCAGTAACCACTAACATTAAATCTTGAGTCACATTTGTCATTGCAAGTCGCATCTGACATTAGAGTCGCATCTGTTAAACTCTTAACCGCATCTGTTAGAGTAAGTCACATTTACCTATTATTAAACTGAGACCAGTTTTCATTAGAGAACCACACCTGCAATACGCAATGCATCTGTCAATTTTTGTGATGCATCTGAAAACTGAACCACATTTGTCTGTCAACAAAAATCTTGAATTTGCAATCACAGTCTGAAAACAAACTGTCATTTTAGTCTTTGTTTTTCATAATCAACTTTGGACAGAAACCATAAAATTGCTCAAAACTTTGCATTTTCCATCTTTTAGGTGTCATTTAGTTTTAAAGATAGACTTCCTAGTTACAAAACTTAGTTGCATCATAGGAATTTGCATATCTCAGAATAGGCCAACTTTCTGGATTATTGGAAAATTCCACGCTTCGACAATCATTATCATTCAACCTAGTCATTTTTGTCCTACAAGTGAATCCTTCCAGCTCATCAGTCTAGTTTGGAAATTCACCTTATCATTTGGTCCTTGCCCTACATCAGGTTCCTTGACAAAGTTAAATCGTAGCCTTGGTTAATCCGTAGGTGGTAGGTAACCTCCTCTTAGAATCATTTACAATCAATTACCTTAGTCAATTACTTTAGAATTTTGCATATTGTCATCCTAGCTTATCATCATTTTAGACATCCTTTATTTGCCAAGAAAATACCAAATAAATAGTAGTATTCATTCATTATATCCAAAAATCCCAAAAATATAGACTAGATTATATCATTTTAGACATAGTATTGCATTCCCTCATATTGAGCAACCTTTTTCATGGTCGAAACAAGGTCTAAAAAGAAACATAGAGAAATGGCTGACTCACAGGACTTCATAAATCCCTTCGCAAACCAACCATCAAGGATAGAAAGACCTCACAAAGCCTTGCTTGAAAAATTTGTCACTAGGGACACACATGGATAAATTTATGTAGAAGACCTAGACGTTGTTGTCCAAGATCTTGAATTTGCATCTTTTATGGATGAGTGTTTGGAAAATGATCCCCAGAGATATCTCGCAAAATTACTAGTAGAAGGTGCCACACTACCTCCAAGATTTGACATCCACAAACTAAGAGCTTCATCTACACAACCAACACAAACCATGACATCGAGTGTTTATATTCCTTAGATTATCACAACAATACCAACTGGCATACCCACTCAAACTACCTCAATTGTAAACACAACACCATTTGGTATAACACAGGGCCTAACATTCGCTACATGAGCATCTTCATCAAACCCCTTTGGCACAAACACCATAAGTAAAAGACCCAAAATTGGTGCAAACACAATATAGGCTATACCACATATCAACACCAATACTGCCAATCAACACATAGGGGTTACACAATCAAGACATATTCCTACACCGAATCAAAATATTATGTCATGACATATTCCCGCACCAAATCAAAATCTGTCGCAGAATATTGCATTTTAGAACACTTACATTGATCCAAACAACGTAACCAACATGTCTTTGACACAAGTAGATGTTCTCCAAAACCAAATGCAAGCTCTCCAACAACAAATGGACACTATGTCAATGTCAGGCAAACGAACCATTCAAGCACAAGATTTATGTCCATGTCCTTTTGACAAAGTGCTATCCATGACACCCTTCCCACATGGATACATTATACCGAATTTGCCTAAGTATAATGGGAAGAGGAATCCTCTAGAACACATTAGAGAATTTTCCACAACATGCATGGATATTTCGTATGACCCCACATACCTTATGAGACTTTTTTCACGAACCCTTGTTGGGATAGCATTGGAATGGTTCTCTAAATTTTTATACGACATAAAATAATGGGGTGAATTAGCTGAGAAATTTGTGGAGCACTTTGCCTTCAACATAGAAAATGAAATCACTATAGCTACCTTATGTCATACCACACAAGAAGATGGAGAAAACTTCACCACTTTCTTCCAGAGATGGAGGAGTTTAGCTAGTCATTGTCCCATTGAGATACCAAAGAAACAAAAAGTCACAATCTTCCTTGAAAATATTCATCCAAAACTGTGTAGTGACTTAAGAGTACATTGTTGTACCTATTTTTTGGACATAGTGCAAAAAGGCATAATACTTGAGAAAGCTCTCATTGACAAAGGAGAAATTAAGACACCAAGTAGGAATCCAATTGTTCAACACCAAAACCCTCCCAATGATAGAAACAAATTTTGGTCCAGAAAAAAAAATGTAACTAATGATGGTATTATTGATGCCAAGACCTTACATGCAAGACCTGTCATCACACTTAGATGTTACAACCCCTCTCATGACATGCTTAACGATGTTGATCAAACCGCCAATTTTGTCCAAAATTCACAACAACAACGACCACATAGGAGATTTCCTAAACGTGAGTTTACTCCCTTGGGGGAACCAATCGAGATAGTTTACAAAGAACTAATTAAACATAACCTCATCAAACCTCTGGAGCAAAAACAATATGATCCTGGACAGTTTAAACCCTCATGGTGGGATGACAATGATGATTGTGAGTACCATCAAACTAAGGGACATAACCTACAACAATACTGACAACTAAAGAACATTATACAATATTTTGTTGAATACAGAACCATAGAAGTCAATGGCCAAAAACACACCAAAAATAGTGATCACAAGGTCTTCACAAATCCATTACATGATCATGGGAAACAAAAGGGCTCCAGTTTGGGAACTAAGACTAATTCCTCGACTAACTATGCAAACAAGAAGTACGACTATGGAAAAGGTACGATCATAAATCACATCTGAGCTGCTAATGAAAATATCCATACCATTACCATAAACAAGCATCCTGAATGTGTTGTCAATACACACAGAACTAAGATAACCCTTCTAGGTCCTTCATTAGAGCCATAAACATAGTCTTCCAAGCCTAAGTATAATTTTCTTGACCAACTGGGGAAGACCCCAACACATATATCCATCTTGGAACTATTGACCCTATCACCTAATCATCGAGCCATCCTAGACAAAGCCTTACAAAGCACAACTATCCCCACCAACTTGGATTTCAATCATTTCGAAGAAATGGTAGGATATTTAACCAATTCACATCATGCCACCTTCTCTCAACAGGACTATTCAAAAGCATGTGTGGACACCACTAAGACTATAGTCATTAAGGCATACAACGATGAGGAAATATCATCTAAAGAAGTTGTCACACTCCCTGTTAGGATTCACCCTATAGTTATGGACACTAGTTTCCAAGTCTTGGATCTCACTTTCCCTATAATCTTTTGTTGGGTAGACCTTGGATACACGCTATGAAAGTCGTACCTTCCACTTATCATCAGTGTCTTAAATTCTCATACAATGGCACAAAGATCACAATTGATGGTGATCCAGATCCTTTTCAATATTGCACAAGCCTCTGCGAAATACCACAATGATAGGTGTCAGTTAATCAAGAGGCTTCATCCTCCACCTTATCCCTATACATTGATCCATCAACTCTTACCAAGTCCATTGCATCACAACCGCCGTCATCCAATCCTAAGGTTGAGATCCAAGATAAGGGTTGTGGAGAATATCACATGAAAGCATCCTATTGTGTCATTCAGTTGGTTCCTCCTAAGTCATATGATTTACCCACAATAGATAGGAAACAATGATTTGTCACAATACATGTCCCTCCTATGATGACATTCACAAAATGGGGAGAGTTAAGTAAGGAAGCTATGGATCAAGAAGATGTCACCTCCTGGTTATATAATGAAGACAATGAAAACCATCCACCGTCTATTCAAATATCTAAAGATCAATATGGAAAAGGCTTCACGATAATGCAAAGAAAAGGATATGATAGACATAGTGGGTTAGGGCTACATCAAAATGTAAGGACTGAACCAATCATTATCTCACAAAGACCAAATGGCCTAGGGAGGGTTTCAGTCGATTAGAATTGGCATTCCTAGTACTTTGTTGCCATCACAAGAGGAAGTAAGTGCTTATGAAGACATCGAGATATCCCACGAACCATTTGAACCATTCTACTGTGACTCCCCTGACTCAAACGAATATGAATGGGATTCCCTTTCCTCTACCAGCATGATGGCCCTAGATAAGTTATTTGGGGAGCTTGATAAAATGATACAACCCTCATCAAGTCCATCTAGCCCTCGTCCTAAAAGGTCCTTGTCAAAACAAGAATGGCTTAAGCTTTATTATTGGGAAACCCTTGATTCTAACTCTTGGGAATTGAATGAACCATCTTCTGACAACCTAGCCCTTACAAAGGTCCCAAACTAGAGTTTACTTGTCCCTAGGAAGAAGAACAAAAAGGAGTTAGTCCAAAAATTTTGTGACCATGTCAACCACTCTATTCTTACCTTTTCACCCTCCGCATTTGATAACTTCGGTGATGACATGCCCCTCATATATCTCCAACTTATCAATTGGGATCAACAAGGTGCACCCATCTTAGACATATTCGAGAATGACAAAGTGATAGCTGAGTTCATGGGACTTCGAGAAGGCATACCTAGAGGTGATCATAAAGTTGGCTTTACCATAAACTTGGATAACATGGCATATTTTGGGGAATCTGTTCACACCTCCAGTCGCAAAAATGAAAACAAAAACAAAAACAATGAAAATGATGAAAATGACAAGTCCCTAGGTGAAAATCGAAAGGTGCCTTTGGACGAAGAAATGGTAAAAATAAAGGATGCATCCAAGGGTGAAAACCTCTTTGAGGCACCCAAGGATGGAGGTTTGAACATTCTCCCAGTTGCTCAGGAAAAGTCACCAATGTTAGTAGAAGAAACTATCGAGATCAACATAAACACTGAAGAAAGCCCACAAGTAATATACTTTGCAACATCTTTGACAGAGATAAAACAACCAGATTTTGGGACTTCTTTACAAAAAGACACATAAAATTTGCATGGTCATATGCTGACATGCCTGGACTAGATCTAGACCTTATATTGCATCATTTACCATTACAACCAGGTGTTAAGCCCATCAAACAGAAGTTAAGAAAAATGCATCCACAAATTGCTCTACTAGTCAAAGCTAAACTTAAGAAACTATTGGATGTCGGTTTCATCGAATCCATAGACTATGCAGACTAGATTTATAATATTGTGTCAGTGACTAAACCATTTAGGGGCATTCGCATTTATACAGACTTCAAAGATATCAAAAAGGCATGTCCTAAGGATGACTTCCCTTTGCCAAACATTGACATGATAGTGGACCTTACAACAGGATATGAAATGCTATCCCTCATGTATGGTTTCTCCGGGTATAATCAAATCAAAATTACAACTGAAGACCAACAAAAGACAAATTTTACATGTCCATGGGGAACATATTGCTGGAATGTCATGCCTTTTGGCCTCAAAAATGTTGGAGCTACATATCAACGTGCAATGACGATTATATTCCATGACCTTGTACATACTCTCATGGAAGACTATGTCAACGATCTAATAGTCAAATCATTGAAAAGAGCGGATCATTTAAAAGTACTAGACAAGATATTCAAAAGACTAGAAAATTACAAAGTAAGGCTAAATCCAAAAAAATGTGTGTTTGGAGTTAAATCAAGAAAACTTCTAGGATATATCATTTGTAGAAGAGGCATTGCAGTGGACCCCGCAAAAGTAAGAGCTATAATGGACATGCCTCCACCACCCAACATCAGTCAGCTAAGAACACTACAAGGGAGACTACAGTCTATCAGATGCTTCATAGTACAGTTAGCAAACAAGATACATATGTTCCAAAATTTTCTCAAGAAGGGGGTACCATTTGTATGGACACCCAAATGCCAAAAATCTTTTCAAAAGATCAAGGATTACCTGATTACACCACCCATGTTAATTTTGCCTACATCTTATCGACCTTTGATACTCTATATATCGGCAACTCAGTCAGCACTAGGAGCCTTATTTGCACAAAATGATGATGAAGGTCATGAAAGGGCAGTGTACTATATCAATTGTACTTTGGTGGGATATGAACTAAACTGCTATAACATAGAACATGCTTGTCTTGTAGTGGTTTTTGCTACTCAAAACCTTAGGCACTATATGCTAAACCGCCAAACCATGTTGGTTGCCAAGATAGATCCTCTGAAATATCTCCTGAGTAAAGTAGCACTAACATGCCGATTGGCTAAATGGGTAATGATACTTAGTGAATATTACATCCAATATGTGGAAAGGAAAGTGATAAAAGGGCAAGTTATTGTAGATCAGTTGGAAGATGCACCAATTAAGGACGACCATCCTCTGGTGGTGGATTTTCCTGATGAGTTCATCTTCACCATTGACAAACGAACCACATGGAAATTATACTTTGATGGGTCTCACACTAATCGTGGTTCAAGAGCAGGTATACTATTTGTTACACCACAAGGTGACACTATTCCCAAGATATTCAGAATTGTGTTCCCTTGCACAAATAACATAGCGGAATATGAAGCTCTTGTGATAGGATTAAAAATGGTAGTCCAATGGAAGATTAAACATTTACATGTTTATGGAGATTCTCAGCTAGTAGTTCGACAAGTCAATGACGAGTATGAAACTAAAGATGAGAAACTTGCCCCCTTAAAGCGCATGGCAGATAGTTTTAAGAAATACTTTGATAACATCATCTTTCAACAAATACCCCACATTCAGAACATGGCAGCAAATTCTATGGCAACCATTGGTTCATTATTGGATATTCCTAGCAATGTGCCTAAATTCGAGTTTTTGGTCAAACATCTTTTGGTCCCTGTCTATGATGTCCCTGATTCAGTGATGGTGTGTGTGAGTTTTGGTCCTACTTCCCCATGGTACAAGGACATATATGACTACCTCCATGCCCAAATCCTACCCTTAGACTTGTCAAATAACCAACGTAGGACATTCATCTGTAAGTCTTCCAAATATACCATCATCGAAGATACTCTTTATAGACGTGCCTTAGATAATACTTTGTTGAGATGTATCGATGCTAAAGAAGCACAAGCAACCTTACGTGCAGTACATGAGGGTATATGTGGATCCCATTCTAACGGTCCAACCTTAGCTAAGAAGATTATGAGATTAGGCTATTATTGGCCTATAATGGAAGAGGACTCATACGACTTCGTCAAGAAATGTCGACAATGTCAGATACACAAAGACTTGATACATGCACCAACACAGGAGCTCTAAACGATAACTTCACCATGGCCTTTTTCCCAATGGGGACTTGACCTCATAGGTAAGATACACCTTCCATCTTTCAATGGCCATAAGTTCATCATTACCGCAACCAAATACTTCACCAAGTGGGTTGAGGCTATTCTTATGACCTATATTATTGACACACAAATTTCCAAGTTTATCCTAAATTACATAGTTTTTCGGTATGGTGTTCCCCAGTCCATCATCATGGATAATGGTCGTCCATTCAAAAACCAAGAAGTTTGCCATCTTTGTGAAGAATTCCATATCCAACATAATTTTTCCACTCCATATTATCCACAAGGTAACAACCAAGTAGAGGCGTCTAACAAAACAATCATCAGAATCCTCAAAAAGACTGTCAATGATGTTGGTTGTGACTGGCATTTACAACTCAATCTTGCCTTATGGGCTTATCGCACAAGCATCCATACTCCCACCGACGCCACTCCATATTCCTTGGCATTCTCTGAAGCTATCTTACTTATTGAGGTTGAAATTTCTTCCCTAAGGGTATCCTTGAAAGGTCATATTGATGATGACGAGTACCGTGTGTCAAGACTACATGAATTATAATTCTTAGATGAACAAAGACAAAAGGCACTAGACCATCTTCAAGCATATCAAAATTGTCTTTGTCACAAATATAACAGGAAAGTTTTAATCGATATTTTGACATTGGTGACTTGGTCTTAATGGAGAACCCAAAGAATCAAGCTAAAAGAGAAAGAGCAAGCAAGTTTGAACCAAACTGGTTAGGGCCTTATATTGTTATAGAAGCTTTTGGATCAGGAGTGTATCAACTCTCAACCCCTAAAGGAGAACCACTTTTATCACCAATCAACAACCTTCATCTGAAGAGGTTCTATGGATAGCTTCTGAGAGTCTTGTCTTAATCATAAAAATACAAAAAAATAGAAAAACAAAAAAATGTTACCTTGATGAAAACCTGGCAAACAGGCGTTTTGTAACACCAATTTTTTTTGAAAAACCAATAAAATAGTAAAGAGAAATAATTCTTCCAATAGTGAAAACCACTTCGGTGGTGCTTTGGATAAGTACCATGGTGAAAACCTGGCAAACAGGCACCATGTGTAGTTGACTTCACTCCTTTGTCTACCATCAGTCCAATCAGACTTTTCCACCATCACCCATAATAAATAGTTGTCCTTACCACAACTTGGAACGATTGACATCAAGTCCATTCCATATCCCTATCCCATCCTATTGCTCTTATACCTAACTGGGGGAAAATCCTTGACCTAAGTCATTTGGACCTTGCACTCGCTCAAAAACATTAGAAAATGTCCTAAAAAGAGCTCAAAAACATCATAAAATGTCCTGAAAAAACTCAAAAAAATCATAAAATGTCTTGAAAAAATCCAAAAACATTGTAAAACTCGAAAAAAACAAAAAAATCAAAACATTTTCAAAAATCCCCAAAATAGAGTTAGAGTCAGTTGTGTCAAGTCAGTCGTAGTCATAGTCGAACTACGTTGCCTCTGCGATTGGACGTAGGCAAGGCCATCTAACGATGTGTCCCCAAGGCATTAGGTCTATCTTTCTAGGTTTGTCACATATCACACACATTAAATCATGACTCATTCTTTGTACATGACAAAGTCATTGGTCGTGTCAAACTACGAGGTCTTTGCGTGTATAACGTAGGTAAGGCCATCAATCGATGAGCCCCCGAGGCCACAATAGGTCAGTCCATTAGGGTTTATCACATTGATTATCACACACGTCATATATCATCAAGTTCATTACATATTTGTCAGTTAGTCAAAGTCTAGTCGAACTACGAGGTCTTTGCATGTATAATGTAGGTAAGGCCATCAATCGATGAGCCCCCGAGGCCACACTAGGTCAGTCCTTTAGGGTACATCATATCATACACTGTCAACACACACACACAATAGTCAAAACATCAAGACAAGTCACGTATCAACAAGCCAAAACATGTCAACAATGTCATCAAGTCAAACCAAAAAAATTGCCAAAACCAATCAAACTTATGTCTTATACAAGATGTGTCTTTCTTGATAATGGAAATCATCAATCATCATAGCCTTATGCAACTTGTCGCATCAATGACATCAGACTCAATGTCTTATATGGTATGTGTCTTTTTGAAAATAGGCTTTGTAATGCCTTACATAGATAGTCACAAAGTTGAAACCAGACTCAATGTCTTATACAATATGTGTCATCCCTGACATCAGGCTTTGTCAAACAATCAAATTATCAAACAAACAACAACAAAACAAATTTTGGCAAATATTTTTATTGACTTTTTTAATTTTATGGCTTATTTGGTTTTATCTTTTTGGCTTTGTCTTTCAGTCTGGTTACTAGCTTTTTCGAGGATGTCCCATGAAGGATTTAGAGAAGCAATGATGTTTCGGGACTATTTTTCTTTTACTGTTGTTTGTAGAATGTCTTTTTAATTGGTTTTTCAAGTCAGATTACTAGCTTTCTCGAGGATGTCCCATGAAGGATTTAGAGGAGCAATAATGTATCTCGACTTTGTCTTTTTCTTTGATTGTTGTTTGTGGTTTGTCTTGACAAAAAGATTGGGGCAATTTGGCCTTTAGTATGCGTCTAAACACTCCTTGTCTGTGACTATCTGTTTTCATAAGTGGATGACTTCGTACATCATGGTCTATCTCATATCATGGTGTGTACTATTCATTTGTGTCATGTCCCACCCAATGATGATTTAATGCAAAGCTTAGTTTGTATTTGGCAAAATATTAAAGATTATACATTTTAATAATACCCATCTTTTTTGAATACAAACATTTCAAATAATTTGCGCTAACATTTCTTCTATCCTACATAATGACAAAGTCCTATGACACACAAAAAAATTAGATAATCTGCATATGCATATATTTTTACAACCATTATGTCGACATTGTCATATGTCTATATACAATACATCATATAGTTATGCTGCATTTTAAACAAATACAAAAATATGCATATCCATCACATTTAGATAATCATGAAATACAACATTTACCATTCAAAAAATTGTGTAAATTATACATACATCCACATAGAATCATATTGCATCTCATTTTCATAAGAATAGAATACATTCATCACATGTGTCAATACTATGTATCCATCATCATATAGATTGAACATTTCATCATATAAATACATTAGCATAGGAAATGAAACATCATGAGTAAACATCATAATCCATAACATGTATATACATCATCTAGAAATAAATTGTATCATTGTATAAAACAAATGCAAATCATATAATCACCACCAAAAATGATATATATATATATATATATATATCTCAAAATAAGATGTGTCACAGTACAATGTCAGAATGTAATCAATCAAAGTGGAGCTCATAGGCTCTATGATCAAAATACAATATCTACAAATATAACATGCCACTGTGTAGTGCTACCACTGATCCCATGTGGTGTATGTGGGGGCAACTGACGAGGAGGTGCTCATTGTGTAGAAAAGGGCATGTCATATGGTCTTGTCCTCAATGGTCCTACCACACTCTTTGTACTCTATGTCTGGCTGTGAGATCGACTCCGAGAACTGCCACTATGTGCCTAGGAATAGTTGGGAGCTTGTCTCTCAGGTGGAACCTCTACCTCATATAAATCTCTTTAGTACCTCTCCCTATCACCAAATCAGACTAACTCCCGAACAAATGTTGCAACTAGTCTAGTACATAAGGCTCTCAACTCCATAAATCGCCTCTTTATCTCCTGTCGTCGAGGAACTGCCTAGTCCCTGTCCAAGAGGGAACTGTCTCTCTCCATCTATAGAGCATCCCGCTCTATAGTAAGTACCCTCACCCTCTCCTCCAAAGCCTCTACCATACTATCCCTAGGATCCTCCTCATCTCGTTGTGGTCTCTCCTCCACCTCTGCATCCTAGTCCTCCACAACCCTATCCAGGAGCTCTCTCTCGCTCCCCCATCACCTCCTCCTCCTCATCATCTGCACCATAACCTTCTAGAATTTCAAGGACATCAATATCCATATCATCTCTACTGGCCTCCTCCTCTGCATGTTCCTCCCCTCTTGCCTCCTTAGATGCATGCTCTCCTCCAATCTCTACCTCTCCACCACCGCCAAGGTCTAACATAGGAATATCCTCATCCTCCCCCTCTGCCTCATGAATAGGTGATAGCCCACCTCCACGACCACCTCTCCTCCCTCGTCGACCCCGTCGACCACCTCTACCACCTCCACCCCTACCATCATCACCACCTCCTCTAGCACCCCTGCCTCCAACCCTACCTCCACGCTGACCCCTAGGACCTATCCCCCGTCTCTCAACAGGAGTTGACTGATTTGGATTTGTATACGGAATAGGACGGTGCTCTGCCCACCAAGCATCATATGCTATTGTGGTACCAGGATCTGCTACCCCACCCCTCCATCCCCATTGTATAGGTTTTAAAGCCTAAATGTCTGCCTTTGTTGTAGCTACAAAAATCATAGGCCCCCATAATGGAACCTCTCTAGAAGACCGAGAAAACTTAGCTCGCCCTCAAGGCATGTCCTGAACCTCTTCGAACTGTCTCAAAACTTAGTCAGGAAGGTGCCTCTCAATAATATGTACACTTGACAATGTCCTCCTAATAAAAAACGATGTCTATCAACAAAATGGCAAGTGCCTGTCCTCATCTGACCGTTGACCACAATCCATATATGGTATCCATGTAAACTGAACCAAAGTATCTAAAGCATGCCTCCAATACCCAGTATCACCAACATGACTCTGTGTATTTTCCCACATAACAAAAAACATAGGGCAATCTGGCATCCCGATCATAAGTAACTGGGGGACGAAACACAACAATGTGTTCCCACGCCCAAACCATGAGAAGGGTAGTACCATAGCTCATCGACTGTGCGTCTTTGTATGCAATATCATGTAAGTGAAAATACAACATGGCCAGTAAACATGGCCCCCATGTATAGACAACCTCCCACTCTAACATATCTACTAGCATCTCCCCCCACCCAACAGGAAATCCATGACCTCGACGGTTAGGAAGAACTATACCCGCAATCAATGTATAAAGCATGCAATCTATCCTCTCATATCTCTCTGCCAAAACATGCCATCTAATCTCATAATGATCAATACCTAGTCGCCTAATATCATCATATACATAAAATCTAGTAATCTCACCATATCCCCTCTAGGTATCATACATCACCCTCTTGCCCCTAATGGGAAATCTCAAAATCCTATACACATCCTCTAAAGTGACACTTGCCTCTCCAGTAGGCAAATGAAAAGAGGAGGTCTCAAAATGCCACCTCTCACAAAGTGCAGTCAACATACCTCTGTTCGCCCGAATGGTGGGCATAGTACATACATGGTGCAACCTTAATCTCCAAATCAAGCGTGTCTCGACACTCTATGAGCCCTCTCTAAGATCGTATGTCACCAGTCATGACTCGCAGGTGTATATCGGATCTAATACAACGTGCAAGGGTATCAAATACTGTGTCAGAAAATAGATCATTCATCTTTGCATCACAATTTTTTTCAAAAGTTTGACAATCAAATGCGTCACTTCAGAAACAAATGCGATGCACAATCACAAATGTGTCACTTCAGAAACAAATGCGGTGCACAATCACAAATGCGCCATTTGAATTTTCAAATGTGTTGCACAGTATCAAATGTGTCACACTCGCATACATATGTGATGCAAAATTTCAAATGTGTCAATAAATCAAAAACACCTACCTATCAAGCATATGCGTCATTTTTTTTGCAAATGCAGTGCACTTATTACTGCCTATTCTAACATGCAAATGTGATGCCTAAATACAATTGCGACGCAAAACCCTACATGCGACACTAGCAAAATCAAATGCGGTGCAATTGTACAAATGCGGTTCAACCTAAAACACATGCGTTGATTTCCTAAATATGACCTAAATGACCTAGACGTATTTTTGCACATGCGTCGTTCCGCAAGCACATGCATCGCGTATGAATGCATATGCGTCAATTTTCAAGTGATGCATCTGAAAAATAAATTTTAAATGCCTAGAAAAGCATGAAAATCAAAATTTCAAAAGTTGGTCCAGGGTACATACTGGGGGTCCTACGTTGGCGGGGCGTCTGAATGTTCGGATGCGATATCCGCGATGCTCAATGTACGAAACAGGCAACATCTTCACTCAAGGCTTAGAGCTCAAATCAAGGTTTTTCAACTGTTTAGGGTGCAAATGAATTGGTTTTCACCCCAAATCCTATTTATACCTAGGGTTTTGGAGGGTTTTCTCTCAAATCTTTTATACTGGACGCGTAAACTGTCAACTTCCAACATCCATTTCTTGACCAAATCACCTCGAAATCAATTTCTTTCACCACCATCGAACTTTTGACTATCAAATTACCTAATTGGGACAACTTCCAAATTTTTTCAAATTTTTTTCAAAAATTGTCATTTTTCCCGAGGGGGCATACCCTAACCTATTTCACACTGGGGCACGACAGGGGCATGATCTAAATAATTTTATTTGACACAATGTGATAAACAACATCATATCAAAGAGGGGAAAACTATAGACACTGAAAATTGGTCTAGGCCTGTGAGTACCATTTTCAACTTAATTCTAATGTCCATGGCCAATATTAAATAATGTTAATTATTTAATTACTTTCTATAGTCACCTTTTGTCTATTAATTAAATAACCTTAATTATTTAATTGATTCATTATGACCTTTATTCAACCTTGATTAATTAAATAAATCTTATTTATTTAATTATGTCACTAATTAATTAATCCCCTTTCTGAATTAAATAATTTACTATTTAATTTATCCTTTATCACAATTTCGACTATAATTAAATATTCATTTCGAATTATTTAATTATTCAATTAATCTTTTCGATAGTCAATTAAATAAATCTTTATTTATTTAATTAAATCTTTGAATTTCGAATGTTGAGTTAAATAATCATTTAATTCATTAAAATAATTATTCACTCATCACTTGACTCGAGATCTATTTAAATCAATTGGTTATCTCCTGATTTAATATTTGATCATCTTTGTGAAGAGACTCTCTGTCATAACCAGTCAGTTATTTAGTTAAGACTCATATGCATGTAGATATTTATTAAATAAAAATCTTTATTTAATTGATTAATTTATGCGTGCATTCAAACAGATCATTGTCTTTATTCTATCTTTATCCTTTTTCATGCAAACATCATTCTTCTAATTTTTGAATACTTTCAACTAGAGATTAAATCATTATTTAATCTTGATCTCTATTCTTAGGTTTTATCACTCATGTCAGTACTAACACTTATCTCAATGTATGTCAAATCTTTTAATTTGAATCGTCTGTCTATCTCTCGATCTTAACCTCTCATTCAAATGATCAATTTTCTATAAATTGACCTGGCTTTCATCATTTCAACTCCTCCTAAAATTGTATGACTTTTGGAGCACTTTTAATCTTCAATATTTTGATATAATCACATACATCAAGGCTATACTTGCACACATACTGAAAATCTGAGGGAAAGAATACTATCACGACGAAATGGAGAAGGACAAGAGAGATTATTCATGGAGTCACATCAATCTTTGGTGATATTGTTTTATATTTTAGCTATTTTTCTTTGTTCTTTGTTGTTTAATTTAGGTTAGTTTGAGTTTATAAGCTTTGTATTGCTTTAATCTTGCTTTCTAGTTTTCTTGTGTTACATAACCTATATATCTTATTGATTATTTGATTGTTGATTATACTTATGGAGTCGATTATTGTTGAGATTATACTTTTGGATTGGAGTCATTTATTGTTGAGATTAAACCTTTTATTGAATTCATTTATTTTTGAAGATCAACTTTTGAATTAAAGTCATTTATTGATGAGATAATACTTTTTGAAATGAAGTCATTTAATGATGAGATAATACTTTTTGAAATGAAGTCATTTAATGTTGTGATGTTATGTTCACCCATATGGTTAACTTGGTTATGCTTGGGGTTAGGATAATCCATGGGAAAGGGTGTAACCTAGTTATTCAAGTTGTTATGTCATCACTTTCTTTTTATGGAAAGTATGTAGAGTATGAATGGTCAAAAACCAAATCGATCTAAAAGGTGGTTGAGCGTGTGACCTCCACTCTAAATTCTAGGTGATGAATACTTTGGCCAAAGTAGTGTACGTTTCCACTATTTATACTATCAGTTCACTGTGATCCAAGTTTGTATACTAGGTAGGGAATATCATACATGTAGGTTGTAGCCATGATATGGTAGATCTAGATATTTAGGACACAACATTGTGCTCTAGGAAAGATAGAGTTATGAGGTTACCAAACCAATCTCTTCATCGAAGGGTAGGGTCATCTTACTAGTTAGGTAGATGTGTGGGGGACATAGTAAGCCTGTGGTTGGCAGAAGAGCGCCTAAGTGATACTCTCCCTCATATAGTTGGCAGTCAAGATTTGAGGATGCATGCACCAATATTGGGGACAACTAGAATGTATGCACCAAGTAATGGGGATATCTAGAATGTATCCACCAATGTTGGGACATCTGGACCATTTGTATCTCTATTTAAATAAGCTCTTAGAAGATATGTATACATTCATGTATCCATCTCTATGAAAATTGTAAATGTGAAATGTTATCATGAAATTATGTAATCATTACTTGGATTTTTGTAATGTTTCATTGTAATGCAATGGGAAAGTTTGCAATGAGGTTATTTCAAATGTGCATAATTTTATTGAGTTAGAAAATAAATTTTTTATTGCTAAGTGTTGGCTTCTTAAACTATTTACTTCTAGGTAAAACATAGTAATTTTTTTGGGGTAGAACAATGGGCATGTTACAGATTACACATGGTGGAGATGGGAGGGTTGTTGAATTCACTCTTGATTATGTTGTCATTAGAGACTTGGAGAGTCGAGAGATTATTTCTACTTGAATGGTTGATCATTCATCTCAGTTGTATACCTTTGTAAATTTTTCTTTTGATGGTGACATTGTTCCTTCGCTTGTTGATTACACTTCTAGTGTGAACCATGATTTAGAGGAGATATTTGGCTTCTTGAACTTGGGTGTTCTCACATCCAATTCCATTCTTGATCCTTTCATTTCATCTCCTCCATCTTCTGTTGTATTTTATGATGCTCATTTTGGCATAGGTTTGGCCTCTTGTGATGTAGTGCAACAAGATTTGCATCATCTTCTAGTTATAGCTACTTGGGATGCATACTTGATAGACATTGGTGGGTTGTTTGTTGAGTCTCACATTTCAGATTTGGGAGACAATGTTGATTGCATACATCTTCTCTTTGATGGAGATGATTCTTCTTTATTTGTTGTGAGGGAATTCTATGACCCTCTTGTTCATTCTCTGCATGAGCACTCTTTGTAGTTTGATATGAGTGTGGATACCTTTGGAGTGTGTTCAATATCCATCTCTAGGAGGTTCTGGATTAACATCTTTAGTTGTGTGACCTAGAACACCTGTTTGGAGTTTTTTAGCTTTTGGCATTGATATGGAGACAATTAAGCATCATTCAAAGACATCACATATCATTCTTCTTCCCTCGTCTTCCTTTTTGGAATGGGATGACATCTTGCATATCATTTTGGTTTTGTTTCTTCCTAAGGGGAGGAATATTGTTCGTTGATATTGGATCATCTTCAACATTCAATATTGAACTTCTATCATTTCAGGAGACTCACCATTGTGAGGAGGTTGCATGGTCTCTCTTCTTCTTTCTTATGGGGGTTTCTTTTTCCTTGGATGGGATTTTGTCCCTCTCATGCATCATTGAGAATATTTTTTTTCATCTCTTTTGTGGAGGAGTTTTGTCCCACTAGGTTTTCTCCTTTTCTTCGTTTGTGAGAGATTATCTTTGAATTTGTACATGGGTACCTAGCATGGCCTCGTAACTCATACCCATCCTTGTATCATTTGCATAAAAATTGATTCCCTAAGTTGTACTTAAGGGGGGGTGTTGGTGTAAATAGGTATTTTCCTATCTAACCTTATCTACATCCTAGTTACATTGTTAAGTCCACATAGGGCCTAGGAGGGTATCTTTCCAATTAGCATTAATTAGGGGAGAATATTTCTAGTTAAGCATTAGTTATCACTTATCTAGTTGGATTTTATTTAATGCTTTTGTCCTAGGTCATTTAATATTGACTCACGTCATTTAATTATGACACATTCATTTAATGTAGGTACATCATCACCCTTGCCTATATAAGCAAGGATTCATATGTACATTGTATCAATCTCAATTCAATTGTGTAAGTCCAATACATCATTAAAATCTTGAGTATTGCATATTGGCCACATCTTGCATCCATTTTTGCAATTTCACGTTCTTATTTTTTCCTCTTATGGAAGGTTGTTGTTGGCTTTTGCAAATGATCTTGGAGGCTCGAGTCCTTGAGTGACTCTAACATGTTCTATGATATATATCTTAGCTCCTACATTAGTTAGATCTAAGGTATCTTTTTCTACATCAAATTTTGGTGAACCTAACATATCCTACACTAGTAAAATCTTCTAATTTTTATTACACATCATTATATCTAAATTGTCATTCAAAATTGAATTCTTGGAATTTACAAAAAAAAAGTGTGTTTACATTGGAAAAGAAATACCATTTCCTTTTCTTTTGCATAAATTTGAAATCTTGTCTCATTAGTTTTTAGTAAAACATCAGGTTTACTATTAAAATTGGTATTTTTTTGAATTAGTGCATGAATTAGATTGTATATAATAACATTTTGTGTAATTAAAAATCCTAATTGATTACATTAGGTAGAATTTCACAAACAAAATTAGGAATATTATAAATTTCTCAATCTTGTGCATTATCAAACCTGGACTATCATAGTCTCATATTTGTACATATAGTAGCACTTGTTTAAACTTTCCAATATTGAAAACCTTACATCTTTGGTCAAGGGTGCCCTCACCCTTGATCTACCTTTTTCTGCTCAAATTTTTGTGGCAAATCTAAACTTTTTCTGGAAGTTTGTTCTATAACATGTATAATTTGTTGTACTAGGTCAAATTCACCTTAAGGAACCAAAACATAAGTCATAATGTATCTTGATTAAAATTTTATCATTAGCCTCAAAGTAAATATGGGTTATATTTGTAATTTCTTGGAGGAATTAGGGTTATCTGATCATGTCATATCTCTCCCTACAAGATTTTTATACATTTGACGAGTCTTTTTTTAGTATTGATGATTTTTATATGTTGGATGAAGCCCTTGATGACTCCATCTCATTAAATTCATCCTATAAGACTCTAAAAACTTAAATATGTCAAAGACTAATAAATATAATAGATTTAATAATACCAATCATTATCATTTATCTACCTTCTCATAAACATCACTCACAAAGTCAACATGTCCTCATTATTGGACCTCTTCCAAATCAACTAAAATCTCCTAGTCACATTTTAATTTTTACAAAACAACTTACTAAAACAATCATATACAAAAAAATATGTCACAAAAAACCACATTATCATGTAGTTACTCATACGTACAACACTCAAAATAATAAATAGGTTAAACAAACATCGATTATTCCTTATTCAATTCCACTTCAACAACCTATTCTTCACCCCACACCTTGTCTTCCTCAACATAATGGTAAGGAGTATGAACTTGTTGAGAAGCTTCATGCTACTCTAACTAAGATCTCACTTTGGGACTTAATTCAAAATTCAGCTACCTATCATAGTATGCTCCAAAAGGTTTTACATAAGATTGTTGTGCCACCTTTTGTCAAACTGAATGTTGTAGCAACTTTGTTGTATGGCATTGTTACTTATTTTTGCTACTAGCCCAAACAGGTAGCACTGTTTATATTTTACAAGTGAAAAGAAGTTAGATTTTCACTCTGCCATGTTGCATTCATGTGCATAAAGAAATATCAAAATACTACAATACTACATTGATTATGCAAATGCATATCACATAAAAGAGAGTGCACAATCTTTTCAGAAATGTAGTCTTTATTGATAATATAAATGTATAATGTCTTACACAAGTTGTGAGACTAACTCTTTTAGTGCAAATGAAAGAAAATAATATACATTTATAGATATAAGGAAAATGAATGTGCATATAAGGAAAGAAGACTCATCATTTCCTGAATGACTAGTCTTAGTTGAGTTGCCTTGCTTCATCTCTAGTCTTTCGCTTATCTTGCATCCAACTTTTGCTCCCTTGCCACTCCTAGTTGTCTACATCTAAGAGAGAGAGTGTTGAAAGAGCAATGAAAGGTCACCAATCAATACATGCACATACATCTATAAACATATAATATGATCCTCATGTGTACTAAAACAACTAGCATACCATAGATGTCCAAGAAAAACAACAAGATTATCAAACACATATATTATATGCATGGTTTTTCTAACATGTTTGCTAATTATGCAGGTATAAGTGAAATCCTTGTTGTTTTGTTTCATCTGATTATAGCACGTGGGGTAAAATGTGGCTCCCACAAGGTTCGAGGCCAACATGTTGTCATATTTTACTTCTAAAAGAGAATAAACATGTTTATCTATTATTCATCATGCTCATTAGATAATAGGAGCAGTTTCAAGGACTCATCAAGTGAACAACTATAGATGATAAGTGAAATGCATAGTTTAGCTATCATGTCAATATACTATCTCTTAGAGCAATGCATAGAGAAGATATTGGCATTAATGCAATAAATTGGATAAAGGTAAGTCATTGATGTCCTTGAAAAATAGTAACATGAGCCATTTTGCATTAGCTATCACCTTTACAATCAACAATGGTTTTAGATTCAACAGATTCACATAGTAGAATGAGGTGGAGCATGATCATATTTTTGAATTTAGAATGCAAGAATTCATTCAAAACTGTTTCCACAATGTGCATTATTATTGTTTCTATAAGCAAATTATACAGAAGCAAATACAATTTCACAATGTGGATATAAGATATTATGTCATTTATTGTGTCTTGTAGAAGCACATGTGTCACATTGCAACATCAAACAACCTCCCTTGTATTTGATCAGAGGGATAACCTTTTGTTCTTTTCATAGCCATCAAGCTAATGAAACAATACTATGTATCATGAGAGGTACTAAATGGTATATACAAGTTAAGGGTAGCTCAATGAATGGAAAATCAAGTCAATAAATGGAGAGTGAAGTGAATGGTTTCCATCATCTCTGACATTCCAGGAACCTTATGAGAGTCACATTAGATTTAATATAAATCCTTGCTTCAAACCTTGGTTATGGGGTAACACACTATGAACCCTAATGGTGAGACTACTTTATTGTGCCAACTTTGTCTATGTGATTCATGACTATAAAAGCATGGTCAAAAGATGTGTAGAACCTTTGAGTTATGCTTGTACTGTGCAATGAAATAGAGCAAATAAAAGCCATGAAACCCTCAAGTATAAGCAAAAAGAGGTCATGGAAAAGAAGGAGATGAGAACCCCAAAATGCATGAATACAAAAGAGAATATTTAAAATCAAAGGGTTTCCATCATTTTTTGTTAAGTTCAAGATGGAGAATAGCAAAAATGGAGTATTTATATATAGAGAAACTGCAAGTATCAACCATGGCCTATGATAGGTATAAACCCTCGAGAGTGGGTTTTCACCATTTATCCATAAAATGAAATCCCAAGGAGAAAACACAATGAAACCCAAGCATAGATCAATGAAACCCTTGTTTGGCCATGAGTAACGTCAATGAAAAAATGGAAAGATGCAGGAATAATTCTTCAGAAAGTGGATCTCGAAATAACAATCCACTATGACAAGGGTTGGAACAATGAAACCTTGCTTTGAGAATAGATAAAGCCCTCAAAATACTAGTAAATTGACAAATACAAAGAAGCATGGAGACTTTCAGAAATTTTATGTTTGTTAAAGCTTCAACAAGAGTATACATTCATAGCCTTAACAGTCATAATTATTGGAGGCCAAATGCATAGAATTAATGAGGCCATGACCTTCAAGAGGAAATGAACTCTCTGCATTTTCTTTACAAGCATCAAATACACTCAAAGTAAAGCTCGAAGTGAGCTAGAAAATTTAAAAAAGTTAAAGAAATGTTTGTTTTTTCTGTGTTAAAGCTCGACATTACATATTTTCAGTTAGAGGCAAGCAAGAAACTCACCAAGTTTGGCTTGTCGAAGCACCAGACCTGAAAAAAGTTATAGATTTCTCCATAAACCCTCATGATGGTGACGCCCTTCAACAACACGAAATGAGAAAGAGATGAAATGAATGAATTTGTGGTATTAGGGTTATTTTTTACTCTAATATGTCATCGACCAAGACTTAGGCATTTTTGCCCATGTTTTATAACTTTTCATTTCAAAATTAATTCCCCTTGTGTAATATCAATATGATATACTATGACTTGCTTTGCATCAAATCATAAATTTCAATATTGTTAAGTGATCCTTTATAAATCACTTTCAATATGTGTATTTATGTAAAGCAAGAGTGTTATTGCTTTGAGAATGAGTCGAGAGGATATAGTTGAAATTTTTTATGAGATGGAGGGTATATAGGAGAGGTTGGAGAGGTTATCAAACATGTGGAGGGAATTTTGGGAGCCTTTACTCACCTTGTTGGAGGATTTGAGAGCATCTAGGGGGTGGTTTCTTATGCCTTTATGGTAGACTTGGTCAGGTTTGACCTTTTTTACACTTTAGAGCTTTGATGGAGAAGATTTAGTTGCTATTTTGGGACTTTTTGGAGGAATATGAACCCAATCAATTTTCAGTTCCTCTTTTGGTGGTTTTTGAGAGGGAGTTGATGGATATAGTCACTTAGTGACTCATTTTAATAGAGTTCTTGTTCTTTTTCTACTCTGACTTTTTGAGTCCTTTGGAGAAAAGATAGTGCTTTTGTAACTCATTTTTGGACACGAATAACAGTGAGGACCTTAGAGATCAGTGATTTGGAGTTTGTGCCTTCTTGTTTCTTTGCTTTATTGTGTCCATCTATTGATTGATCAAATTACTTGTGAAGTATTATTTCATTTCCTTGAAATTTTGTCTCATGCTAAGCACCTTTTTTGTAGAAAAGTGTGTTGTTGCAGGTTATAATTTGTGTCAAAAATGCAAGTAGCTTTTAATTGTGAAGTCTTCTTCCTCCTAAGAGTCTAGCATTAGGACCTCTTTATAAAATACTTATGCAAGACATACAAAAGTAAGTTGTGCAAGTCTATTTCGGTCATTGTGAACAAGTGTATGCAATCTGAGTTCTAGGTCCAAGTAATATTTAGGTGCATCACCATAGGAGTAGCTTTTTAGTTTATGTTATCTCCTTCTACCCTTTTCCTCTGCAAGTTCAGTAGATTAGTTTTACGTGAGTACCAAAGGAAGCCGACCTTTTTCGGAGATTCACTCCAACCTACAAGTTAACCCTCAAGCCTTTGGAGTGTTTCAATGTTTCACTAGGTGACTGAGTTCTTACAACTTAGTGAGGGTGCACATTTTAATGATAACAATTTTGGCATGCTCGATGGGAATCTGAACTAATTTTCAATTCATTTTAGTCCTTATGTTATTGTTGTTTGGTGTGTACAACAGTAGTTTCAACCTTTTGGAGGCAAGTTCAACACACTTGCTGACTTTGGAAAGAAGATTTCTGCTGGTTTATGTAGTCTAAGTGCTAGTATGTTTCAGTTATTATAAATTAAATCTGGTTTCTCTTAAATTCCAACCTTATGAATGAAAAAACATGTCAATGTATCATGGAAATATGTCATACCATTCACCATTTCATGAAAATGTTGTCTATACACTTTCTTATCTACCATATGAAGGCAACCATACTACTAGTTTCACTGAAAATGACCCTATTAGAAAATATTAGCAACAAGCTCAATTTTCTCACCACCCACCCACCCCTGCTCAAGCTTTGCAATAGTATGCCTATGCTCATCAACAACCCCAGGAAGATTATCTTATTTCCAACTAGAAAAGTTTCTTTTCTAATGAGCCTCGAAGTTGTGATGGCATGAGAATAGAGGATATGTCTTTGTACTTCCAAGAATAGTTTGATGAAATCAACAAAGAACAAGAGTATCAAATGCAGTAGTAGGAGGTGGCTCATTAGGTTCACTATTTTCAACAAGAGATGGAGGCACAAAGAAGACGACATGAAGAACACCTTGCAAGAGAGATTACTACAAAGGAAGAAAGGATGAAGATAATGTTTTCCCAGGTTTAAAAGTTGGAGAAACAACCCATCACTTTTGCAAATCCGTTTTATGAAGAATAAGTTAAGCATGTTAAATTTCCTGCCAAAAATGATAGGTTAGACCAAGTTGAGGAGCAAGATATGGAGTGGCAAAGGAGACAACATGAGGAATGTCTTGCAAAGCAAATAGATGCAAAGGAGGAGCAAGTGAGGCTTTTGCTTGCTTGAACCTAGACGTTAGAAGCTCAAGCAACTCTTTCCATTCCTAGTTTCAAACAAGCTCATACCTCGATGGATCTTTCTACAAAGGAAAATTTTGAGTACAAAATTCCAAGTTTCAAGCCTATTGAAATTTTTCACATTCTAAATGAATATCCAAGAATTGAAATTCCAAGTTTCAAAAGTTTTCATCCTAAGGAAGAGATAGCATGTATGTCTAATGAATATATTGTTGCTCTAAAACAATCTTTAGTGGAAACTCTGGATGTAGAACAAAAGGCCTCTGTTCAGGATGCACCTATATATGAGGTCAAACTTGAGAAACTAGACCTTCAAATTGAAAAGGGTAAAAGTATAAAGTTGTGTCACACTTTCGGCCAACTTATCAGCATAAGTGAATTTTAGTATTTATAACTAAAAATCAATTTTGGTCAAACATATGATCTAGTAAGATTCATTCTAGATAAGTTAAATACTTCCACAACTTTTCCAACTAAAATTACTGGCTAAATGCATATGTAGCACCACTTTGAGACCAATTTACTAAAAAAATGGTTATTTGAAAAAATTAACGTTTCAACAACTCCTACTCATATAAGTAACATTTAAAAAAATATATGTAAAAATACCCTTTTGTAGATCCATAAGTGTAGTTTTAATATATATATTTATTTTAATAGTTCAATTATTATTATTATTATTATTTTACTAAAAGTAGATTATCAGCAAAAAAATATTAGGTTGATTATCATGCAAAGAAAAATACTACAACTTATTAAAACAAAATAAAAAAAAATATGATGCCCTAGATAAAAGAATCAAGATTAAGATAACATAATTTGTTTTTTAATTTTAGATAAATATATAATATAAAAATTGATGTCGACTAGAAATAGTTGTGTTCTAATTCATGCACATTTAAATATTTATTTATAAATATATACTTATTAAAATTGTAAAAAAATATATCCATGCCCTAAACTTTCCAGTTATAAATATACACAAAAAAATAAAGGAAAAAGAAAGAAAATTTTCTATATAAATCTTGACGTCTCATGTAACGTCATTTTTTAGCATTTTATCAGCAACTAAATTATAGTGTTAATTTATAAAAAACTATATTCAAATAATTTTTTAATTTTTTCAAAAAAAATACAAACATAAAATATACTAAAAAATACATATTTTATTAGTTTACATCATTTCAAAACTCAAAACATATATGGCACTTTCTAGTGATTGAAGTTTAAAAGTTAGATCAGTGTTGACCATTTCCTTTATAAAAGTGTGACACAACTTTGTACTTTTAACCAAAAGCAAGAATCAATAAACGATGTTGAGCAACCTAGTCATTTAGGACAATGAATTTCAAAACCTAAGAAAGATGAAGATACCCAAGTCATTGCTTATATAACTGATGAGATTTCATGTATAGAGGTGGATAGTTAGGAAGATCAGATTCTAATCATAGAACTTGTAAGTGCAGAACAACATATAGATGCAAAAGAACAAGGTCTTTTCTTCCCTCAAGAGTGTTGTCCTGAGAAAAATAATAATCCTCTTATCATTAAAGGTACTGAGCAAAATGACGAGGATTTTTTCTGGGATGACTTGGAGGTTTTTATTTCAAGCTTGGATAATAAACATTCTTCTAGTGAAGAGCATCAAGTAAATATCAGTATGTCAAGTGAAATAGAGCCTGAACCTCACACCCTTACTGATTTACTTGATGAGCTTACTAGTTTTATGGAAGAAACAAAAGGAAAAGTTATGATACAATCCCTAATGCCAAGTGTTGACCGACACATTGAGGAATATGATGAAGATGTGTTGATCAATATGCATACAATATAGGGCGGCCAAGACTTGACAGATGGAGAAATGGTTTCACATGATTATATTATTCAAATCGACCAAGTTATGAAGCCAATTTGTGATATTGATAATTTTTGTTCCAGTATTAATGATGATATAGTACCTTTGACTAGAGTAGCAATATTTGACCAGCTTGATAGGGTGGATGAAATAGACATTTCATCCCTGACATCTGAGCCAACTCATTCAAATGAGGTTGACATTGTGCAAGACAAAGAAGTAGTAGATTTCCAGAAAGAAATCAACGTTAATAGCAAAGGGTTTATCCTTTCCAGAGGATTCCCAATTAAAGATCTGATCAAAAAAATGACAAGGAGAGAAAACTATGCCATTGTTCTAGAAAAGGATGATGCAGTTACAACATTGGAACAACATGATCAATTCACTTATTCATTTGTAGACACCAATATTTGTGATTAATTTGAAATGGTAAGTGAGTTTGTCCTTGTCTTTCTAAGTGTTCTGCAACAAGTGTGGGAATTTTCTCTTATTTGTCATGTTTTATTTGCAACTCATCAACTTGCAATTCATCCTTTCTTTCTTAGAAAGGGAAGCTACTTTTCAAAGTTAGTGAATGGTTTTGTTTGATCCAACATCATCGCTGGTTAGTGTAGGTTAGGATAGTTTCTATTTTCCCTAAGTGTTGTTATGCACAGTTAGGTAGTTTTCCTTATGAAGTTTTGGTGTTTGAATAAGTTTCCAAGGTCTCATGCACTAATCTAGTGAGTTACAGTATTATTCAAAACTATTTTCAAGTTGTGTTAGCTTTTAGGTGACTCAGTACCTAATGGAGAAGCTTCAAGAAACTGGTCAAGATGTTTAGCAGGCAAACATATAGCAAATGCCACAAAATATGTTACCTATTTTTGTTACTAGCCCAAATAGGTAGCGTTGTTTATATTTTACAAGTGAAAAGAAGGTACATTTTAACTTTTCCATGTCACATTCATGTGCATAAAGAAATATCAGAAGACTACAATACTACATTGCATTATGTAGAGGCATATCACATAAAAGAGAGTGCACAATATTTTCAAAAATATAGTCATTATTGATAATATAAATGTATAATGTCTCACACAAGCCGTGAAACTAACTCTTTTAGTGCAAATGAAAGAAAATAATATACATTTATAGGTATAAGGAAAATGAATGCACATATAAGGAAATAAGACCTGTCATTTCTTGAATGACTGGTCTCAGTTGAGTTGCCTTGCATCATCTCCAATCTTCCGCTTGTCTTGCATCCAACTTTTGCTCCCTTGTTGCTCCTAGTTGCCTACATCTAAGAGAGAGAGAGTGTTGTTAGAGCAATGAAAGGTCACCAGTCAATGCATGCAAATACATATATAAAAATATAATTTGATCCTCACATGGACTAAAACAACTAGCATACCATAGATGTCCAAGAAAAACAATAGGATTATCAAACACATCTATTATATGCATGGTTTTTCTAACATGTTTGCTAATTGTGCAGGTATAGGTGAAATCCTTGTTGTTGTTTTGTTTCATCTAATTACAACACGTGAGGTAAAATATGGCTCCCACAAGGGTTGAGCCCAACATGCTATCATATTTTACTTCTAAAAGAGCATAAACATGTTTATTTTTTATTCATCATGCTCATTAGATAATAGGAGTAGTTTCAAGGACTCATCAAGTGAACAAATATAGATGATAAGTGAAATGCATGGTTTAGCTATCATATCAATATACTGTTTCTAAGAGAAATGCATAAAGAAGATATTGACATTAATGCAACAAAGTGGATAAAGGTAAGTCATTGATGTCCTTGAAAAATAGTAACACGATTCATTTATGCATTGGCTATCACCTTTACAATCAACAATAGTTTTAGATTCAACAGATTCACATAGCAGAATGAGGTGGAGCATGATCAGATTTGTGACTTTAGAATGCAAGAAGTCATTCAAAATTGTTTCCACAATGTGCATTATTACTGTTTCTATAAGCAAATACAGAGGCAAATACAGTTTCACAATGTGGATATAAGATATTGTGTCCTGTAGAAGTACATGTGTCACATTGCAACATCAAACAACCTCCCTTGTATTTGAACAGAGGGATAGCCTTGTGTTCTTTTCATGGCCACCAAGCTAATGAAACAATGCTATGTATCATGAGAGGTACTGAATGGTATATACAGGTTAAAGGTAGCTCAATGAATGGAAAATCAAGTCAATAAATGGAGAGTGAAGTGAATGGTTTGCATCATCTCTAACATTCTAGGGACCTTATGAGAGTCACATTAGATTTAAATTAAAGCCTTGTTGACAATCATCGATGATTGTTTCAAACCTTGGTAATGGGGTAAGACACTATGAACCCTAATGGTGAGACTACTTTATTGTGCCAACTTGGTCTATGCGACTCATGACTATAAAAGCATGGCCAAAATATGTGTAGAACCTTTTGTAACATAGGAAAAATACTGGAAAGTAACTGGATAAAGCATATACAAATCAAACTAACCTACATTAGGGGCGGGGGGCCTAGCTCGATTGGCTAAAAACATCCTATTGCAGGCAAGAGGTCACAAGGTCTAGTCTCCCCCCAAACCCGTGGTACCGGAGGGCGTGTCGCGCCAGCGCCACCGGTCATGTGAAAAAGTTTATCAGGCGCACTGCAGTTTATAGGGGGACGGATAACCGACCGATTCCTGCAGTCTAATAAAAAAATTAAAAAAAAAAAAAAAAACTAACCTACATTAAACAACAAAGCACAAAAGAAATAAACAAAACGATAATTGAAACACTCTCACCGAATATTTGTACACTCCTTCGAATTATCTTCGTTGTCCTTCTCCATTTTGTCATGATAGTATTCTTGCCCTCAAATTTTCAGTATGTGTGCAAGTATAGCCTTGATGTATGTGATTATAGTAAAATATTGAAGATTAACAAGTTTGGTTCCAAAAGTATATCGATTTCAGGAGGATTTGAAATGATGAATGCTAGGTCAATTTATAGAAAATTGGTTTTCGAACGATCGACTCATATTTGAAAGAGAGATCAACGATCGAGATTGATGAATGACATGCGATGTGAGATTTGTGTTAGTTAGGACGTGAGTTGGAAAGTTTGCAAGATAAAGATTAAATTAAATAATAATTTAATCTGACTTTAAGACTATTCAAAAATTGAAAGAATAAGAGATCAAGATTCAATAAATGATTTAATCTTTAGTTAAAAGTATTCAAAAATTAGAAGAATAAGAGTTTGAATGAAAAGTATAAAGATGGAATTTGGACAATGATCTGTTCGAATGCACACATGAATTAACTAATTAAACAAAGATATTTAATTAATAAATATGTTCATGTATAAGAGTCTAAACTAGATAACTTACTGGTTATGACAAAGAGTCTCTTTGCAGAGACGACCAGATTTTGAATCAAGAGATAACTGATTGATTCAAATAGATCTCGAGTCGAGTGAGAATGAATACTTAGATAACTTTAAAAATTATCTAAATACATAGGAATATGTTAAAAATAGAGTTTTATGAATTAAATGATTCATTTAATTCAAAATTCAACATTTAAGGAATAATTAAATAAATAAGATTTATTTAATTGAGTGATGAAAAGGTTAAATGAATAATTAAACAATTCAAGCATTTATTTAATTATAGTTGAAAACATGATAAAGATAAATCAAATAAGAATTTATTTAATTTAAGAAGGAGGGTAAAGTTAATTAATGACGTAATTAAATAAAGAACATTTATTTAATTAATCAAGATAGAATAAAGACAATGTGAATTAATTAAATAATTAAGATTATTTAATTAATAGATGAATAAATGCTAGAGTGAATTAATTAAATAATTAAAATTTATTTAATTAATAAATGAGAAAGGACTTTAGAAAGTAATTAAATAATTAACATTATTTAATCATGACTATGAAAATACGAATTATGAAGAAATTGAAGTCGTAGGCTTAGACCAAATTTCGGTGTCTACATTTGCCCCTCTTTGATACAATGTCATTTTGGCGTCATGTCAATGAAAATCGATCAAAAACATGCCCCAATCGTGCCCTAGTGTAGAATAGGTGAAGGTATGCCCCCTCGGGAAAAATGACGAATTTTCAATAAATTCCATTTTTTTTTTGGAAATAGTCTCGATAAGTCAATTTGATAGCCATAAATGCTGTGGAGTTGACGAAAATCAATTTGGAGGTGTTAGGTGCATGTACGGGTTGATTGAAGATGGAAGTTTACGCAAACAATAGATAAGGTCAGTGAAAATGCCACCTTAAACTCTAGGTATAAATAGAAATGGGGTGAAAATCCAATTCATTTTCACCCTCCAGTTTTAGAAATTTGAGATTTTTTCTTTGGACTCTGAGTGAAGATGTCGCCCGTACCCTATATCAAGCATCGCAGATATCGGATTTGAACCTTCAGACGCCCTATAGACATGGGACCCCCAGTATGTACCCTCAAACCAACTTTTTAAATTTTGTTTTGCACATATTTTAAGGCATGTAAAGTTAATTGTTCAGATGCGTCACTTGTAATTCAACGCATATGCATTTGTACATGACACATTTGCTTGCGGAACGACACATTTGCGAAAACACGTCTAGGTCATATGTAGGTCGATTTAGGAAATCAACGCATTTGTAAATTTATGCATTGCACATGAGATTGACATAGTCTCATTTAGGTTTGTGAAATGTATTTGGTTAAATGCATCGCATTTGCATGATAGATAGGTTAATAAAGTGCTTCGCAATTGCAATTTGTTTCACACATTTGTCTAATATGGTCTTGATTTGATTTTGTGACACATTTGATTTAGTGCTACGCATATGCATGTTTATACGACACATGTGTGATTATGCACCGCATGTGTAAAATAGAATGACGCATTTGAGATTGTGTACCGCATTTGATGTTGAAGCGATGCATTTGACTATCAAACTTTTGAAAAAAAATTGTGATGGAAAGATGAATGATATATTGTCTGACACATAATATTTGATGTCTTTGCAGGTTGTATTAGATCCGATTTACACCCGGGAGTCACAATAGTTGACATACGATCTCAGAGATGGTTTATAGAGCGGCGAGACACGCCTGATTTGGAGATTAGGGTTGCATCATGTGTGTACCATTCCCACCATTTAGGCGAATAGAGGTATGTTTATTACACTTTGTGAGAGATGACATTCAAAGATCTCCTCATTTCATTTGCCTACTAGAGAGGCAACTATCACATTAGAGGATGTATATAGGATATTGAGATTGCCTATTAGAGGGGAGAGGGTGATGTATGATACACATAGGGGTTATAGCGAGATTAACAAGTTTTATGTATATGATGATATTAGGTGGCTAGGTATAGAGCATTATGAGATTAGATGGTAGGTTTTGGCAGATAGATATGAGAGGATAGATTGCTTGCTTTGTACATTGATTGCTAGTATAGTTCTTCCTGACCGTTGAGGTCATGGATTTCTTGTTGGGTGGGGGGAGATGTTAGTTGGTATGTTAGAGAGAGAGGTTGTCTATGCCTAGGGGCCATTTTTACTGGCCATTTTGTATTTTCATCTTCATGATATTGCATACAAAGACACACAGTTGATGAGTTGTGGCTACCCTTCTTATGGTTTGGGCATGGGAACACATTGTTGTGTTTCGTCCCCTAGTTACTACTAATCAGGATGCTAGATCCCCTTATGTTTTTCGTTATGCGAGAAACATTACACAGAGCCATGTTGGTGATACTGGGTATTGGAGGCATGCACTTGATATTCTTGTTCAGTTTACTTGGAGACCATACATGGAATGTGGTCGATGGTCAGATGAGGATAGGCACTTGCCATTTTGCCGACAAACACAATATCTGATTGGGAGGATAGTTTCCAGTGTACATATTATTGAGAGACACCTTCTAGATCATGCTTTGAGACAGTTTGGAGAGGTTCAAGACGAGCCTTGAGGACGAGCAGAGTTTTCTCGATCTTCTAGAGAGGTTCCATTACGGGGGCCTATGATACCTATGGCGACAACATTGACAAACATTCAGGCGTTACAACCGATGCAGTGGGGCTGGAGGGGTGGTGTGGAGATCCCAGGACCATAGTAGCATATGATACCTAGTGGGTAGAGCACTGTCCTATTCCCTACACAGATCCTGATCAATCGACACCACTGGAGAGACGGGGTACATGGCCTAGAGGTCGGCGTAGAGGTAGGGGTGGAGGTAGGGGAGGTGGTCGACGAGGTCAATAGGGGAGGAGAGGTGGTCGGGTAGGTGGAATTTCCTACATTAAACAACAAAGCACATAGGAAACCCAAGTAAGAACTCAATAAATACTGTCATTGCCAGCCCTAGGAATTGTACATGTTTTCTAGTTTTTTTAACATATTCATACACATCAAAATTGAAACACAGTGTTTTTTGTTTGTCTTAAATTGCCAAAATTTGATCACGAAACTGAGTTAGTCGGAAAACCTGTCATCAGAACACCGCATTTATAAATTGAGTCTCATTTGATAATTACAAAATCACATGTGTAATTTTGAGTTGCATCTGTTAAACAAAAAATCACATTTTCCTATCAACAAAGTCAGTTTCCACTAGAATTAAATTCTGAGTTGCATTTGCATTGTGAGTCACATCCGACACTAGAGTCACATCTATTCAAAGTTAAACCGCATTTGTGAGAGTAAGTCACAATTGCATGTTAACAAATCGAGATTAGATTTCATTACATAGTCGCATCTGAAATACGCAACACATCTGTCAATTTCAGCGACGCATCTGCAAACTGGCCCGTAATTGACTGTCAACAAAAATATCGAAATTGCAATCATAGTCTGAAAATAAACTATCATTTCAACCTCTATTTCTCATAGTCAACCTTGGACAAAAAAAATAGACAATAGCTCAAAAACTTGCATTGTTCATTTTTAGGTGTCATTTAAGTTTTAGAGATAAATGTCTTAGTTACGAAACTTAGGAATTTGCATATCTTAGAATACGTCAACTTTCCACATTATTGGACAAATACACATCTCAACAGTCTAAGTCATTGAACCTAGTCACTTTATCTTACTAGTGAATCCTTCCAGCTCATTAGTCTAGTTTAGAAATTCACCTTATCATTTAGTCCTTGTCCTACATCAAGCTCCTTGATAAAGTAAGGTCGTAGCCTTGATTACTCCATAGGTAGAAGGTAGTATCCTCTTAGAAATAATTTACCATCATTTTGCATATTGTCATCTTAGCATACGTCATTTTAGACATCCCTTATTTGTCAAGAAAATAAAAAAACTAGTAGCATCCATTATATTCAAAAAATCCCAAAAAAATAGACTAGATCATATCATTTTTGGCATAGTTTGCATTGCCTCATCTTGAGAAAAATTTTCATGGTTGAAACAAGGTCTAGAAAGAAACATAGAGAGATAGAAGACTCACAGGACTTCATCAATACTTTCAGAAACCAACCATCAAGGACAGAGAGACGACACAAAACTTTGCTTTAAAAATTTGTCACTAGAGGCACACATGGAAAAATTTATGTAGAAGATGTAGATGTTGTTGTCCAAGATCCTAAATTTGCATCCTTTATGGATGAGTGTTTGGCAAATGATCCTCAAAGATATCTGGCAAAGCTGCTAGTAGAAGGTGTCACACTACCTCTAGGATTTGACATGCACAAAATACAACCTTCATTTGCACAACCAACACAAACCATGACATCGAGTGTATCTATTCCTCAGATAACTGCAACAATACCAACTGGCATACCCACTCAAACTGCCTCAATTGTAAACACAACACTATTTGGTATAACACAAGGCCTAACATTTACTGCGGGAGCATCCTTATCAAACCCCTTTGGCACAAACACCACTGGTAAAAGACCCCAAGTTGGCATGAACACAACATGAACTATACCCCATATCAGTACCAGTACTTCCATTCCACATATAGGAGCTACACAAATGCGGAATTTTCCTACACCGAATCAGAATATTCAAACAAGACATATTCCCTCACCAAATCACAATCCGTCATAGAATATTGCATTTCAGAACACTTACATCGATCCAAACAACACATCCAACATACTAGTAGGTGTTCTCCAAAACCAAATGTAAGCTCTCCAACAGAAAATGGACACTATGTCAATGTCGGTCAAACAAACTATCTCAGTGCAAGATTTATGTCCATGTCCCTTTGATAAAGCACTATACATGACACCCTTCCCCCATGGATACATTATACCAAATTTTCCTAAGTATAATGGGAAGAGGAATCCTCTAGAAGACATCAAAGAATTTTCCACAACATGCATGGACATCTCGTATGACCCCACATACCTTATGAGACTCTTTCCGCGAACCCTTGTCGAGATAGCATTGGAATGGTTCTCTAAACTTCCATAAGACATAAGATCATGGGGCGAATTAGCTAAGAAATTTGTGGAACACTTTGCCTTCAACATAGACAATGAAATCATGATAGATACCTTGTGTCATACCACACAAGAAGATGGAGAAAACTTCACCACCTTCTTCTAGAGATGGAGGAGTTTAGCTAGTCGTTGTCTTGTCGAAATACTAGAGAAACAAAAAGTCACGATATTCCTTGAAAATCTTCATCCAAAACTGCGAAGTGACTTATGAGTACATTGTTGTACCTCTTTTCTGGACTTGGTGTAAAAAGGCATAATACTTGAGAAAGCCCTCATTGACAAAGGGGAAATAAAGACACCAGGTAGGAATCCAATTGTTCAACACCAAAACCCTCCCAACGATAGAAACACATTTTGGTCTAGGAACAAAAATGTAACAAATGATGGTTTTGTTGATGCTAATACCCTACATGTAGGACCGGTCATCACACTTAGAGGTTACAACCCCTCTCATGACATGCTTAACGATGTTGATCAAACCACCAACTTTGTCCAAAATTCACAACAATAATGAAGGAGATTTCCTAAAAGCGAGTTTACCCCCTTGGGGGAACCAATCAAGATAGTTTTCAAAGAATTGATTAAACATAACCTCATTAAACCTCTAGAGCCAAAACAATATGCTCCTGGATAGTTTAAACCCTCATGGTGGGATGATAATGCCTATTGTGAGTACCATCAAACAAAGGGACATAACCTACAACAATGCTGACAACTGAAGAATATCATACAAGATTTTGTTGAAGATGAAACCATAGAAGTCAATGGGAAAAAACATACCAAAAGTAGTGATCACAAGGTCTTCACAGATCCATTACATGACCATGGGAAAGGAAAGGCCTCCAATTCAGGATCTAAGAATAATACCTCGACCAATTATACAAATACTAAGTACGATTATAAACCAGGTACCATCATCAATCATATCTGAGCTGCTAATGAAAATATCCATACCATTACCATAAAGAAGCATCCTAAATGTGTTGTCAATACGCGCAAAACTAAGATAACCCTTCCAGGTCCTTCATCGAAACCACAAACACAGTCTTCCAAGCTTAAGTATAATTTTCTTGACCAGTTGGGGAACCCCAACACAAATATCCATCTTGGAATTGTTGACTATATCACTAGATCACCGAGCCATTCTTGAAAAAGCCTTGCAAAGAACAATAGTCCCTACCAACATAGATGTCAATTGTTTCAAAGAAATGGTCGGATACTTAACCAATTCCCATCATGCCACCTTCTCTTAATAAGATTATTCATCTGAGAAGACCAATAACGATCCACTACATGTTGAAGTTCTTGTCCATCAAACCAAAGTCAGACGAGTCTTGGTAGACAGAGGAGCAGGATTAAATATTTGTACCTTGAAATTGGTTAAGGCATTAGGTTTCTCAGAAGCATGTGTGGACACCAGTAAGAGTATAGTCATTAAGGCATATGACGATGAAGAAAGATCATCTAAAGGAGTTGTCACACTCCCTATCAAGGTTGGCCCTGTAGTTATGGACACTAGTTTCCAAGTCTTGGATCTCACCCTTCCCTATAATCTATTACTGGGTAGACCTTGGATACATGCAATGAAATCCATACCTTCCACTTATCATCAATGTCTTAATTTTTTCTACAATGGCACTGAGATCACAATTGATGGTGGTCCAGATCCTTTTCAATATTGCATAAGCCTACGTGAAATACCACAACAACAGGTTCCAGTCAATCAAGAGGCTTGATCCTCCACCTTATCCTTGTATATTGATCCATCAACACTAACCAAGTCCATTCCATCACAACCACCATCATCCACTCCTAAGGTTGAGATCCAAGATAAGGGTTGTGGAGAATATCACATGAAAGCATCCTATTATGTCAGTCAGTTGGTTCCTCCTAAGTCATATGGTTTACCCACAATAGATAGGAAATAGTTCATTGTCACAATACATGTCCCTTCAAAGATTACATTCACAAAATGGGGAGAGTTAAGTAAGGAAGCTATGGACCAAGAAGATGTCACCTCCTGGTTATATAATGAAGACAATGAAAACCCTCCACCATCTATTCAAATATCTAAGGATCAATATGGAAAAGGCTTCACGATTATGCAAAGAAAAGGATATGACAAACATAGTGGGTTAGGGCTACATTAGAATGGAAGGACTAAACCAATAATTGTCTCACAAAGACCAAAAGGACTAGGCCTAGGGTTTCAACCGATTAGAATTGGTATTCCTAGTACTTCGTTATCATCACAAGAGGAAGTAAGTGCTTTTGAGGACATCGAGATATCTCATGAACCATTTGACCCATTCTACTGTGACTCCCCTAACTCGAATGAATATGAATGGGATTCCCTTTCCTCTACCAACATGATGAACCTAAATAAGTTATTTGGAGAACTTGATAAAATGCTACAACCCTCACCAAATCCATCTAGCCTCTATCCTAAAAAGTGAAGGGAAAAGAATGCGGATCTAATGACCCAACAGTGCGGAATACATTCCCTTAACACCTTTACTACAGGGGAGAGAAGCAAAAACGAAAAACTAACAGTTTCTAAAACTTATAGAGATGCATACAACCATGGCAATGAGAAACCAGAAAGATAAGCAAAACAAAGATGACACAGTATTTACATGGGAAAACCCTTTCAGGTAAAAAATCCACCACACAAAGTCAAATCTATTGTATTATAGTAATGAATCAATTACATACAATATCCAGACTTCTTTGCTCAACTCACAATCACCTAGAGAGTTTTAGATTCACTGTTACAATGTTTTCACAACATACAGTTCAAAACCCTCTTCAAGAACTCATGTCCTTCTTGTTCTTCAGCTTGCGACTTCAACTTGCTCTGCAATTTTTCGACCCAACTCAACTTGTCTAACTTATGAGAAATAACACATCTCTCATCCAAATGTAACCAACTTAGAAGAGCAATGAAGTCCATCCTCAAATCACGCATCTGGCCGGATCTGAAAAATTTCCTATAACGAGCCGACTTTGCATTCAAAGCCATTACTCAAAACGGTTGAGCTCGCCACCCTTCATTGACAAATGCAACTGCCACAATAACTATGTTGGTATCCGTCCAATCACTATTCAACCAAGTGCCATGCATCCAAGACCCATCAGCAATCGCAGCTGACAGAGCAACCAAAACGGTCATATAGACATTGGGCGCGACCAAGACTTCAAGTCATAAATAGCATTGCCGGAGTCGAAGTTGGAGTCGGAACAAGAGTCGAAACAGGACTCCACCGAAAATACACACTGCCGGAGTTGGAGTCAGAGACAGAACTGGAGTCGAAACATGACTCCACTGAAATTACAGGTTCAAGAACCAATTCGGTTCCGCGTCCACCCACGACAAAGGGGAACACAAAAGACTGGAGTCGGAGTCGGGGATGGAACAAAAACAGAAACAGGACTTTACCGAAAGTCCAAGATCAGGAACCAATCTAGTTCCAGTTCTGCCTCCGCCAACTGCAAGAAACAACAATCCAGAACTAGGACAAGGTGAAAGGAAAAAACCCTGAGTAGAATCCAAACATCCAGAAGAACTAGATCGCAAAAACAGGAGTCAGACCTGGAGTCGGAACAGAAACAGAAACGGGAACCTGGCAAATGGACATTGCCAATTTCCAAAACTGGTTCCGCCTCTACCAGAACCTAAGAAACGAAGCGAGAAAAAATAGATGGTAGGAAGCGGAGTCGGAGTAGGAACGAGAACCGAAACCCGAAACTTAGGCAAACAGAACAATGCCAAGTTCCATCCTGGTTCCGCCTCTGCCAGAACTTTGCAAACAACACAAAAATCACCAAGGCATGAAAATGAGGACTTCAAGCTAGAAGTTGAGACATAATTTCTCAACAATCTCCCACTTGGTGAACACTTCCAGCTTCCTCAAAACATCATACCTTACTGTCTATCATAGGCCCCAAAGCCCATCGATTCTGTGCACCATCTGAAGTTGTTTGTGCTAACCGGCTTTATCAAGGCATCTGCAACATTCTTCAAGGTGTCAACCTTATCCATACTGACCTTACCATCTTAAGCCATATCCCTCACGAAGTGATATTGCACATCTATGTGCTTGGTCCTGGCATGAAAGGTCAGATTCATTGTCAAACAAATGGTACTTTGATTGTTACAGCAAATTGAAATTTGCTCAGCATTAAATCCAATGTCTGAATACAAATGCCTCAACCACACTGCCTCCTTGCAAGCATGAGTTGCTGCCATGTACTCTACCTATGTCGTGGATAAAGCAACTACAGCTTGTCGTTTGCTCATCCAACTGATTGCTCCACCATTAAGCATGGAAGTGTATCCACTGGTGGATCTTCTATTGTCAATGTCCCCTGTTCAATCAGAATCAACATATCCCTGAATGCTAAGAGTCCTCTGTGATGCAACCATACTACCATGGTAACACAAAGCATAATTTGAAGTACCCTTCAAATACCTGAACACTCTCTTTACAACATCCCAATGTGATCTCCCTGGATTTGCCATGAACTGACTTAGAACTCTCACTACTTGGGCAATGTTTGGTCTTGTGCAGACCATAGCATACATCAAACTGCCTACTGCACTTGCATAAGGCACACTGGTCATGTCCTCCATCTCAGTAGCAGACTTTGGACAGTCTTAAGCAGATAGTTTCAATCCTTGCATGATTGGAACAACTAGCTGCTTGCAATCAGTCATGCTAAACCTCTCTAGAATGGTTTTCACATACTTACTATGACTAAGCCAAAGCTTTCTGCTTGTTCTATCCCTGGTTATCTCCATCCCAAGAATGTACCTTGCTGCTCCAAGATCTTTCATTTCGAACTTAGCAGACAACTGAGTTTTAAGGTCAGAAATCATAGCCTTGCTATTACCAATGAATAACATGTCATCCACGTATAGAGTAGTAACAAGCACACGATCATTCTCACATTTATAATAAATGCAATGATCAGATTTTGATCTAACAAACCCAATTGACAACACAAATGTGTCAAATTTCTAGTACCACATTCTAGGAGATTGCTTTAGACCATAGAGAGATTTATTTAACTTGCAAACCAGATTTTGTTTGCCTCTTTCAACAAAATGCTCAGGCTGGGACATGTAAATTTCTTCTTCCAGCTCACCATGGAGAAATGTTGACTTCACATCCATCTGCTCAATTTCATAGTCATACACGACTGCCAATGACAACAAAAATCTGATGGATGTCAGCTTTGCTACAGGGGAAAAGATCTCTCCATAATCAATTCCCTCAACTTGGGAAAAACCCTTTGCAACCAGTCGTGCCTTATACTTCTCCACACTACCATCAAGGCCTGTCTTCCTTTTGAATATCCACTTGTAGCCAACAGGATTTCGCCCTTTAGGTAGTGGTACCAACTTCCAAGTATCATTCTTTTTCAAGGAATCCATCTCCTCATTCATGGCTTCTAGCCAAGACTTTGAATCAGCCATGCTGATTGCTTCTTTCATAGTCCTAGGCTCATCAGTGCTGGTAATAAGGCATAAGTACAATTTGAATCTAACATAGAGAAACCATACCTTTCTGGTTGCCTTCTTTCTTGTGTAGATCTCCTTAGAGGCTGAGGTTGTTCATCATTAGAACTTCCAGAGCTGCTTGAGCTCTCCTCAATCTTAGGTACATCATGCAACTCTTCCCTTTATGGAGTTTGGGGAATCTCAACTGCATCCTTCTCCTTATCACTCTAATTTGTCTCAGGCTGTTGATCACTTACTAGAGGTTTCAACTCACGAAATATCACGCTTCTGCTATACAAAACCTTCTCAGTAACAGGGTTCCAAAGTTGGTATCCTCTCACACCAACTCCATAGTCGATGAGAATACATTTCACAGCCTTGTTATCCAACTTTGATCTCTTTTCATTTGGCACATGAACATATGCCTCACAGCCAAAGACCCGAACATGCCTTAATGAGGGTTTCTTACCTGACCATGCTTCCAAAGGTGTCATGTCAACAAGAGCTAAACAAGGAGATGTATTAATTAGATAACATGCTATAACAACAACCTCAGCCTAGAACTTTTGCTCCAGACCAGCACCACTCAGCATACTCCTTGCCTTTTCCATCAGTGTCCTGTTCAACCTTTGAGCAACTCCATTTTGATGTGGAGTGTAGGGGGTTGTCTTATGTAATTCCATGATCAGTGCAGTACCTTTCAAAATATGTAGAACAAAACTCACCTCCATTATCTGTCCTTAAACACTTTATTTTTCTTCCAATCTAATTTTCAACCAAAGATTTGAACTCTTTAAACCGACTGAACACTTCTGATTTACTTTTAAGAAAGTATACAAATTCCCTTCTCAAATAGTCATCAATAAAAGAAACATAATATCTAGCCTTTGATAACAAAGGAACATCAACTGGACCAAACACATAAGAATGAACATAATCCAGTATACCAAAAGATTTGTGAAGACTAGAGGAGAAAGAAACACGGTGTTGTTTTCCATAGATACAATGTTCATAGAAATTGAACTCAAGGTTACAATCATCAAGCCTTTCTACAAGGTTTTTGTTCTTCAAAGTTTTTAAACCTTTCTCACCAATGTGACCAAGTCTATGATGCCATAACATAGACTTCTCTGCTGGGAGTTTTACCTCCAAAGCATTTGCAGATAGTGAAGAGTCTTCATCTTTCTCTATAGGTGCAGAATTACATGACTTTACAGAGGCGCCATTACAAAGAATAGGTCGTGCATCTAGCTTGTACAGAGTGCCAGTACAAACACCCTTAGCTAACACCATTGCACCTCTAGCCATTTTACATCCCTTACTAGAAAAAGAAACTTCTACACCAGCATCATTTAACTTACTAACAGAAAGAAGATTTCGAGCCAAACCTGGGATGTGAAGAACACCACCAATTCCTTTGACTCTCCCGTCAGAAAAATGAATTCTGACCCTTCCTCTGCCAACAATCTCCAGCGTTGAATCACTTGCCAAGTATACCTTTCCACCATCATACTTCTCATACTTTGAGAACGAATCTCTATTGGATGTCATGTGAAAAGGGGCACCTGAATCAACTAACCAAACATTATCTAATGCCTGAGTTGTCAAGGCTGCTACAATGAAGGCATCTACATCACTTTGAGAAGATTTGTTGTCAGAAGCATTCTTCTTCTTCTTCTCCTTGCAGTCCTTCTTGATATGACCAAGTTGCCCACAGTTCTAGCACTTTACCTTGAACTTTTTACCAGGAGACTTTGATCTCCCTTTAGACTTGGATTTCGACTTTTTGTCTTTCTTCTTGCCTTTCTCCTTTGTTCTACCTCAAACAGAAAGAGCATCTTTGGCCATCTTAGAAGATTTCCTTTGCATTTCTTCAAACAGAAGCAAAGCAACCACATCATCAGTCTTGAAAGCAGTGGTTGTGCTTCCAATAGCCATCACAAGATGATCCCAACTGTCAGGTAATGAACATAACAGGAGCATGCAACGATCCTCCTCCTCAATCTTTACACCTGTAGATGCCAGTTGAGTAACACTCATATTAAATGAGTTCAGATGATCTGCAATAGATGCACCTTCGTCCATCTTCAAGGAGTACAACTTCTTTCTCAGGAATAAATTTTTTACCAGAGATTTTCCTTGGTAAATATCACCAAGCTTCTTCCACAAAGCAGTTGCAGACGTCTCCTCATGAACATTCAAGAGCACAGAATCAGCTAGACTCAGTCTTATCAATCCTCTTGCTTTTCTATCAGCAAGATCCCAAGCTTCTTGGGTCGTAGTTTGTGGCTTAGTTTCAGACACTGCAATCTAGAGGTCTCTATCCACAAGCAAGTCTTCTATCTTGAGTTTCCATAACTCAAAGTTGTTGCCATTAAACTTCTCAATATCTATTCTACTAGATGTACTTGCCATCTCACAACAGAAACAAGTTTAACAATGCAAGTCTCCCACTGAAACAGTATTAGTGCAAAAAACTAATTTTTCCAGCAAGGATAACACGAACTGGCCAAGCTCTGATATCACTTTGAAAGGAAAAGAATGCGGATCTAATGACCGAACAATGCGGAATACATTCCCTCAACACCTTTACTACAGGGGAGAGAAGCAAAAATGAAAAACTAACAGTTTCTAAAACTTATAAAGATGCATACAACCATGGCAATGAGAAACCAGAAAGATAAGCAAAACAAAGATGACACAGTATTTACGTGGGAAAACCCTTTCAGGTAAAAAACCCACCACACAAAGTCAAATCTATTGTATTACAGTAATGAATTGATTACATACAATATCCAAACTTCTTTGCTCAGCTCACAATCACCTAGAGAGTTTTAGATTCACTGTTACAATGTTTTTACAACATACAGTTCAAAACCCTCTTCAAGAACTCACGTCCTTCTTGTTCTTCAGCTCGCGACTTCAACTTGCTCTGCAACTTTTCGACCCAACTCAACTTGTCTAACTTATGAGAAATAACACATCTCTCATCCAAATGTAACCGACTTAGAAGAGCAATGAAGTCCATCCTCAAATCACACATTTGGTTGGATCTGACAGATTTCCTGCAATGAGCCGACTTTGCATTCAAAGCCATTACTCAAAACGGTTGAGCTCGCCACCCTTCATTGACAAATGCAACTGCCACAATAACTATCTTAGTATCCGTCCAATCACTATTCAACCAGGTGCCACATGTCCAAGACCCATCAGCAATCATAGCTGACAGAGCAACCAAAACGGTCATATAGACATCGGGCGCGACCAAGACTTCAAGTCATAAATAGCACTACCGGAGTCAAAGTTGGAACAGGAGTCGAAACAGGACTCCACCGAAAATACACATTGCCGGAGTCAGAGTCGGAGTCAGAGTCGAAACACGACTCCATCAAAATTACAGGTTCAAGAACCAATTCGGTTCCGCGTCCGCCCATGGCAAAGGGGAACACAAAAGACCGGAGTCAGAGTCGGGGACGAAACAGAAACAGAAACAGGACTTTACCGAAAGTCCAAGATTAGGAACCAATCCGGTTCCGGTTCCGCCTCCACCAATTGCAAGAAACAACAATCCAGAACCAGGACAAGGCAGAGGAAAACACCTTGAGTAGAATCCAAACATCCAGAAGAACTAGATCGCAAAAGCAGGAGTCAGACCCGAAGTCGGAATAGAAATAGAAACGGGAACCTGGCAAATGGACATTGCCAATTTCCAAAACTGGTTCCGCTTCCGCCAGAACTTGCGAAACAAAGCGAGAAGAAACAAATGGTAGGAAGCAGAGTCAGAGCAGGAACGAGAACCGAAACCCATAACTTAGGCAAACAAAACAATGCCAAGTTCCATCCTGGTTCTGCCTCTGCCAGAACTTTGCAAACAACACAAAAATCATCAAGGCATGAAAACGAGGACTTCAAGCTGGAAGTTGAGACATAATTTCTCAACAAAAAGTCCTGGTTAAAAGAAGAATGGCTTCAAATTTATTATTGGGAAACCCTTGATCCTGAATCTTGGGAACCTAACGAACCATCTTTTGACGACCTATCCCTTACAGTGGTCCCACCCCAAAGTCTACCTGTCCATAGGAAGAAGAACAAAAAGGAGTTAGTCCAAAAATTATGTGACCATGTTAACCACTCTATCCTCACCTTGTCAGCCTCCACATTTGATAACTTTGATGATGACATGCCCCTCGTATATCCTCAACTTATCAATTGGGATCAACAAGTTACACCCATCTTAGACATATTCAAGAACGACGAAGCGATAATTGAGTTCATGGGACTTCGAGAAGGCATATCTAGAGGTGATCATCAAGTTGACTTTACCATAGACTTGGATGACATGGGATATTTTGGGGAGTTTGTTCACACCTCTAGTCGCAAAAATGAAAACAAAAACAAAAATAATGAAAATGATAAAAATGACAAGTCCCTAGGTGAAAACCAAAAGGCGCCTTTGGATGAAGAAATAGTAAAAATAAAGTACACATCTGAGGGCGAAAACCTCTCTGAGGCACCCAAGGATGGAGGTTTGAAAATTCTCCCAGTTGCTCAGGAAAAATCACCAATGCTAAATGAAGAATCTATCGACATCAACATAAACATTGAAGAAAACCGTCAGGTAATATACTTTGCAACATCTTTGACAAAGATAAAACAACCAGAGTTTTGAGACTTCTTTACAAAAAGACAGATAAAATTTGCATGGTCATATGCCGACATGCTTGGGCTAGATCCATACCTTATATTGCATCATCTACCATTACAACTAGGTGCTAATCCTGTCAAACAAAAGTTAAGAAAAATGCATCCACAGATTGCTTTACAAGTCAAGGCTAAACTTAAGAAACTATTGGATGTCAGATTCATCAAATCCATAGACTATGCAGATTGGATTTCTAATCTTGTACCACTGACTAAACCATCTGGGGGCATCCACATTTGTACAAACTTTAGAGATATCAACAAGGCGTGTCCTAAGGATGACTTCCCTTTGCCGAACATTGACATGATAGTAGACCTTACAACAGGATATGAGATGCTATCCCTCATGGATGGTTTCTCCAGGTTTAATCAGATCAAAATTGCAATAGAAGACCAACACAAGACTACTTTGACATGTCCATGGGGAACATATTGCTAGAATGTTATGCCTTTTGGGCTCAAGAATGTTGGAGCTACCTATCAACGTGCAATGATGACTATTTTCCATGACCTTTTACATACTCTCATGGAAGACTATGTTGACGATCTAATAGCCAAATTACTGACAAGAGCATATCATTTAAAGGTACTAGACAAGATATTCCAAATATTAGAAAATTACAAAGTAAGGCTAAATCCAAAAAAATGTGTCTTTGGTATAAAATCAGGACAAATTCTAGGATATATCATTTCTAGAAGAGGCATTGAAGTGGACCCCACAAAAGTAAGAGCTATAATGGACATGCCTCCACCAGCTAACATCGGTCAGCTAAGAACACTACAAGGGAGACTATAGTCTATCAGACGCTTCATGTACAGTTAGCAGACAAGATACATCTGTTCCAACATTTTCTCAAGAAGGGGGTACCGTTTGTATGGAAACCCAAATGCCAAGAATATTTTCAAAAGATCAAGGATTATCTGCTTACACCACGTGTGTTAATTCCACCTACAGATACCCGACCCCTAATACTCTATATTTCAACAACTCAATTAGCACTAGGAGCCTTACTTGCACAAAATGATGATGAAGGTCATGAAAGAGTAGTGTACTATATCAGTTGTACTTTGGTGGGATATGAACTAAACTATAGTAACATAGAACATTCCTATCTTGCAGTGGTTTTTGCTACTTAAAAACTAAAGCACTTTATGCTAAATTGCCAAACCATGCTGGTCGCCAAGATAGATCCTCTGAAACATATCCTAAGTAAAGCAACATTAATAGGATGATTGGCTAAATGGGTAATGATACTTAGTGAATATGACATCCAGTATGTAGAAAGGAAGGAGATAAAAGGGCGAGTTATTGCAGATTAGTTGGCCGACACATCAATTAAGGATGACCATCCTCTAGTGGTAAATTTTCCCGATGAGTTCATCTTCACCATTGAAAAATGAACCGCATGGAAATTATACTTTGATGGGTCTCACACCGATCGTGGTTCAGGAGTAGGTATAATGTTTGTTACACCACAAGGTGACACTATTCCCAAGTCATTAAGAATTTCTTTTCCTTGCACAAACAACATAGCAGAATATGAAGCCCTGGTGACAGGATTAAAAATGGCAGTCCAATGGAAGATTAAACATTTACATGTTGATGGAGATTCTTAGCTATTAGTTTGACAAGTCAATGATGAGTATGAAACTAAAGATGAGAAACTTGCCCCCTACACGTGCATGGGAAACAATTTTAAGCAATACTTTGATAACATCAAATTTCAATAAATAACCCGCATTCAGAATAGGGCAACAAATTCTATGGCAACCGTTGGTTCATTATTGGATATTCCTAGCAACGTGCCTAAATTCGAGTTTTTGGTCAAACAACTTTTGGTACCTGTCTATGATGTCCTTGATTCTGCGCTGGTGTGTACAATTGTTGGTCCTACTTCCCCATGGTACAAGGACATATATGACTACCTCCATGCCCAAATCCTACCCTTAGACTTGTAAAATAACCAATGTAGGACATTCATCAGTAAGTCTTCCAAATATACCATCATCGTAGATACCCTTTATATACGTGCCTTAGATAATACCATATTGAGATGTCTCGATGCTGAAGAAGCACAAGCAACCTTACGTGTGGTACATGAAGGTATCTGTGGATCCCATTCTAGTGGTCCTACCTTAGCCAAGAAGATTATGAGATTAGGCTATTATTGGCCTACAATGGAAAATGACTCATATGTCTTCATCAAGAAATGTCGATAGTGTCAGGTACACAGAGACTTAATACATGCGCTAGCACAGGAGCTTCAACTGATAACTTCACCATGGCCTTTTTCCCAATGGGGAATTGACCTCATAGGTAAGATTCACCCTCCATCTTCCAATGGCCATAAGTTCATCATAACCGCCACCGAATACTTCACCAAATGGATTGAGGCTATTCCTATGACCTATATTACTGACACACAAATTTCCAAGTTTATCCTAAATTACATAATCTGTCGGTATGGTGTTCCTCAATCCATCATCATGGATAATGGTCATCCATTCAAAAACAAAGAAGTCCACCATCTCTGTGAAGAATTCCATATCCAACATCATTTTTCCACTCCATATTATCCACAAGGTAATAGCCAAGCAGAGGCGTCTAACAAAACAATCATTAGAATCATCAAAAATACTGTCAATGACGCTGGTCATGACTGGCATCTACAACTAAATCCTATCTTATGGGCTTATCACACAAGCATCTGTACTCCCATTGGAACTACTCCATACTCCAGGTGGTTCTGAAGCTATCTTACCTATTGAGGTTGAAATTCCTTCCCTAAGGGTATCTTTGAAAGGTCATATTGATGATCAAGAGTACCATGTGTCATGACTTCATGAGTTAGAATTTCTAGATGAATGAAGACAAAAGGCATTAGATCATCTTCAAGCATATCAGAACCGTCTTCGTCGCAACTATAACAAGAAATTTCTAAATCGATATTTTGACATTGGTGACTTGGTCTTAATGGAGAACCCTAAGAATCAAGCTGAAATAGAAAAACCAGGCAAGTTTGAACCAAACTAGTTAGGGCCTTATATTGTTACTGGAGCATTTGGATAAGGAGCGTATCAACTCTCAAAACCTGAAGGAAAACCACTTTTGTCACCAATCAACAACCTTCATATGAAGAGGTTCTATGCTTAGCTTATGAGATCCTTGTCTTAATCATTAAAATACAAAAAAATGAGAAAAAAAAAATTGTTACCTTGATGAAAACCTTGCAAACAGGCGTCTTTGTAACACCCAAAAAAAATGAAAAATCAATAAAATAGTAAAGAAAAATAATTCATCCAATAGTGAAAACCACTTCGGTGGCGCTATGGGTAAGTACCATGGTGAAAACCTGGAAAATAGAACCATGTGTAGTCGACTTCTCTCCTTCGTCTACCATCATTCTAATCAGAATTTTCCACCATCACCCATAATAAATGGTTGTCCTTACCATAACTTGGAACGATTGACATCAAGTCCATTCCATCTCCCCATCCCATCGTATTGGTTTTATACCTGACTGGGGGAAAATCCTCAACCTAAGTCATTTAGACATTGCACCCACTCATCCAACACCAGAAAATGTCTTGAAAAAACTCAAAAACGTTAAAAAATGTCTTGAAAAAAACTCAAAAACATAAGAAAATGTCCCAAAAAAGCTCAAAAACATCAAAAAATGTCCTAAAAATACTCAAAAACATCAAAAAATGTCCTGAAAAAAATCTAAAAAACATCATAAAACTTGAAAAAAGAAAAAAATCTAAACATATTAAAAATCCCAAAAAACAGAGTCAGAGTCAGTTGTGTCAAGTCAGCCATGGACATATTCGAACTACATTGCCTCTGCGACTGGACGTAGGCAAGGCCATCTGTCGATGTGCCCTCGAGGCATTAGGTTTGTCATTCTAGGCTTGTCACATATCACACACATTAAATCATGACTCATTCTTTGTACATATCAAAGTCATTGGTCGTATTGAACTACGAGGTCTCTGCAATTGGACGTAGGCAAGGCCATCAATCGATGAGCCCTTGAGGCTGCACTAGGTCAGTCCTTTAGGGTTTATCACATTCACCATTACACACATTGCATATCATCAAGTTGAGTCCATATTTATCAATCATTCATGTCAACCAAAGTTAGTCGAACTACAAGGTCTTTGCATGTATAATGTAGGCAAGGCCATCAATCGATGAGCCCTTGAGGCTGCACTAGGTCGATCCTTTAGGGTACGTCGTGCTAGTCAACTAAGTAATACATTGTCAACACACACACATGACAGTCAAAACATCAAGATAAGTCACACATCAAGAAGCCAAATATGTCAGCAATGTCATCAGGTCAAATCAAACAAAATTTCCAAAACAATCAAACATATGTCTTATGCAAGATATGTCTTTCTTGACAATGGACATTATCAATCATCATAGCCTTATGTAGCTTGTTGCATCAATGTCATCAGGCTCAACTTGTTATATGATATGCGTCTTTCTGAAACTAGGCTTTGTCATGCCTTACACAAATTGTCACAAAGTCGAAACCAAACTCAATGTCTTATGCAGTATGTGTCATCCCTGGCATTAGGCTATGTCAAACAATCAAATTATCAAACAAGCAACAATGGATCAAATTTTGGAAAATATTTCTATTGACTTTTTGACATTTATGACTTATTTGGTTTTATCTTATTTGACTTTGTCGTTGAGTTCGGTTACTAGCTTTCTCGAGGATGTCCCTTGAAGGATTTAGAGAAGCAACGATGTATCAAAATTCCATTTTCTTTGACTACTATTTGTTGACTGCCTGTTAACTTTGGATTTTGAGTCATGTTACTAGTTTCCTCGAGGATGTCCCATGAAGGATTTAGAGGAGCAATGACGTCTCATGACCCATATTTTCTTTGTTTGATGTTTGTGGTTTGTCTTGACAAAAAGACTGGGGCAACTGTGCCCTTAGTATGAGTTAAGACAATCCTTTTCTGCAACTATCATTTGTTAGTAGGTGGATGACCTTGCACACCTTGATCTATGTCATATCTAGGTGTTTGTCTCCATTTGTATTAGTTACCACCCAATAATGATAAAATGCAAAGCCTTTTGTGATTTGAAAAAATATCGAAGATTACTAATACTAACATCAATATCTTTTCTTGTTCATATTTCTTTTCACATTAACATTTCTTCACTCTTGCATTAAGATGGAGTCCTTGAGACACACAAAAATATAAAGCATCCTGCATATGCATTCATGTTAGAAACATCATGTAAATATCATACATGTAAATCATATATATCTTGCATTTCAAAAACACAAAAATATAGGCATCTATCATATCTAGGAAATCATGGCATATTCAATCATCATAGAGTACATAATGAAAGCATTACATGTACATAACAATTGTAAACATATAGCATCACATGTAGATAGCATTGTATATAAAACATTACATTGCATCTCATAATCATAAAATTCATACATAACATCCAATGATACCATAAAAGTACATGCATCCATAATCATATATCACATCATAGGCTGCATAAACACATCATAATGTAGATGTGATCATCCATAACATGTACATATCAGATAGACAATAACATATCATATAAAACACATGCATAAGAAAAAGACCGCATAATCATAAATAAGACTGCATAATCATAAATAGAACTACATATCATATGAATGCCACCAAAAATGATATATATATCACTCAAAAAGTGTCACATCACAATGTCATAATGTATATGTCAAAATGAGGCCTGCAGGCTCTATGATCAATATACAATGTCTCAATAAATATCAATACATGTCCCTATCTGAAACTCTCACTGCTCCCATGAGGAGAATATGAAGACGACTGATGACAAGATCTTGATGACCTGTGTGTAGAAGGAGGCCTGCCATATGGTCTAGATCTGTGAGGCCCCTCAACCCCCTCTATACTCACTATACTCGTATGAGTCCTACTTTTTGACCTGCGACTGTGTGCCTGTGAGTAGCTAGGAGCTCGTCTCTCGGGAGGAACCTCTACCTCATATAAGTCTCTATAATATCTCTCCCTATCACCAACTCAGACTAACTCCTGAGTGAATGTTGTAGTTGGTCCTGTACACAAAGCTCTCAGCTCAACAAACCGACCCTCTGTCTCGTGCCTCTTGGCCACTACTTGGTCCCTATCCAAGAGAGCACTATCCCTCTCCATCTGCAAAGCATCTCTCTCTACAGTCAAAACCCTGACCCTTTCCTCCAAGGCCTCTACTCGGGCCTGCAAATCTGTGATAGTATCCCTGGGAGCCTCATCATCCTATCCTCGCCTCTCCTCTACCTCGACATCCCAACCCTCCACTATCCTGTCTCAGAGCTCCCTCTCCTGCTCCCCTATCACTACCTCCTCCACCTCATCATCTACTCCATAGCCTGCTAGTATACCAAGGACATCAATATCCATGTCCTCTCTCCCAGCCTCCTCTGCATGCTCCTCTACTCCTGCCTCCCTGAAAACATGCTCTCCGCCAATCTCAACCTCTCCACCACTGCCAAGGTCCAACATAGGTATGTCCTCACCCTCAACCTCTACCTCGCAGACAAGTGACAATCCACCTACTTGACCACCTCTCCTCTCCCGTCGACCACCTGCCCTACCTCTACCCTTGCCATCATCTCCGCCTCCTCTACCACCCCTGTCTCCATGCCGACCTCTAGGCCCTGTACCCCATCTCTCCACTAGTGCCGCCTGATCAGGGTCTATGTAGGGAATAGGACGGTGCTCTAGAAGACTGAGCAAACTCTGCTCGTCCTCGAGGCTCATCCTCAACCTCCCCTAATTTTCTCAAAACAAAGTTCAGTAAGATAGGAAAAATATTGGAAAGTAATTGGATAAAGCATCTACAAATCAAACTAACCTACATTAAACAACAAAGCACAAAATAAATAAACAAAACAATAATTGAAACACTCATCGAATATCTATACACTCCTAATTATCTCTGTTGTCCTTCTCCATTTTTTCATGATAGTATTCTTGCCCTCAGATTTTCAGTATGTGTGCATGTATAGCCTTGATGTATGTGATTATAGAAAAATATCGAAGATTAACAAGTTTGCTTCCAAAATTATATCGATTTCGGGAGGAGTTGAAATGGTGAATTCTAGGTTAGTTTATAGAAAATTGGTTTTCAAATGATCGACTCAAATTTGAAAGAGAGATAAACGACCAAGATTGATGAATGCCATGCGATTTGAGATTTGTGTTAGTTAGAATGTGAGTTGGAAAGTCTACAGGATAAAGATTAAATTAATATTTAATTTAATCTAACTTTAAGACTATTCAAAATTTGAAAGAATAAAAGATCAATATTAAATAAATGATTTAATCTTTAGTTAAAAGTATTTGAAAATTATAAGAATAAGAGTTTGAATGAAAAGGATAAAGATAGAATTTGGACAATGATCTATTCGAATGCACACATGAATTAATTAATTAAACAAAGATATTTAATTAATAAATATGTTCATGCATAAGAGTCTAAACTAGATAACTGATTGGTTATGATAGAGAGTCTCTTTGCAGAGACAATCAGATGTTGAATCAGGAGATAATTGATTGATTCAAATAGATCTCGAGTCGAGTGAGAATGAATACTTAGATAACTTAAACAATTATCTAAATACAAAGGAATATGTTAAAAATAGAGTTTTATGAATTAAAGGATTTATTTAATTCAAAATTCAACATTTAAGGAATAATTAAATAAATAAGATTTATCTAATTGAGTGATGAAAAGGTTAAATGAATAATTAAACAATTCAAGCATTTATTCAATTATAGTTTCAAACATGATAAAGATAAATCAAATAAAAAAGTTATTTAATTTAAGGAGGGTAAATTTTATTAATGACATAATTAAATAAAGAACATTTAATTAATTAATTAGGATAAAATAAAGACAATGTGAATTAATTAAATAATTAAGATTATTTAATTAATAGATGAATAAATGTTAGAGTGAATTAATTAAATAATTAAAATTTATTTAATTAATAGATGAGAAAGGACTTTAGAAAGTAATTAAATAATTAACATTATTTAATCATGACTATGAAAATACGAATTATGAAGAAATTGAAGTCGCAGGCTTAGACCAAATTTCGGTGCCTACACCTTCGAGTTATGCCTGTATTGTGCAATGAAATAGAGAAAATACAAGCCATGAAACCCCTGAGTATAAGAAAAAATATGTCACAAAAAAGAAGGAAATGAGAGCCCCAAAATGTATGAATACGAAAGAGAATATGGAAAATAAAAGGGTTTCCATCATTTTTTGTTAAGTTCAAGCAAAAGAATAGCAAAAATGGAGTATTTATATACAGAGAAACTACAAGTATGAACCATGACCTGTGATAGGAATAAACCCTCAACAGTGGGTTTTCGCCATTTGTCCATAAAATGAAATCCTTCAGAGAAAACATGATGAAACCCATGCACAAATCAATGAAACCCTTGTATAGCCACGGGTAGTGTTAATGAAGGAATCGAAAGATGTAGGAATACTTCTTTAGAAAGTGGAGCTCGAAATAACAAGCCACTATGACAAGGGTTGGAACAATGAAACCCTACTTTGAGAATAGATAAAGCCCTCAAAATACTAGTAAATCGACATATACAAAGAAGCATGAAGACTTTCAAAAAATTTCTTTATGTTAAAGCTTCAACAAGAGTATACATTCATAACCTTAACAGTCACAATTATTGGAGGCCAAATGCATATAATTAATGAGGCCATGGCCTTCAAGAGGAAATGAAATCTCTACATTTTCTTTAAGAGCATCAAATACACTCAAATTAGAGCTCTAAGTGAGCTAGCAAATTCAGAAAATTCAAAGAAATGTTCATTTTTCTGTGTTAAAGCTCAACATTGCATATTTTCAATAAGAGGAAAGCAAGAAACTCACCAAGTTCAGCTTGTGGAAGCACCAGACCTACAAAATGTTCCATATTTCTCCATAAACCATCATGATGTTGGTGCCCTTCAACAACAAGAAATGAAAAAAAGATGAAATAAATGACTTTGTGGTATTAGGGTTATTTTTTACTCTAATATGTCATCGACCAAGACTTAGGCATTTTTACCTACATTTTATAACTTTTCATTTCAAAATTAATTCCCCTTGTGTAATATCAATATGATATACTATGACTTGCTTTGCATCAAATTATAAATGTAAATATTGTTAAGTGCTCTTTTATAAACCACTTTCAATATGTGTATTTATGTAAAGCAGTTCTATTGCTTTGAGAATGAGTCAAGATGATATAGTTGAAAAAATTTATGAGATGGAGGGTATATAGGAGAGGTTGGAGAAGTTATCAAACATGTGGAGGGAGTTTTGGGAGCATTTACTCACCTTGTTGGAGGATTTGAGAGCATCTAGGGGGTGGTTTCTTTTGCCTTTATGGTAGACTTGGTCAAGTTTAACCTTGTTTGCACTTTGGAGCTTTGATGGAGAAGATTTATTTGCTATTTTTAGGATTTTTTGGAGGAATCTGAACCCAATTAGTTTTCAGTTCCTCTTTTGGTGGTTTTGGAGAAAAGATAATGCTTTTGTAACTCATTTTTGGACATGAATAACAACGAGGACCTTGGAGATCAGTGATTTGGAGTTTGTTCCTTCTTTTTTGTTTGCTTTATTGTGTGCATCTATTGATTGATCAAATTACTTGTGTAGTATTATTTCATTTCCTTGAAATCTTGTCTCATGCTAAGCACCTTTTTTGTAGAAAAGTTTTGTTGCAGGTTATAATCTATGTCAAAAATGCAAGTAGCTTTTAATTGTGAAGTCTTCCTCCTCCTAAGAGTCTAGCATTAGGACCTCTTTATAAAATACTTATGCAAGACATACAAAAGTAAGTTGTGCAAGTCCATTTCAATCATTGTGAACAAGTGTATGTAATATGAGTTCTAGGTCGAAGAAATGTTTAGGTGCATCACCATAGGAGTAGTTTTTCAGTTTATGTTATCTCCTTCTACTCTTTTCCTGTGCAAGTTCAGTAGATTAGTTTTAGGTGAGTACCAAAGGAAGCTAACCTTTTCTAGAGATTCACTCCAACCTACAGATTAACCCACGAGCCTTTGGAGTGTTTCAATGTTTCACTAGGTGACTAAGTTCTTACAAGTCGGTGAGGGTGCACATTTCAGTGATAACGGGTATAGTACAAAAAACTTGAATATTATATTCCATCAAAGTGAATTACCTTCTTCTGATATTCAAAAACAATATGATGCTCTAATGATTATGGTCACTATTAATCATTATGGGGTTAGACTTACTAATGCAGGAGCATCCAACGGTGTAGGGAAATCTTGCATCACCCAAAAAAAATGTTTTCTTTATTTTATTTAGTTGCTTTGAGTCCCATGATGACACTTAAGGGGTATAAGACAATCAAAAGTCAAAAATAGAAAAAAATGGTCACTTACTATTTTTAGTAAGTCGACCTAAACGGGCTCTTATGGACCTAAAAATTTACTTGAATGAGCAGAGCTAAAAAAAATTTATGCTCGTGAAAGAATCACCTCAATACCCTAAATGGTTTGGGAGAAATTAAAGTTTTTATCCCAAGAAATTTCTCCAATGCAACTTCAAATTCAAATATAAAACTTTGGAGGCCCCAAAACAACTTGAAAAGTGGATAAATTGACCTACGGTGGTTCACACGTTGTAGATCTCTTTGAGAGATTTTAAACGATATGCAATAAAAGAAAATTAGACACCCAAATAAAAAATGGCCCCGCGAAGTTGACCCTCTAAAAAGTGAATTTCATTAAAATTTCTTCCTAGGCAAAAATCAAACAGTGGGAATTTTGGTGCCAAAACAAAAGGGAAGGTAGCAGTTTCTAGAATGTTCTAGGACAGTTATTGGGTGAAATAAAAAGGGATATTGTAGAAGGTGGCTCCATTAGTGTAGATTGTGGCTCTGAATAATAGTTTTCTTTCATAATTGATTTTGTTGTAATGAATCCAACCCATGAGGCTGTAGCATGTAATTTTTGAATCTGTAAATTCATTTTATGAAAATAATTGAAAATGGGTTAATTTTTGTTTCGCATCTTTTGTGTTGGTATCTATTGTTATGTTTTGTGGGTTTGGGCAGTGTGCCCCTCATCAAGTGGTATCAGAGCAGGAGTTCTTGAGTGTGTAGACAGATCACTGAAAATGAGGTAGTTTACACCAGGACTTATGATTGTGGGTCTATGAGAAAAGATGCCTCCATGAAGAAACCATGGTGGACAAAATGTTGGGGAAATAGAAGAGGGTTTTAGAGCCCTCCAGAGACAAGTTCAGGTGTTGCAGGAGGAGCTGCAAAGAGGAGATAATTTCAGAAGAAGAGATGAAAGTGAGGATGAGGCTAAAGATAAGGAGCCATTTAAAGAGGAAGCACAAGATGTAATGGATCTTGGAGAAGTCAGACTAATTAGGGCCATTTCTATTTTTTTTGGAAATCTAAATCCAAAGGATTTTATCGATTGGATCAATGACATGGAAGAGTATTTTGAGTATGAGGAAATAGAAGACCCAGATAGGGTCAAATTTGCAAAGGCCAAATTAAAATTCCATGCTAGCATATGGTGGAAAGAAGTCTAGTTGGAAAGAAATAGAAGAGGAAAAGAGAAAATAACAAGATGGGATCGGATGGTGGAAAAATTGAAGAGACAGTTCATTCCTAGGGACTATGAGTTGGATATGTTGAAGAAGATGCAAGGGTTGAAACAAGCAGGAAAATTTGTTAAAAGTACACAAAAGAATTCTACCGAGTCTTGATCATAATAGGTCATTCTGAGGCCAGCAAGAAGAGAGTTTCCCGTTACATAAATGGGTTGAATCCAAGCATTCAAGAAGAGCTAATTTTGGTAAGAATGCCTACCATTGAAGATGCATACCAATTTGATCTGAAGGTAGAAGAAAAGTTGAATAGAATATTTGAAAGCAAGCAAAGAGGTGGGGGTCGCGGTGGAAATACTAATGGATGGTCATATGGAGGTTAAAATGAAGATCAAAAGAAGGGTGAAGGATCCAGTAGTAGCCTGAATTGGAAAGGAGATAACACCTACCATCCTCATGATCAGAATAATGGAGACAAAAGAGGAAGAGGAAGATTTGGATGAGGATCGGGAAGAGGAGGTTTTCGTGGAATCTGTTTCCAGTGTGAAGAAGGACATAGAGCCTATGAGTGTCCTAAATATCAAGGAAGGAAAAATAGAAGACCCGAGGGTAATGCACAAGTTGCTCATTTAGATGATATGCTGAGTCTTCACATTCTGAGGATGCAGAAAGAGGAGAGGTTCTTGTTACTAGAAGAACCTTACTAAACGAGGAGAAAGAGCCAACTCAAAGGAAAAATTTGTTTTGCACTATATGTAAGTGTGAAGGTGAAGTTTGCAATGTTATTATTGATGGAGGTAGTATTGAAAACCTTGTTGTCGTTGGAGAGAAGAGGGAATCGAAATCCATACCATATTGCTTGGTTATAAAAGGACCATAAAGCTTTAGTGAATGAACAATGTCTAGTAAGGTTCAAGGTTGGAAATTACCATGATGAGGTATTATGTGATATTATGCCTATGGATGTTTGTCATATGTTGTTAGGCAGACCATGGTAGTTTGATTGGCGAGCAGTACATGATGGACATGCCAACACTTATTCTTTGACAAAGGATGGAGTTTGTCATAAGTTGAAGCCCTTGAAAGAGGTAGAGGAAAAGGTATGCAGTAATGCAATAATTTTTTTGGTTGAGCATGAGCATGTGTTTTGCGTTGATCCCTAAAGTTGATAAAGAAGATACTAATGAGGTACCTATAGAGGTTTTAGATTTTTTGAATGAGTTTTAGGCTATTATTTTTTATAATGTTCATGAAGGTTTGCCTCCAATAAGAAATATTAGTGATCAGATGGACTTGATTCCTGGAGCCTAGTTTTTTGAATAAGGCAACCCATTGTATGACTCCAGTAGAGAGTGAAGAGTTGAATAGACAAGTGCAAGATTTGTTGTGGAAGGGATTGATCAAAGAGAGTTTGAATCCATGTGTAGTACCTACAATACTAGCACCAAAGAAGGATGTGGAATGACAGATGTGTATAGATTCTAGAGCCATCAACAAGATCACCATCAAGTATAGATTTCCCTTGTTGAGAATGGATGACATTATGGATTGTTTGAGTGGAGCCGAGTACTTCACGAAGATAGATTTGAAGAGCGGATATCACTAGATTCAGATTAGAGAAGGAGATGAATGAAGATAGCCTTTAAAACCAAGGAGGGCCTGTATGAGTGGTTAGTCATGCCTTTTGGGCTAACCAATGCACCAAGCGCATTTATGTGGCTTATGAATGATGCATTGAGAGAATTTTTAGTAAAATTTGTTATTGTTTATTTGGATGATATTTTAATTTTTATTAAGGCATTGGAGGAGCACTTGATGCATATCCGAAGCATTTTTGAGAAGCTAAGAGAGGAGAAGTTGTTGATTAATTTAAAGAAATGTAGTTTTGTGAAGAGAGAGTTGGTGTATCTAGGATTTGTTGTCTCAATAGAGGGACTTAAAATGGATTTAGAGAAGGTAAAATCTATCATTGAATGACATACCCCAAGGAGTGTTACATAGGTAAGATCATTTCATGGTCTAGCAAGCTTTTATAGAAATTTTATTTAGAATTTTAGTAGTATTTGTGCACCTCTAACTAAAGCAATGAGAGGGGATAGAAAAGAGTTTAAGTGGACTACAATAGTAGCCAAAAGTTTTGATATGTTGAAGAAGAAATTTACGAAACAACCTATTTTGGCACTTCCAAATTTCAATAAGGTCTTTCAGGTAGATTGTGATGCTAGTGGCACTGCCATAGGAGCTATTTTGAGTCAAGAAGGTAAGCTTGTTGCCTATTTTAGTGAGAAGTTGAATGATGCTAAGAAGACATATTATGTTTATGCTGAAGATTTCTATGCTATAGTTCAAGCTTTGAAGAAATGGAGACACTATTTTTTTCCAAAAGAATTTGTTTTATATACTGATCACTAGGCTTTGTTGTATCTCAATAGTCAAGGAAAGTTAAATCAAATGCACTTAAAATGGGTTGAGTTTTTGCAGAGTTATACATTTTTTTGAAGCATAAGAGTGGAATGTCAAACAGAGTTGTAGATGCCTTAAGTATAAGGAAAAAATTGTTGATAGAGATGAATATAGAGATTGTTGGGTTCAATGAACTCGAGATTTTGTAACTTGAAGATCCAAAATTTGCAGAAGCTTGGAAGGCTTTTGGAATCTGTTATATTAGATAGGGCAAGATGGTTGGATTTCTTAATCCGAGATGGGATGTTGTTTAGAGGAAACCAATTGTGCATTCCAAGGAGTTCTATGAGCGATAACATAATCAAGGAGAAGCATAGTGGAGGATTGGTTGGACATTTCAACAGAGATAAGACCATTGCTTTGGTTAGTGAGAATTATTATTGGTCATAGTTACAACAAGATGTGAAGAAGTTTGTACGACATTGTAGAGTATGTCAGATGGCAAAAGGAACAATTCAGAATACTGGATTGTATCATCCATTACCTATATTTGAGAGGCCATGGGAGGATATTAGCATGGATTTTTTTCTTGGCTTGCCAATGACACAAAGAGGGCATGATTCCATATTTGTGGTGGTGGATCAATTTTCAAATATGGCACATTTCATTCTATGTCATAAGATCGATGATGTTGTTCATATTGCAGATTTTTTTTTCAGAGAGGTGGTGAGACTACATGGTTTATCGAAGAGTATAGTTTCAGACATAGATACTAAATTTGTTGGATATTTCTAGAGTAAATTATGGAAGAAGTTGGAAACAAATTTGAAGTTCAGTTCTACACACCATCCACAGATTGATAGAAAAACGAAGGCATTGAATAGGAGTTTGGGTAACCTGCTAAGATGCTTAGTAGGAAATAAGCCGAAGGGATGGGATTTGATTATACCAAAGGTAGAATTTTCTTACAACAATTCTATCAATATGAGCATTGGTAAATCACCATTCCGGATTATGTATGGGAGTAGTCCAAAAAATGTTTCTGAATAAGAAAGATGGATAAGGGGGAGAAGAGTACTACTGAGGCTGAAATTTTTTGCAAATCACCTAAAGAAATTGCATGAATAAGTGAAGAAACATATCAATAAGATGAACTCACAATATAAGGCCAAAAAAGATCAAAAAAAGAGGCATAAGGAGTTCCAGGTAGGAGATGAATTCATAGTTCATTTGTGAGAGGAGAGGTTTCCAGTTGGTACATACAACAAGGTAAAGATGAAGAAGTTTGAACCATGCAAGATCTTGAAGAAGCATGATTCAAGAAATGCATACGAGGTAGAGTTGCCTGATGGAATTCATATTTCACCTATGTTTAACATTTTAGATTTAACAAAATATCATGAAGGGGGAATTAATGAAGAAATAATAGAAGCAAAGTGGAATATTTCAGTACCTACTTCAGAAAAGGAGGAGATAGTAGAAATTTTGGATAGTCATGTGGGTAGAAGCACAATAAATAGATAATACACAAAGTACTTGGTGAAATGGAGAGGAAGCGCTATTGCAGATTCATCATGGTTGTTTGAGGTTGAGGTTAACCATCTTGGTTTCCCTCTAACTCGTGAGAAGTGATAGGGTCACTTTTCAAATTACCCTGGGTGTCTAATGCATGAGCATCCAACGATGTGGGGCAATCTTGCATCACCCAAAAAATAAATGTTTTCTTTATTTTCTTTAGCTGTTTTGAGTCCCATGATGACACTTAAGGGGTATAAGACGGTCAGAAGTAAAAAATAGTGAAAAACGGTCACTTACTATTTTTAGTAATTTAGCTTAAACAGGCTCGTATGGACCTAAAAATTTACCCAAAGGAGAAAAGCTGAAAAACATTTTTGGTTGCAAAATAATTGCCTCAATACCCTGAACGATTTGGGAGAAATTAAAGATTTTGTCCCAAGGAATTTCTCCAATGTAGCTTCAAATTCAAATATAAAACTTTGGAGGCCCCAAAACAACTCGAAAAGTGGATGAACTGACCTACGATGGTTTGTGTTTGTAGATCTCTTCAAGGGCTTTCCAATGATATGCAATAATAGCAAATCTGACACCTGGGTCAAAAGTTATGGCCCCGTGAAGTTGCCCCTCTAAAAAGTGAAGTTCATTAAAATTTCTTCTTAGGTTAGAAATCAAATGGCGAGACTTTTGGTGACAAAACAAAAGGGAATGTTGCACTTTATAGAACATTCTAGGGTATTTATTGGGTGAAATAAAAAGGGAGATGAGGGGGTTGTAGAAGGTGGCTCCATTAGTGCAGATTGTGGCTCTGAATAATCATTTTCTTTCATAATTGAATATTTTGTAATGAATCCAACCCATGAGGCTGTAGCATGTAAGTTTTGAATATGTAATATCATTTTCTGAAAATAATTGAAAGTGGGTTAATTTTTGTTTTGCATCTTTTGTTTTGGTATCTATTGTTGTGATTGGCGGGTTTGGGTGGTGTTACGCTCATCACTTAATCTCATTGATAATGGATTAGGTTTTAACATTTGTAGCATTGACCTTATACATAAACTTGGTGTAGATGAACCTCTCATTAAACCTGATGCTTTTTTAATTTGTGGCTTCGATAATATATGTAGGCAATCATTGGGAACAATAACATTACCTATTAAAGTAGGTATTTTGGTTAACTACCCTTGTCCATGTCATGCCAAATTCTCTCTCATATAATATTCTTCTTGGAAGACCATAGATTCATTCCATGGGATGAGTTCCTTCTACCCTTTACTGCATAATGAAATATAGATATAACAAGGTTTATATGGTTAAGGTGGGTACAGTCTAAAAATTGTTTACAAACTAAAATTGAACATAAAAATCATATTCATAAACCCTTTAATCCTTTGATTTGATCTTCAAAAGTGGAACCATTATCTTCATATGATAAGTAAATTGATGATTGTGATTCATCTATGATAAATCTCTTTGGGAATGATTGTGGTTCATTATATTTTGCACCTATCTTCATTAGGGAGTACAAAATCTTACCATGAAAGCCTAAAGAACTAAAATATGTCTTGATAACATCCACACAATCTACAATAACCTATCCTCAAACATCTAATTTTACCACTAAAAATACTCCTAATTTTATAATAGATACTAATTATAGATCCTCTTTTGATGATAATGATTATGAAAAACCACCTTCATCGAAAGAGATGGAATCTATTTATGGAAGGCTCAATTTAGAATCTTTTCTCAAGTTGGGTATAATGGTAGTGGTTGTGGTAAAAAGGAATACAATAGAAAGTTTCATGTAGAGCTCAACATGCAAGCTTCGATGACAAGACCTGGTTATCATTCTTTGAAACCCAACAATGCCTTATGTAGACCTTCTCTTAATATAAACACAATATCTCAAGACAAACCTCCATTATCATTTAATCTAGCTCATCTTGAAATGATAGATGTAGATTCTATAACTGAAGAACTATTATTATATATCTTCCTAGCTAATGAGTCTTTAGTGGAATTTTTGGGAGATCATGACAATTTACATCAATACTATCATAATTGTGGATTTCCCTATTTATCTAAATGTTGATGCATAATTTGGGAAATATGCCTATACATCAAATGATATATTGAATTCTCATGAAATTCACTAAAAATTCCCTCATCCTCTTGATGTCTCAAATTGCAGTACATTACTTGTAGGAGATACTATTGATGTCTCGATGGATCCATCCAATCTCGAAAAGGTTATTCTAATAAAAAAATATCTTGAATCTCATGAACAACAAGAAAATTCTACACTTTTACATAACTTTCTTGAAATATTTGTTTGGTCTTATTTTGATATGCTTGGCATAGATCCTAAAGTGGTCATGCATAACATTATGTAACTTGATGATGGTAAACTAGTAAAATAAAAGATTCATAAAATGAATCCCAAGCTAGTATTGTTGGTTTATACTGAGATTCAAAAGCTTTTACAAGTTGATTTTATCTTCCCTAATGATTATTCACCTTAAATATCGATCATTGTGGTTGTTGCTAAGCCTGATAATCATATTCAAATATGTATCAATTTTTGTGACCTTAATAAAGCCTCTTTGAAAGGTGATTTCTCTCTTCCTAACATAGATATGATTGTTGATTCTACCATTGGAAATGCTTTACTATACTTTATGGATGATTTTTTGGTATAATAAAATCTTTATTAATCCTCAAGATCAATTTAAAAGAACTTTTATTACATCCTAGGGAACATTTTATTGGGTGATCATGTCGTTTGGATTTAAAAAACTAAAGAAACACATTGAAGGCTATGGCACTAATATTTCATGACTTCATTCATAATATCTTAGAGGACTATACCGATGATATCTTGGTTGAATCCATTTCATGCCAAGATCATGTCAAAATACAAATTCATAAATATAACATGTGCTTAAATCCTCGTAAATGTGTCTTTGGTGTGGATAGTGGTAAATTATTAGCATTTATTGTGTCACATCAAGGTATTGAGGTGGAGAAAAATAAAATCAATACTATAGTTAACATGCCACCTCCTAAAAACATTTCTCAACTTTGTAGCTTATAAGGGAAGATTCAAGCTATTCACCAATTTGTTTCATCACTAGCTAATCAAACTCTCCCCTTCACCCAACTCCTTAAGAAAGATTCTAGTTTTCAATGGAATGAATATTTTCAAAAGGCTTTTGAGAAGTTAAAATAATATTTGGCTAATCCCCTAATTTTACAACCAGCTACTTCAGGACATCCTTTTCTTCTTTACACCTCAACTTCATCTAATTCCCTTGTAACATGATGATGTTGGTAAAAAATGTCATGTATACTATATTATATGTACTTTACTTGATTATAAGATTTAATATATGACAATATAAAAACAATGTTTAGCTATCATGTTTGCAATGAATAAGTTAAGATGATGTCTTTTAAATGTAAAAGTTCATGTGATTGTGAATTTTGATCCATTAAAACACCTCTTTTCTAAAATTGTCTTATCAAGATGTCTTGCTAAGTTGGCAATAATGTTAATAGAATTTGATCTTAGATTTGTCTCTCAAAAGGTACTTAAAGGACAAGAATTGACCGACCACTTAGGAGACGCTCCTTCACCATTTGATTTACCAAACCAAGAGTTATTTCCCAATGATCATGTCCTCTCATTAGAAATTGATAATATATGGAATTTGTATTTTGATGGTTCTTAGCATCGAATTGGCTTTGGTGCTAGTGTTATACTGTTACCTCTTTTAGGTAAATCAATTCCGTTATCTTATTGTCTTAAATTCCTATGCACTAATAACATTGTGGAGTATGAAGCTCTTATTTCCAATTTGTGTGCAACATTATCACTTAATGTTCAACATCTGTATATTTGGAGATTCTTGTATAAAACAAATAAATTGATCTTACCAAGAAAAACATGATAAACTATCCCAATAACGTGATTTTTCATTATCGAGATTAAAACATTTTTCCCCTTAAACCACTAACAATATCCCATAGAAACATAATTGGCATATGTAGATGCAATGGCGAGCATCGCTTCCCTTATATCCTTTGATGATTCATCCTTGGATTTCAAATTCACTATTCATAATTTTAACTAAGGCAAAAATCTAAATTAGGATGAAAACAAATGCATAAACAAAACCCTAGCTAAACAATGAAGTACAAAGGAGGAAAATAGCATAAAGAAAAGAAGAATTTCACCAAACAAACTTCATGCCCTCCATGATTGACCTTCATTTCCCTTCTCCACTTGCTGCAAAATAATGTTTGCCCTCAGATTTTTGAGAGCAACTATGACTATGACAAGACCTAAGCAAATATTGAAGGATTTGATCTAAAATGCAAGTGTACTCAGATTTCTACAAGCATGAAGAAGTGTGGAAGCCTAAATTATGAAGCATGAAGTGTGAGATGATGAAGTAATGAAGTCAGGAAATGATAAAGGTCCCCAAACAAGGTTGACATTTCCTTTTTATAAAAAAGTTAATTTTGGATGAATGGCCAAGATTAAATTGCCCTAAGATCAAAGGCTGTAAATGCATGTGACAACTAGCAATTAGGGTTAGAGAAAAGTTAGGTTAAAATTTGAAATGGAGGGCTGAGATTTGATTTTGGGAAAATAAAATCAAAGGTCAAGAATGCATGTGACAAGGAGATATTGGGCACGAAAAGGAAAGTTGTTGGAGAATCAAATAAGAATTTAAAATTATTTGATTCAAGAAGTGATATTGACCTTTTGAATTAAAAACTAATTTAATTCAAAAGTGGTGGAGTCATGTGAAAGTAAATTCAAATTATTTACTTGGTGGGAAAAATAGAAAGTGGGGAATTTAAATAAATGACTATTTAAAATTAGAAGAAAAGTTAATGAGACAATTAAATAATTAATGGTAATTATTTAATTATGAAGAAGATGAATAAAGTGGTCAATAATTTAAATAAATCGTAGGAATTTATTTAATTATAAGAAGAATTTAGAATTAATGACGTATTTAAATAAATAAATAAAGTTTATTTATTTAAATAATCAGGAGGAAATAGTGGACAAATAATAATTAAATAAATTTAGTAATTTATTTAATTATAGAGGGACATAAGAAATTAGCGACGTAAAATAAAATAAATGTAATTCATTTATTTAAATAGTCAGGAGGAATACAAAATATGAATTAATTAAATAATTGAGAATTATTTTATTAATAGTTGAATTTGGAGTATATGACATAATTTAAATATTTTAATTATGTTGAGAAGAAATATGGAGAAAAATAAAGTTTGTAGGCCTAGGTCAATTTTATGTGTCTACATTTTGTCCCTCTTTGTCATAATGCAATTTATCACATTGTGACAAAGAAAATAAGTCAAAAATATGCCCCAATGTGAAAGTGAGGAGAGGAAGGATGATGAGGAGGTAGTGGTATGCCCCCTCGAGAGGACAAGCAGGTTCAAAGAACATGAGTGTGCTCTCGAAATGGATGAGAAGACTAGAGGATAAAGGAATATAATAAATGTTAGGTCAGAAGACATGTATGTCAGTATGGGGAAGGAAACCTTTAATATTTTCCAAAGTAGTAATAGGTGTTGCATTAATCATCATTGGGCGGTAAAATGATACAAATGGACAAAAAAATCCATGGTATGAGATAGACCAAGGTGTGCAAGGTCATCCACTTGCAAAATAGGCAGTTGTAGACAAGGAATGTCCTAGCTCATACTAAAGGCCAAGTTGCCCCAGTCTTTTTGCCAAGACAATCCACAAACATCAATCAAAGAAAAGAGCCATGAGACATCCTTGCTCCTCTAAATCCTTCATGGGACATCCTCGAGAGAGCTAGTAAGATGACTTAAAGAAAAATCCAAAAGAAAAGATAAGATAAAACAAGCCATAATGTCAACAACCAGTAAGAGTTGTTTGCCAAGGTTTGATTTGTTTGAGGCTTATGCAATTAACAAAGCCTGGTTTCAGGAAAGACACGTCCTGTATAAGGCGAATGATGATAGTTTGACTAAATGACATTATCTGGTTTCAGGAAGGACACATCCTGTATAAGACATAAGTTTGCCTATTTTGATGGTTTGACTATTTGATTGTTTTGACAATTTTGACAATTTATTTGATTTGACTGAATGATGTTGTTGACTTGTTGTCTTTTTGATGCGTGATTTGTTTGATGAATTTTTGTGTGTTTGACGACAATATCTAACTTATTTGATTGATGTGACGAATCCTAACGGGCTTACCTAATGCCTCGGGGGCACATCGACAGATGGCCTTGCCTACGGTTAGTCACATAGGCAACGTAGTTCGACAATGACATGGAATAACTAACATGACTAAATTTGACTCTATTTTGGGATTTTTGAGTGTTATTTGGATGTTTTTGTGTTTTTGACATGTTTTTGTTTTTTTGGATTTTGACATATTTTGATTTTTTTGGGATTTTGACATATTTTGATTTTTTTGGATTTTGACATATTTTATTTTTTTTGGATTTTTTGAAATGTTTTGAGATGTCAATGGATGAAAATTTGGGTAGCCTTTGTGCTAGATACCAATGACAAGGGAAAACCAAGTCTAGGTGAAAGGAGATAGATGGGATTGATGGACGAAAGGGTGGGTGATAGGATAAGGGATAAAAGGCTCATGCTAGATGGATGGATAAAAGGATAGGACATAGTGAATGGAATGGATGTATGCATCATAAGAGAGCAAGGATGCAATCTCCAAAGACTATGCCACATATGAATAACATGTCCCATTCTAGGTATAATACTTAAGATTTTTTCTTGACAAGGCTTATGACAATATGATGATGATAGGCTTGTTTGGAAGGATGAGGTATATCAAAAGATATCCAAAATGTGTGTCAACATTTTTGCCCCCAATATTTATCAAGATTAAAAGGAGGAAGATAGGATGAATGGACTTGATAGGTTTATATAGGTGTGGGTAAGGATGGTAAGATGACATGGAAATGGTAGGATATGATAGGGAATGATAGGTTGGATGAGACATTGTGCCCCCAAGTGTAAGTTCCATGGAGGTTCAATCTACACATGATGCCTATTTGCCAGGTTTTCATCATGGTACTTATCCAAGGTGCCTGTTTACCAGGTTTTCATTATTGGATGAAGGGATTTCTCTTTTTTTGTTTTGTTTTGTTTTTTGACCTTTTTGAATTTTTTGAATAGAAGAGGTGGAATATGGATAGGAGAGATTCAAGTGTCTAGTTCCATGACAAGTGACAATCCCATTAGAGTGTGATGTCATTGCATGTCATGTCAAGTCATTATGCTCATTGATGTTGGTAGGGTGATTGTGTGAGAGTGAGATGAATTAGGTAGATAGTGGATTATGAAAGGTGCGATAATGGATTACGATGTGGATTATGTAGGACTGAAAGTGGATTATGTAGGACTAACACAAGGAAGATGGGTGAAATGTTTATGCAAAAGCATGGACCGTAGGGATAGGGTGAGTGAAATATGCAGGAAAATAGTTGAATGATGGGGTGGTGGAGGTATGGAAAGGAATCATGACCAACAGATGCACACACTGTGAAAAATATTGAAGCTTTTGAGTGGATGGTGGGGTAGGAAGCAATGGTGATGTTTGCTTAGAGAATGGATGATGTAAGAATTTAGGGACCCACATAGACTTAGTGTTTTTATGATTTTTTCTTTTCACGTGGGATGGAGGAATTTGATATTTTTGTATGGAATGAAATTTTTGAGGGATGAGGAGGATGGTTGGGATTTTTGAGAGGTGGATGACTCATTTGACTTTCATTTTTGTTTAGGGACCCATATCATTTTAGTTTTTGACTTTTCTTTCTGAGGTATGGGTTTGGGTGCATTTTTGAATGCATTTTTCTTTGGTTTCTTGCCTTTGTACCCTAAGGGACTAGGACCCTTAGGATTTTTGGCTTTATGAAATGAGGCATCCAAATATTTATTTTTGAATCCCATGGGGTGGATGGAATGAGTGGAAGCTTTATGTTTACACAATGTGTGCATTTGTTGGTCATGACTAGGATATTTAGGGTATTTATGAATGATTGGGATATTAGGTGTTGGAAGCAATGGTGGCAAAGTGGATGGAGAGATATGCAGATTTAGAAGAAGGGGTAAGCTGGATTGTGGAAGGTGTATGGTCACATGCTTTTGACACTTGTAGGATAATGGAGGTGGAATGGAAACATATGTTTTGGGAATATGATAAGGCTTGTGGTGGAAAGTGGACTTAGGATGGATGGGGGAAGTACCAACATCATTAGGTTGTTGACCTTGGGGTGTGTATCCAGGGCCATATGAGCATGGAGGAGGGACTTTGACATGTATAGGCTCCAATATTCCTTTTTCAAGAAGGCCTTAGCCTTTTCCTTGATAATTTATTTTTTGGAGCATGTGATTGACTATAGGACTAGGTGTAGTTTGGAAACTAGATTTGAGTTGATTATTGGATGAACTAGGAGAAGTGATAGACAATGGTTGTTGACGGCCTAAGGAGGAACACTCATGGATGAAAGCGGATAAGCCAAGTGGATATGATGGTGGTTTTGAAATAGGGTCAATGGTGGATGTGGAAGGATAATTAGGATCTTGATTAGTATTGTGTTCACTAAGATCCAAGGTAATGGTTTGATCTCCTATGTTTACTTGAGAGCCACTTGTCTCATCATGGGAAGTGGATATTTGTGCATCATGGATGGGTGAGGTGGAAAGATATTGACCATGGAATGCATAAAGTTGGATAAGAGGATCATCATGGTCTTCTTGATCATAAAAGGGATCTTGATCAAAGATGGGAGCTTGATCATGAATAGGATTAGGTGTGTTATGAATGAAATAATTAGGAGGGTGTTGATCTTTATATGGATGAGGGGGTAATGTTTCCTCATGTTTAGGATTGTGCTCTTGACATACCTCATGAATTATTTGAATGGAGGTAGAAGGGGATTTCTCATGGAGAGACTTGACATGTTCTTGATGGTCAACAACATAGGATCATGATAGAGGGTGACTTGGACTTATGAGGGGAGACTCTTGAATTGGATCAAGGGGTTGTGGATGATATGGTTGGCTTGAAGGACTTGACATGATGTTTGAAGACTCTTTTGTATGTTCAAGTATATGTGTTGAATGACATGGTGACAATTGATTCCTTGCTTGTAGCCCTTGGGTGACATCATTTATAGGTGTAGGGGTGGAAGGTGTTGGCTTAGGGTTTTGATTTTAATTGGATGGAGGAGTGAATGGATTGAGTGGGTTGGTGGATTTGGGAAAATCCACTTGTTTACTATTGTAATTTTTGTACTTAGGACTCGGAGTTGATGTATTGGCAAGTGGATTAGAGGATGGTAAGGGTAATGAAGGGGTTAATGGGTTGGAAAGTGCGGGGAATATTGGATTAGGACTAGGACATGGTGGCTTCAGGATAGGATTTTGATTGGATAGTGGTATGATATACTTATAGGGTGCATGACCTAGATTAGTGTTCCCCTTGTCAATGGTTGCATTAGAACTTGAGGAATTTTGACCTTTTATGCAAGGTAAAACTGAAGTTCACATGTCTTTGTTGTGATGTGGCTTGATAGGTTGATGTGCCATTGACATGCGAAGGAGTGGATGGATTAGATTGGTATGAGGTGGAAGGGGATGACACATAAGGTTGAGGTGGAATTGGTTGATAATGAATGGATAGGGGATGATGTTGTTGTTGTTGGATTTGACAAGTGGCAATGAATTAATTGGATTGAGCTAAGAGGTGTTGGATTTGAGGTGATTTAATTTGTTGAAAATTTTGGAAGAGGGTTTGAAGTCTTTGTATGATTTGGTGGTCTAGGGGTTGGGGTATTTGGTGAAATTTTTAAAGGAGGTTTTCAAGTTGGGATGCTAGGACTTTGTTTTTGAATGCGGGCATGGTGTCACACATATGTTTAAGTTCTTGCATGTCGATTCATTTCTCAAGGTATGAAACATAGTTCATGTCATCATTAGAGGTGGTAGGAGGAGCTCCTCGAAGTATGATTTTAGGTTTTGGTTTTGTCTCATTATTTTCATTAGGGAGAGGGCATCCTTGAAATATGATATTGGGCTTAGGATTATGATTGGGCTTGTTTATGATTAGGGCCATTTTGACAAGTGTTGATTGACTAGGAATAGGTTGGTGATGATGTTGAGATGATAATATTGGATGATTAGGAATGATTAGGGTTGATGGTTAGAATGAAAGTTGAATGATGAAGATATGATTGGACTATGATTAGGAATGGGTAGGATGAGATCAATGTGAAATGATGATTAGGAATGATATGGAATGACAAGATTAGGTGACTTGATTGATTAGGACGATGACTAGGATGATTAAGATATGATGTAGAATGACAAGGATATGATTTGGATTGGATTGGGATGACTTGAATATGATTACGAATGACACGATTGTATGAATTAGATTGATTAGGATGATGAATGGGATGAATTAATGATGAGTAGGATGCGATTAGGACAAGGTGGAATGATGAGGGATGATGACTAGGATACGATTAGGATGAAGTGGATATGATGTGGCTAAGAAGGGTGATTTGGATGAAAGTGATTAGATATGAATGTGTTGGAGGAACGTGTAGAGTGACTTGTCTTTATGTGTTTGGTGTTTAGATTGATTTGGAAATGTTTAAATGAATGATCACACATGTACACACATGAATCACTCACGCAAGACACATAAGCAAGTTTGAATTTTGAAATTTGAAGAATGTAATGATGATTATTAGACAAGCACATGTGGAAGACACATCGACAAGCCCTATGACTAGTCAAGTGGGTATAGCCAGTTAGGTCTCAAGCTAGTTTGCACGAGGTTGACTAGGTATAATTTGAAGAAAAATCTTGCCACACGACCGAGAGAAAGGGGTAACCCACCCTTCACATTCACTTCCCAAAGGTATAAAGTTCTTTGGGGCTTAGCTAAGAGTAACAAGATTTCAATTCCCAAAGAGGCGTGTCTTTGGATTCACACCTGGATTAAGGTCGTCCGTTGGAGGGGTGTGTGCTCCAAGCAAGCCTTCTAAGAAGGGTATGAAAAAAGTGAACCAAGTGAGGTGTTTTGGAGGACACACACACTTGATTCACACTCACAGTTGTTAATTTCCCTTTAGAAATAAAATGTGTGTAAGCAAACAATGGAAGCACTTGTTCTTTTTAACCCAAAACCAAAATGTGTGATGGAAGAAAATGGTTCTTTTAAGCCCAATTTCAATGATGTGACAACAAATATGATTGATTTTTTAGACCCCAAAATCCAAATGTGTGATCAAACAAGTTGTTCTTTTTAAGCCCCGAATCGAAATGTGTGACAAACAAGATTAAGAGATGAAGGATGAAATGTGTACATCTAGACTTTATTTAGCTCCAAATTTTTATCCACTTGATCCAATTTGTCTTTTTAAGTGTTTGTGTTTTTGCACATTCACAAAACTAACAACAAAGCCAAAACCCTCACAAAATAATTGATCACTAATATTAGAGGGTTAGCTAGTCAAGATAAATCTGATTTTTGGAAATGGTGTTTGCATCAAAAATAAAAACACAGAGAACAAACCCTTACTGAAATTTCAAGAGCTTTCCAAAAATGTAAAGAAATATAAAAAATTTGCAGTTTTGCACCCAATTTTTTTTTTTATGAAAAATCATCAAAAAATTATAAAAAAACTCAAAAAAGGTCCAAAAAAGCTAATTTTTGGACTAAAGGTTCCTGTCATCATTTAAAATATGTAGAATTTGTTTTGTGAAAAGATTTGCAGTTGTTTGTGAGATATAAGTAAATATTTGTAAAACCCTAATTTTTAAAGATCTATATTTTGTTTAATTATTTTTCATCCAAATTAAAAACATAAACAACAGATCCCTACGAGAATTCAAAGAGCTTTCAAGAAATATAAAAATATTCGAAAACTTCACTAATTTTCTCTCAAAATTGTTTTTTCATGAAAAATAACAAAAATAAAAAATAAAAATTGAAAACAGCTCCAAAAAATTTGATTTTCAAACTAGAAGCTCTTGATAGTGTTTCCAATCTGTAGAAATAATTTTGTGAAAATATATATAGCCATTTGAGAGATATTTTTGAATCTTTGAAAGCTAGGGTTTTGTCCCCAAAATGATGCAAAACCTACAACAAAAGCTAACAAAACTTGCAACAAAAAGGAAAAGTTAGGTTAAAATTTGAAATGGAGGGTTGAGATTTGATTTTGGGAAAATCAAATCAAAGGTCAAGAATGAATGTGAGAAGGAGATATTGGGCACAAAAAACAAAGTTGCTGGAGAATCAAATAAGAATTTAAAATTATTTGATTCAAGAAGTGATATTGACCTCGTGAATTAAAAATTAATTTAATTCAAAAGTGGTGGGGTCATGTGAGAGTAAATAATTATTTCAAATTATTTACTTGGTGGGAAAAATAGAAAGTGGAGAATTTAAATAAATGACTTTATTTAAAATTAGAAGAAAAGTCAATGAGACAATTAAATAATTAATGATAATTATTTAAAAATGAAGAAGATGAATAAAGTGGTCAATAATTTAGATAAATCATAGGAATTTATTTAATTATAAGAAGACTTTAGAATTAATGACATACTTAAATAAATACAATTTATTTATTTAAATAATCAGGAGGAAATAGTGGACAAATAATAATTAAATAAATTTATTAATTTATTTAACTATAGAGGGACATAAGAAATTAGCGACGTAAAATAAAATAAATGTAATCTATTTATTTCAATAGTCAGGAGGAATAAAATATATGAATTAATTAAATAATTGAGAATTATTTCATTAATAGTTGAATTTGGACTGTATGACATAATTTAAATATTTTAATTATGTTGAGAAGAAATATGGAGAAAAATAAAGTTTGGAGGCCTAGGTCTATTTTATGTGTCTACAATAATCTCACTTCTCCATCAATTTCTAAAAATACTAAAAAGATGTGGTTTTTGTCTTAATATTGATTCAAACAAATTGTATTCACACAATATTCAAATACTTGTGCGATGGTACTTTCCCTAATCCTTCTACTAAAACTAGTCAAGCTCGTATTTAGAAAATTGTGGCATGATATATAGTTTTATCTAACCTTATATCAAATATTACATAATGGTATTCCTCTTCACTATCTTAACAAATCAAAGATCCACATTTCCCTTGAAGAATCCTATTCAGGTGCTTGTGGAGGACATTTTGGTAGATTATATTTGGTTCAAAAATTACTTTCTATCAATTTCTATGGGAAAAATATGGAACAAGTTTCTTTTTTCTTTGTCAAAAAGTGCCCTAAGTGTCAACAACACAACTCGATTCATGCTCTTGCACATGAACTTCATACCCAAGTCTCTTCTTGGCTATTTTTTGTATGGGGCCTGGATCTTACAAGTAAAATTTATCCTCCTTCTCAAGGACACACCTTCATTATAACAACTATATACTATTTCACAGAATGTGTTGAATTGGTTCCACTTCTATCGAAGATTGTTGAAGTTATCTATGATTTTATTTGTAGACTTTTTCTACTACACCCCTATTTCTATAAGGGGTTTTATTTCTTGAGGCATTATCAACAATAATGCCTTCCTTTTATGCTGCCATGGTTTTTCGATCAAGGTTAAAACTTTCATGTGAGGTAAAGCCACTTGTCAAGCCTGAACAACTGCTATCAAATCCAAGGGCTATGCTTATGGTGCAATGCGACAAGATGCCATGTGGTGGCTCTACATGACAACTAAAATGAGTGAACAATATTTTTATTTCATCGAGTGCTTGCTTTCTTGTAGGACACATGTCAAGGTGGTGCACCCAAAAGGGATTTTGAGCATCACAAGTAGTATCTGATGTGCAGTTGGATGAAACTCTTAGCGGGTCCAATACGAACAAGGGACAAATGCCGATGAGTTTCCAACCCGCATGCGTCCTAGAAATGAATGCTCATCATCGATACTCAATTATGAAGGACCTCGGGTGATTGCAGGGGAGATCGAGGAGGAACAAGTGGCGTCATCACCCCCACTAGGGGTTGCCCATGATTGCTTAGTATGGCCATTTCAATAGTCTGGATGGAGATGAGGTCTGCAAGCATAGGAGTGGGGAATATTTTTTTTATGGTTACCATCTCATTGGGAATATTTTTTCATATTTAAGCCTTGTGCAGTGTTGTTCAAGGGGTTCTCTCCAGATTATTCATCACAAAATACAAAACTCAGAAGGTATAGATTATTTTTTATAACAGAACCTTAGTATGTTATTTTTCTTGAAGAATAGAGACTGAATACACAAGAATTGTGTCATGTTTGTCTTTGCTATGTGTTTAGCTCTGTTTGTTTACTTATACTTTGTGTCTAGCTAAAGTGTTTACATTTGTAATTCATTCCCTTTCAACTTTTATAATTTTAATTACTTTAATATATGCAGAGTTTTGGACTATGTTTAATACTCTTTTGAACTTATGCATAAATTGGTTTAATTAAGATTTTATTATGCTATATCAGGTTTAAAATGTTGTAAAAGCTTAGTGCATTACCTTAGAATATTTTTTTTATGCATTGTTTTTCATTCCTTCTCCCTTTTCCCCCCCTTGTTAACAAAAATGAAGAGTCAGCTTCTAAAATCCTGAAGGTCATTCTACAAAGTGAATTCTAGTCCCCCATTTGTAGAACTCCCCATAATTGTACCTCTTAGGCATCAACTTTAGAGATCAACGGTTCTCTAGCATGCGCGGTGGGACCAAAAATTCTTCAAGCTAGTGAAGAAGCAAGTTTATGAGCTAGAGGTTCATCACTAGATCATTAATAGTGTAGTCCCAGATTACTCTTACCACTATTGGTGACTATGAAATGAAAAAGAACTACAAGAATCAAAGCAACACAAACACCAACACAAGCTCAAGCACAACAAGTGAAAGCTCCAATAGCTGCTAAAAACTTCGTAGCATGGAATAGTGGAAGCCCGCTTATTCCTCCAATTTATCCAACTATGTGCGATCCAATTCTTGATAACACTTTAAAGACACTCCCTAAGTTTATGGGAGAATATTTTAAGACACTGGAAAAACATTTTCAAGATGTCATCAATGTGTGCATGGTGCATAATGTAATGAAATAAAGTGTGGCCTTAAGGATGATTATTTCTTCCTTCAAAGTGAAGGCTCAATAGTGGTACATATCCTTGCCCCCCAATTTGATTGCTACATGGGATCAACTTGGAGATAGCTTCTTTGAATGATTTACAAAGAAAGGTGACTAGTCTTCCTCACTCTAGCAACTAATAACCATCAAAAGGGCCCCTAAGAGGTTGTCATGGATTTCAACACCAAGTTTTATAAAACTTGGCAAAGGATCCTTGTGACAACCAAACCTCTGATAGGAATGGCTATTATTCTCTATATAAAGGCTTTTAACTTTGACATGGTTGTAATATTTCAGTGGTTGGGAGGAAAAACCCTTCCAAATGCATATGACTTGTTTGTTAGAGTTGAGAATAATCTTATAGATTATGGGAGGCTCCCCCCCTGACTGTCTATACTGGTTTTCCTTGAAATACCACCTCTTCCACTAGAAGATTCTCCTAGTACCTCTATTGCATCCCCTTCAATGTATGTCTATCCCAATGCATAGACTAATGTAGCTACTCTTATTGTTCTAGCTACAAAAGTGAGTGATATGAGATAATTAACCTCAAAAGGTAGCAATTTATGTCACCTAAGTACCCTTACCAAAATTTTCAAGGCAATAGACCTCCTTTCTAGCATAACCAATACTAGGGAGGAGTGTGAACAAATAATCAAATATAACCTTCAAACTAGATAGTCTCAGTCTCAACCGCACTACAATCTATATTGCCAAATCATAATAGAGACTTGATGGTAGGTCAAAATAACCTGGTAGATGACACTAATTATGGTCTTTCCCTTGCAACGATGCACACATTCCCTAAAATTTCCCTATGGGTAATCTCCAAAAAAGGGTCTCAAAACAATGAAATCAAGGAATCACTATCGATACAAGCGCATGTACCTATCAATCACTGAGATTGGAAAATGATATCCTAGTGGCATAGATGCAAGGAATGTCCCTTGAGAAAGAAGGGGAAAGTGATTCAGACCATGCTCTAGTTTCTTGAATGGAGGGAGATGATGCAATATTCCCCAATGGAGCATCAACATCCAAAATCCCCCAAGTTTAGTTAGATTATTATACCCAATCCAAAAGGAATTTGATTGGAGAACACGTACCTATTGCATCACAACTTAAGCCAATCTTCAAAAAAATCCTAGAGCCATTGGTAGCAACTCAAGCATTCCAAAAGCATAGCGAAGTAATAGTCAGTAAAGAAAAAGAGTCAAAGGCCCAAACATCTAGACCACTCAATGTGGTGGAGTAATTGAATAAATCCCCAGCCCATGTCTCTTTATGGGATATTTTGGCTATCCCAAAGTAGAAATCCCTATTGTGGGGAGCTTTGGAGAGGATAAAAGAATATCAAAAGCTAATGTAGTCCCATAATGCAATTAGGAGAAAGGTCAAGAGCTAGTTCAAGAGTTGCAGGCTATAAAAACTGCGATATTCATAAATACAAAATAAAAGGTGGTGAAGGAGGAGGTAACTAAACTAAAACCTACCCTATTTTTCTTGACTCTCATTGTAGGGGATAAGCTACTCATAATTCTATGATTGAATTTGGTGCTAGCACCATAGTTATGCCTAAATTGATTGCAAATTCACTAAAATTAGAATATGAGCCTCTTAATAGAGGAATCATACAATTAGATGGAAAAAGGGTTTAGGTCGTAGGTCTAATAAAAATTATTCCCCTAACCCTATATTCATGTCCCAACATTACAATCACCCAAGAGGTGGTATTAATAGATATCCCTCCCATTTTTAGACCATCTATCTAAATATTTTACTTCTAAGATTGGAGGATATTTTTCTCTAGATTGGTCTCATCTAATCTTGAAAACTAAGCATGTGCCAAGATGAAAGAGCTATAGAAACCCTTACACCCAAACAAATAGTAGATGATTTTGTGATGAACTTTGAGGCGACACATACATCCTTTTAAAAAAATGAAATATATTGTGTGGAGATGCTAGAAGGTGAAGAAGCTACTGGAGATAGAAGCCCAAAAGAGGATGTTCTGATAAATGAACTCATGAGGAGTGATCCATTTAGAAATTATGATGCTACTAGCCTCAAGATGTATGTGATAAATATGATGAGGTTCAAGTCATCCCTTAGGTGACTAAAAAGCAAGAAAGCCAACTTGAAAACCTCGATGATGAATTAAGCCTATGGAATCTACACTTTGATGGTATACGATGCAAGGTAGGTTCAGGAGTCGGTATCCACCTATTATCCTCAGCTAGAGTGGATACTCTTAGAGCCTTCTAGTTCTAATTTTCCTGCACAAATAATGAAGTCGAGTATGAAGGCCTAGTCCATGGGTTGAGTCTTGTGGAGTGGATGAGAATCAAGAAGCTAAAGGTCTTCGAAGACTTAGAGTTAGTAATTGAGGAAATTAAAGGGACATCAACTATGAAAAATATGCAGATGTGATCCTACTGCCACAAGATGTGGGACATAATTGAAGGATTTGAAGTCTTCAATATCCAAGTGATTTTGAGGTCTCAGAATGTTGTAGCGGATAGAATGGCCACGATTGCTTCTCAAGTCGATCCAATGATAGACGTGTTATGAAATGAGCATGCAATGTGGATTATTGTGAGACCTTCTATTCCTAATAATGATCAAAAATGGAAAGTCTTTGAGAGAGATGCTTATATTTCCATGTTTATTCAACATTTTGGTAAATTTATGGAACAATTATAGCCTAAAATTGAAGAGGCTTATGATGAAAAGATCATTCTACTCAAAACCAACAAGATTTTGATGTTGGAAATAGGTGCCTCAACTTCTATCTTGAACCTCTGACAAAGACTTGGCGAATTCAACCTTTACCGCTTTATCGTTGGGAGCTTTCTATAGAGGCGTTGTTGCATGGTTTATCTCTTTACTACGAGCCTCTTCATTCAATCTAGCGGTTGGGCGGTGTTACCGCCTTACCATGGGGACTCTCTCTCTCCTCGACGGTGGCGTGGTGAACTGAGCGATCGACCAGGCGCTTATCTCTTTACCGCAAGCTTCTCTAGGTTGAATGGGTTATGTGGTGTTACTGCCATACCGCGATGGTCTATCAAGCATGTCGCGGTAGCGCAGTGACACCGCCACATCGTGATGGTATTTCAGCCATGGCACGATGGTGTGGTAAGCCATGGCGGTCGATGTAGCATCTTACCTCCTTACTGCAGAGGTCTTGTAGTCATGGCATGGCAGCGTGGTGGGTTTAACAGTCGGGTCAGACAGTTACCTCCATACCACGGAGGGTTGGGTAAAACTCAGTGGTGGCATGATGAAGGTGGCAGACTGGTGGTTGAGTGCCTATCGCCATACCACGGTGGTCTCACTACTTAGTCATGGTGGTGCGGTGTGCGTACCGCCAAACCGTGAAGACCTTGACAGAGCTAGGCGGTAGCACGGTACACCACACTACTATGAGAGTTGGTCAATAGGCTTGCGGTGGTGCGGTGGAAGGAGCTCGGTGCTCGGATGGAAGGTCTGACTCGATGGTCAAAGCGATGGATGAGTGATGTTATGACACATGGCACGATAACACTCATTGATTCTACATCGCTGTTGTGAATCAACAACTGATTGGTCAATTTCTTGAAGCGGTGAATGCATTAACTGTTAGACCCAATTAAGTGGTTGACAATATCGAATTATAGGAAACAAAATTAATGCTAGGGCGGCTCAATGCGTGATTGTAGGACGGTTTGGACATAGATCATATTTGTATGTCAAGGAAGGTGTGTAATTAAATACATCCCATTGGTTGGTTGATAGGATAATGAGAAATGAACAGACCAAAATAGGTGTGCATAGAGGCTATGCATTTGCATTGTATGTTGTAAGAGCATTGTATGCTATGAGTGCATTGTAATAGTGAATGTAATAAACTAAGTCTATGAGTGTATTTGAACTGAAGTCTGCTACTGTGAGCTAATGATCAGAGAGTGATGTCTGTAACTTTGTATGTAATATGTTTATTGTAATACAAAGTGACTTGACTTGGTGTGGTGGGTTTTTCTCTCATAAGGGTTTTCCCACATATATCTGGTGTTATCTTTGTGTATGTTTTATTTCTGTCCTTCTTGTTATATTGTGTTGTGTATCTTAAATACAAGAAAGTTTTAAATGATGGTTTTTGCACTTCTCCTCTAAGGTTTTAGTGTTAGGAAAGCGTATTCTACACCTCTGCTTTTCCTTTCAAGTGGTATCAGAGCCTGGCCAGTTGTGTTATCCTTGTTAGTAGGGCTGGTTTTTGGTGCTAATCTTGTTTTAGTGGGAGTCTTGCAAAGTGAGAACCATTTTTTGTTTGAGATGGCGAGTACTTCAGGGAGAGTAGAAACTGAAAAATTCAATAGCAGAAATTTTGAGTCGTGGAAACTCAAAATGGAAGATTTGTTGGTGGATATAGACCTCTGGATTGCTATGTCTAGAACTATGCCACAAAGTATGAAATAAGAAGATTGGGATCTTGTAGATAGAAAAGCTAGAGGCTTGATAAGACTTAGTCTGGCTGATTCTGTACTCCTGAATGTTGATGAGGAGAAGACTGCAACTTCATTATGGAAGAAGCTTGGTGACATTTATCAAGGAAAGTCTCTAGTGAATAAGTTATTCCTAAGGAAGAAGTTGTACTCCTTGAAGATGGAAGAAGGAGCATCTATTGCAGACCATCTGAACTCATTTAATATGAGTGTTGCTCAGTTGGCATCTGTGGGTGTGAAGATAGAGGAGGAGGATCACTGCATGCTTTTGTAGTGTTCGTTACCTGACACTTGGGATCATTTGGTAATGCATATTGGAAGTACAACAACTAATTTCAAGATGGAAGACGTAGTTGCTTAGTTGCTATCAGAAAAAATGCAGATGAAGTCTTTAGAGATGGCCAAAGAGGCCCTTGCTGTTCGGGGTAGATCGAAGGAGAAAGGCAAGAAGAAGGACAAGAAGTCTAAATCCAAATATGAAGGGAGATCAAAGTCTCTTGTAAAAATTCCAAGGTGAAATGCTAGAATTGTGGGCAGCCTGGTCATATCCGAAAGGACTGTAAGGAGAAGAAGAAGAAGAAGAATAACTCTTTGGACAATGACTCTTCTCAGAGTGATGCAAATGCCTTCATTGCAGCCTTGGCGACTCAGGCATCAGATGATGTTTGGTTGGTTGACTCAGGTGCATCTTTCCACATGATGTCTCATAGAGAGTGGTTCACTAAGTACAAAAAGTATGATGGTGGAAAGGTGTACCTGGAAAGTGATTCAACACTAGAGATTGTTGGTCGTGGAAGAGTCAAAATATAATTCCCCGGTGAAAGAATCAAAGGGATTGGTGATGTACTACACATACCAAGTTTGGCTCATAACTTACTTTCTATCAGTAAGCTTAATGATGCTAGTGTGGAAGTTTCTTTCTCGAGTAAAGGATGTAAGATGGCTAGAGGCACAATGGTGCTGGCTAAAGGTGTACGTACTGGCACTCTGTACAAGCTGGATGCATGTCTCGTTCAATGTAACAAAGTCTCTATAAATTCAGGCAAAGATGATTGTGAAGAGAAGAAGAATGACACTCCTCTAGATGCAAATTCCTTGGAGGTGAAACTCCCAGCAGAGAAGACCATGTTGTGGCATCATAGACTCAATCACATAGGTGAGAAAGGTTTAAAAACCTTGAAAAATAAAAATCTTGCTGAAGGGCTTGTTGATTGTAACCTTGAGTTTGATTTTTGTGAACATTGCATTTATGGAAAGAAACATCGTGTTTCATTTTATTTGAGTCCTCATAAATCTTCTAGTGTACTAGATTATGTTCATTCTGATGTGTTTGGTCTAGTGAATGTTCCTTCATTATCGAAGTCTAGATATTATGTTTCTTTTATTGATGATTATTCGAGAAGGGCATTTGTATACTTCCTTAAAAGTAAATCAAAAGTGTCCAGTCATTTTAAAGAGTTTAAAAACTTGGTAGAGAATTAGACTGGAAGGAAAATTAAATGTTTGAGGACGGATAATGGCGATGAGTTTTGTTCTGCAGATTTTGAGAGATATTGCAAAGACCATGGGATTAAAAGGCATAAAACTACACCTTATACGCCACAAAAGAATGGAGTTGCTGAAAGGTTGAACATGACGCTAATGGAAAGGGTGAGGAGTATGCTGAGAAGTGTTGGTCTAGAGAAGAAGTTCTAGGCTGAGGCTATGGCTACAACATGTTACCTGGTAAATCATTCACCTTGCTCTACTCTTGTTGATAAGACACCTTTGGAAGCGTGGTTTGGTAAGAATCCCTCTCTAAGACATATTCGTGTCTTTGGCTGTGAGGCATATGCATATGTGCCGAATGAGAAAAGATCTAAATTAGAGAACAAGGCTATTAAATGTATCTTTATTGGCTATGGTGTTGGTGTGAAAGAATACAAGCTTTGGAATCCTAATACTGAGAAGGTTTTGTATAGCAGAAGTGTAATATTTCGTAAGCTGAAACCTTCAATAGTTGATCCACAGTTAGAGACAGCGCAAAGAGAAAAGAAGAATGATGTAGTTGAAATTCCTCAAACTACAGAAAAAGAGGAACTACATGGTGTACCTAAAACCAAGGAGAGCTCTAGCAGCTTTGAAGAAGAAGAACCACAACCTCAGCCAATGAGAAGATCTACATGTGAAAGACATCAACCAGATAGGTATGGTTTCTCTATATTGGATTCGAATTGTGCCTATGCTTTGATTACTAGCATTGATGAGCCTAGGACTGTGAAAGAAGCAATTAGCATGTCTGATTCAAATTCCTGGTTGAAATCCATGAATGAAGAAATGGAATCATTGAAAAAGAATGAAATCTGGGATTTGGTACCTTTGCCTGAAGAGAGAAATCCTGTTGGCTGTAAATGGGTATTTAAGAAGAAGATTGGTCTAGATGGTAGAGTTGAAAAGTATAAAGCGAGGTTGGTTGTAAAGGGGTATTCCTAGGTAGAGGGAATTGATTATGGAGAGCATTTTTTCCCCTGTAGCTAAGCTAACATCTATCAGATTTCTATTGTCACTTAAAACTGCGTATCAATTAGAGATTGAACAAATGGATGTGAAAACAAAGTTTCTCCATGGAGAGTTGGAAGAAGAAATTTATATGTCCCAACCTGAGCACTTCGTTGAGAAAGGTAAAGAAAGTCTGGTCTGTAAGTTAAAGAAATCTATGTATGGTTTGAAACAATAGCCTAGAATGTGGTACTAGAAGTTTGACACTTTTGTATTGTCTATGGGATTTGTGAGATCAAAATCTGATCATTTTGTGTATTACAAATCTAAAAATGATTGTGTGCTTCTTATTACCTTGCACATGGATGATATGTTGTTCATAGGAAATAGTAAGACTATGATTTCTGGTCTTAAGTCTCAGTTGTCTGCAAAGTTCGAAATGAAAGATCTGGGTGCAACAAGGTATATTTCAGGTATGGAAATAACCAGGGATAGAACGAGTAGAAATCTTTGGGTTAGCCAGAGTAAGTATGTTAAAACTGTTCTTGAGAGATTCGATATGAATGATTGCAAGTAGCCAGTTGTTCTAGTTTTGCAGGGAACGAAGCGATCTATTGAAGATTGTCCAAAATCTTCTACTGAGATGGAGGACATGACCAGGGTGCCCTTTTCAAGTGTTGTTGGCAGTTTAATGTATGCAATGGGCTGTACGAGGCCAGACATTGCCCAAGTAGTGGGAGTACTTAGCCGATTTATGGAAAATCCAGGAAGGACACATTGTGATGTTGTGAAAAGAGTGTTTAGATATTTAAAAGGAACTTTAAAATATGCTCTGTGTTACCATGGAAATTTGGTTGGATCACAGAGGACTCTCAACATTCATGGATATGTAGATTCTAATTGGGCAGGGGACATTGACAGTAGAAGATCCACCAATGGATATACTTTCATGTTGAATTATGGTGCAATTAGCTGGATGAGCAAGCGACATACTGTAGTCACTTTGTCCACAACAAAGACAAAATACATGGCAGCATTACATGCCTACAAATAAGCTTTTTGGTTGAGTCATTTGTGTTGTGATATTGGTTTTGATGCAGGGAAGATTTCTATTTTCTGTGACAGTTAGAGTGCCATTTGCTTGGTGAAAAAATCCAACTTTCCATGCCAGGACAAAGCATATCGATGTGTAGTATCACTTCGTGAGAGATATGGTGGAGGATGGAAAGGTCTCTTTAGAGAAGGTGTATACTTTGAAGAATGTTGCAGATGCATTGACAAAGCCAATGAGCATGGACAAGTTCATATGGTGTACAAATTCAATGGGCCTTGGGGCCTATGATCGTCAATAAATTTGAAGTCTAGAGGAAGCTATTAAGTCTTCATCAAGTGGGAGCTTATTGGAAATAGGTGCCTCAACTTTTGGCTTGAACCTCTGACAAAGACTTGGAAAATTCAACCTTTACCGCTTTACCACTGGGAGCTTTCTATGGAGGCGTGGTTGTGCGGTTTACCTCTTTACTGTGAGCCTCTTCGTTCAGTTCGAAAAGTGGGAGGTGTTACCGCCTTACCCCAGTGACTCTCTCTCTCCTTGGCGGTGGCGCGGTGAGCTAAGTGATCGGTTGGACACTTATCTCTTTACCGAATGCTTCTCTAGGTTGAATGGCGGTTACACGGTGTTACTGCCATACCGTGATGGTCTATCAACCATGTCGCAGCAGCGCAGTGACATCGCCAAACCATGATGGTCTTTCAGCCATGGCGCGGTGGCACAGAAAGCCATGATAGTTGGCGTAGCATCTTACCTCCTTACCGTAGAGGTCTTGCAGTCATGGTGTGACATCATGGTGGGTTTGATAGTCGGGTCAGACAGTTACCTCCATATCGCAAAGGGTTGCACAAAGCTCAGCGGTGGCACGATGAAGGTGGTGGACTGGTGGTTGAGTGCCTACTACCATATCATGGTGGTCTCACTGCTCGATCGTGGTGGTGCGGTGTGCATACCACCAAACCACAAAGACCTTGACGAAGTTGGGTGGTAGCACGATACACCACAATTCTATGAGAGTTGGTCAATAGGCTTGCGGTGGCACAGTGGAAGGAGCTCGATGCTCAGATGGAAGGTCTGACTCGATGGTCAAAGTGATGGATGAGTGATGTTACAACACGTGGCATGATAACACTCATTGATTCTACATCGGTGTTGTGAATCAACAACTGATTGGTCGATTGCTTGAAGCGGTGAATACATTAACTGTTAGACCCGATTCAGTGGTTGACAATATCCGATTATAGGAAAAAAAATTAATGTTGGGGCGGCCTAATGTGTAATTACAGGGCAGTTTGGATAGAGATCAGATTTGTCTTTCAGGGAAGGTGTGTAATTAAATACATCCCATTGGTCGGTTGATAGGATAATGAGAAATGAACAGACTAAAACAGGTGTGCATAGAGGCTGTGCATTCGCATTGTATGTTGTGAGTGCATTGTAATAGTGAATGTAATAAACTGAGTCTGTGAGTGTATTCAAAATGAAGTCTGTTGTTGTGAGCTAACGATCAAAGAGTGAGGTCTATAACTTTGTATGTAATCTGTTTACTATAATACAAAGTGAGTTGACTTGGTGTGGTGGGTTTTTCTCCCATAAGGGTTTTCCCACGTATATCTAGTGTTATCTCTGTGTATGTTTTATTTTTGTCCTTCTTGTTGTACTATGTTTGTGCATTTTAAATGCAAGAAAGTTTTAAATGATGGTTTTTGCACTTCTCCTCTAAGGTTTTAGCATTAGGAAAGCGTATTCTGCACCTTTGCTTTTCCTTTCATTTGAAAGGTATAATCACTCTAGAGAATCTTTTTGATTCTGATGATGCTAGAAATGACAAAAGAAAGTTCATCGCAAATAAAGGCGATACTAGATGTTGGAGGTGGTAGAAAGTTGAAAGTTGGATAATAATTTCCTCAAAGGGATAAAGAAAGGTTAATATCTTTTTGAAGAGTATAAAAGGTCATGGTGTGGACTTACAATAAATTTAGGGGTTATAACCCCAATGTGATCTAACATGCTATAGAACTCATTGAAAGAGTTAAACAAATGCGCTAGAAGCAGAGGCCTATTAATCCAAAAGTAGAGACTCTCATGGCCCAAGAATTAAGAAAGCTTATAGATTCCAAGATAATTTATCCTATTAAGTATTCTACCTAGGTATCCAATTTTGTCTGTATCTGAAAGAAGAATGGTGACATTTGACTTTGTGTGGAATTTAGAGATCTAAACAAAGCATCTCTAAAAGATCACTATCCTCTTCCTTTCATGGAGAAAATTCTTCAAACTATGGTAGGATCAGAAATGTTTTCCTTACTAGATGGTTTTTCAAGTACAATAAAGTAAGGGTCAAAGAAGAGGATTAGCATAAAAATACGTTTACCACTAAGTGGGGAACATTTTCATACCCCAAGATTGCTTTCAGCCTGTCAAATGTAGGGGCCACTTTTTAGTGGGTAATGAATAGTGTTTTCAAGGATTTGATCAACTTGATCATCCTTATATATCTAGATGACCTAATAGTATTCTCCAAGTCTAAGGAGGATCATTTTGACCATTTGGAGAAGGTTTTCCAGTTTAGTTCCAAGAGTTTGGGGTGTCTTTGAACCCCAAGAAATGTGATTTTGGAGTCCCCAAGGAAAGCTACTTGGGAATGCAGTCTCCAAAGAAGGAATTTCCATAGATCCTAAGCGGGTGAAAGCCATAAAGGAATTACCCCTACCAGTGAATAAGAAAGGAGTTCAATATTTCTTGGGAAAAATCAATTTCATTAGTAGATTTATCTCTAACTGTGTTGGGTTGGTCAAGCCTATTACCCTTATGTTAAAGGACTTAGTTTTCAAATGGACCCTTGAGGGTAGAGTTGCATTTGAAAAAATAAAAGAAATAATTTCTTCCACCCCAGTGCTGGTTAGCCTCGACTTCTCAAAATATTTCATCATGTACATCTATGGTGGTGAACATAGCATCACAATAGTGCTTACCCAAAAGGATGAAAAGGAAAAGGGAGAGCATCTAATTACCTTCTATTTAAGGACCCTACGAGGGTATGAGACAAAATATAAATTTATTGAAAAATAGGTATTCACCATTGTTAAGGGTCTCAAGAAATTTAGACACCTGGTGTAAGGGAGCAAAATAATGGTTTATGTGGCTCACTCTAGTGTAAGGGAATACATCATCGAGGGAAAAATCATTGATAAAAGAGTAAACTAGATCACAAAATTTTTGGAGTATGATATCGAGGTTTGGCTAATGAAAGTAATAAGAGGAAGAGGACTGTGCCAATACTTGGCTGAAGAAGCTAAAGCCCCAACTGAAGAAGAATTTTCAAAGAAAGTCTCGGTCAATTAGTTGGAGTGGAAGAGTCATGGGTTACAGATAAAATCTGGTTCATAAAAATTGGTAAATATCCAGAAAGCCTCCCACCTCATAAAAAGTGATTCTATAGGTTAAAAAGTGTTGGATATGTATTAGTTGAAGGATTTATTTTTAAAAGGAACTTCGATGGGGTACTCCTCTAATGTGTAGATGGGTACCAAGATAGTAGGATTTTGCATGAATTCCATAATAGTCCAGTGAGTGGTCATTTTTCTTCAAAACAACATGATGAAGATAATACATGCCAGATAATATTGACCGACCTTGTTTATGGATTGCCATAGTTTGGTGAGTAAATACCTATAGTGTAGTTCTTTGTTGGGAAACAAAAAAATTTAGCCATGCCTCTTAATCTAATAGTGACTGATGAGCATTTTTCTCAATGGGGCTTAGGCTTCATTGGAATGATCAATTCGATGTATAACGTCGAACATAAGTGGATTCTAACAATAATGAACTATTTCACCGAATGGTTGGAGGCAGTTCCATTAAAGGGAGCCATAGAGAATGAAATTCTTAGCTAATTGGAGGAGTTGGTGATACATTATGGCTCTTTGAAACCATTATTTTGAACAATGCAAGAGCTTTCCTTGGCTCAAAAGTTTTAGAATTTTCATTAAGGAATGATATCTTCCTTAAGACCTCATCAAATTACTATCTGCAAGGTAACAGGTTGTCAAAATCTACAAAAAATAATTTGATAAGATTGATCAAGTAGATAGACATAGACCATGAAAGAGAATGGCACAAGCACTTGAAGACAACACTCTAGGCCGACTGAACTAATCCTAAGAAGGTTTTGAAGACATCTCCATATGAACTAGTTTATGGGAAAGAAGTTGTGTTTCCAATTTCTACAAAAATCCTAAAGTTACAATTGCTTATGTTTGGAGATTTGTTGTGCATGTTTTGCACACATGCATCGTTGTGGGCAGGGACCCCCTCTTTTAGCTCTTGAACAACTATTTTGCTCCCGTATTGTTTTGCGTGCCCCTTTCCTGCAGCCTAAATAGGTCATGTGTCATCAAATGATCAAATTCCCCTAACCAAATTCACTTACTTGAGTTTCGCTAGGTCTTTCGCTTTTGCGGAAGTGCCCCTACAGGTTTTCCCTTCGCCTATTGCCCCGACGTCCTCCAGGCCTCATCCCTACTCACTTGATTCATTTTTGACTTTAGGGATATGTTTCCTATGGATTTGGGATGTTTTGTGGTGCCTAAGTGAACTGCCAAGGTTTCATTAAGTTTTAGGAAGTTGCGAAAATTTCATTTTGGAACTCTATCGCTCCGAGGCCCGGACTGTCCATTGCCCTTTCAAAACAACATTTTGGCTTCCAGGGCCCAGACTATCCATTGCCCTTTCAAAACAACATTTTGGTCTCGGGGGCTCGAACTGTCCATTGCCCTTTCAAAATAGCTTTCTGGCTTTCGGGGTCTGGATTGTCTGTCGCCCTTTCAGAACAACATTTTGGCCTCTCGATCCTGGAATGTCCAAATGCCCTCCCAATTCGGAAACAAACTTTGACCCACATGCTCAAATTGGATCCTCTCTTGCATGAAATTTTCAAATTCCAAATTTAAAGCCGGGAGAAACCATCCAGGTCGCCTTGCCTTGTTTGCCCTTTGAAAACAACATTCTTGCCAGGGAAGTCGAGTCTCCGAGGCCTAGACTATCCATTGCCCTTTCAAAACAACATTCTGGCCTCCAAGGCCCAGACTGTCCATTTCCCTTTCAAAACAACATTTTGGCCTCCGGGGTCCGGACTGTCCATCGCCCTTTCAAAAAAACATTCCGGCCTCTCGATCTCGGAACTTCCAAACGCCCTCCCAATTTGGAAACAAACTTTGACCCACATGCTCAAATTGGATCCTCTCTTGCATGAAATTTTCAAATTCCAAATTTGAAGCCGAGAGAAACCATTTGGGTTGCCCTACCTTGTTCGCCCTTTCAAAACAATGTTCCTGCCAGGGAAGTCTAGCCTCTGGGGCCTGAACTATCCATTTCCCTTTCAAAACAATATTTTGGCTTTCAGGGCCCAGACTGTCCATTGCCCTTTCAAAACAACATTCCAACTTCCGGGGTCTGGACTATCCGTTGCCCTTTCAAAACAAAATTCCAACCTCTCGGTCCCGGAACGTCCAAATGCCCTCCCAATTCAGAAATGAAATTTGACCCACATGCTGAAATTGGATCCTCTCCTGCATGAACTTTTCAAATTCCAAATTTGAAGCTGGGAGAAACCATCCAGGTCGCCCTACCTTGTTCAACCTTTCAAAACAACATTCCTGCCAGGGAAGTCTAGCCTCTGGGGCCCAGTCTGTCCATTTCCCTTTTAAAACAACATTTTGGCTTTTAGGGCCTAGACTGTCCATTGCCGTTTCAAAACAACATTCTAGCTTCTGAGGTTCGGACTGTCCGTTGCCCTTTCAAAACAACATTCTGGCCTCTCGGTCCCGGAACATCCAAATGCCCTCCCAATTCAGAAACAAACTTTGACCCACATGCTCAAATTGGATCCTCTCCTACATGAACTTTTCAAATTCAAAATTTGAAGCTAGGAGAAACCATCTGGGTCGCCCTACCTTGTTCACCCTTTCAAAATAACATTCCTGCCAAGGAAGTCTGGCCTTTAGGGCCCAGACTATCCATTGCCCTTTCAAAACAACATTCTGGCCTCCAAGGCCCAGACTGTCCATTTCCCTTTCGAAACAACATTTTGGCCTCTGGGGTTCGGACTGTCTATCGCCCTTTCAAAAAACCATTCCGGCCTCTCGATTCCGAAACTTCCAAATTCCCTTCCAATTTGGAAACAAATTTTGACCCACATGCTCAAATTGGATCCTCTCCTGCATGAACTTTTCAAATTCCAAATTTGAAGCCGAGAGAAACCATCTTTGTCGCCCTGCCTTGTTCGCCCTTTCAAAACAACATTCCTACTAGGGAAGTCTGGCCTCTGGGGCCCGAATTGTCCATTTCCCTTTCAAAACAATATTTTGGCTTTCAGGGCCTAGACTGTCCATTTCCCTTTCAAAACAACATTTTGGCTTCCGAGGTCCAGACTATCCATCGCCCTTTCAAAAAAACATTCCGACCTCTCAGTCCTGGAACATCCAAATGCCCTCCCAATTCGGAAATGAAATTTGATCCACATGCTCAAATTGGATCCTCTCCTGCATGAACTTTTCAAATTCCAAATTTGAAGCTGGGAGAAACCATCCGGGTTGCCCTGCCTTGTTCACCCTTTGAAAACAACATTCCTGCCAGGGAAGTCCGGCCTCCGGGGCCTAGATTGTCCATTTCCCTTTCAAAACAACATTCTAGCTTTCAGGGCCCAGCTTGTCCATTTCCCTTTCAAAACAACATTCTAGCTTCCGAGGTTCGGACTGTCCGTCGCCCTTTCAAAACAACATTCTGGCCTCTCGGTCCCGGAACGTCCAAACACCCTCCCAATTCGGAAACAAACTTTGACCCACATGCTCAAATTGGATCCTCTCCTGCATGAACTTTTCAAATTCCAAATTTGAAGCTAGGAGAAACCATCTGGGTCACCCTACCTTGTTCACCCTTTCAAAATAACATTCCTGCCAGGGAAGTCTGGCCTCCGGAGCCCAGATTGTCCATTGCCCTTTCAAAACAACATTTTGGCCTCCGGGGTCCGGACTGTCCATTGCCCTTTCAAAACAACATTCTGGCTTTCGGGGTCTGGACTATTAGTCACCCTTTCAAAACAACATTTCGACCTCTTGGTCTTGGAACGCCCAAACGCCCTCCCAATTTAAAAATGGACTTTGACCCACATGCTCAAATTGGATCCTCTCCTGCATGAACTTTTCAAATTCCAAATTCGAAGCTCGGAGAAACCATCTAGGTCGCCCTGCCCTGTTCACCCTTTCAAAACAACATTTTGGTCAAGGAAGTCCGGCCTCTTGGGCCCAAACCATCCAAACTCCCTCCAGTAAACTACTAATGACAATTCACATTGAATATTATGATCTTTTGATGATGCATGAATGGATCTAACAAAGAGTTTTCAAGATTTGACTAACGTTTGCCTTGATTTGTGTATGAAAGCACTTACATCACTTGATGCATGCAGGTTTCGAGAAGCCTACCGCGGGTCCATCGGGAGACCCATTAAGGAAGATGAACAAGGAAAAGCACATAGCTCCTATCATCATTCACTTTATGCCCACCTCTCTTCATAGTACCCATCAATAGAGCTGACATTAGAAGAAGGCATGTGCCGAGGAGGCCAATGACAAAATGCAAGGGGGTGGTCTTGAAGAAAGCATAAGGGAGTTGTCCTAATTTTCACGAGATGATGGTGATATTTAAGGGGCTCTCCACCCAAATCAGGGGAAACCAATCCATTGATGCCACTCATCAATGAGCCCATTTGATCCAATGAAGAATGTTGAAATTCTATCAAGCAAAGGGCAGTTTTCAGGCAATTTCAGCTACAGTAAAAGGGAAATTAGCAAGAGGACAAAACTGCTACAACACATGGGCATTAAAAGACAAAATAGGGAAAAGACAAAAGATGTATTTTAAATTTCCGAATATTGTGGGGTAGGTGAAGCCCTAGTATAATAAAGTCTGGGCCACACAATGTAAATCAATCCTATCCATTCATTCAGGATTTGGAAAACTATAAATAGGGGTCTCCCCCTCATTTGTAAATGGTTGGAGAGCTGGTGTAAAGGCATTCTGCAACTATAGAAAGCAACATTGCATGATTTATGGATGTTTCTTTTTGATTTTTCTCATTATGTGTGCATGGTTCTACTTCCCTATTAGTTTAGTTGTTAGTTTCTTGAATGGAAGTGATGATGGTGTTTGTTGTTACAGTATTTGATGAATTTCCAACCCATACTTTTGGCACTTGTTGATGAAAAGCTGCTGTGGAAAGTTAGCTTGGGATTCCATATTTCATTGTTGCAACTTAGTTCAATTGCTTGTTCATGGTGTGCACGTGCAATCTGAAAATCAACAGTCCTTAGAAGATTGCACTAGTTTTGTGTAACAATAGGTTTCTCTTGGCCAAGAAAAACCCAGTTTAGGGAGTTTGTCTATTGTAGCAACCTCCATGATCACTCTTCATTCCTAGTTTTAGATCCAGGAACCTTCTCTCTACCCTACCCTTTTTCCTCTTTTTTAATAAGCAACCTTAGGCAAGGTTCATTGCACATTATAAAGCTAAACCTGATGTTGAAATGGAGTTCTAAACTGTTGTTTGAACCTACAACAAATGCTCAACAACTCTCCCATCTTAAGAACCCCATTTGCAGATCAAAATTTCCCACTTTATGACTCATCCATAAGACCGCCTTGTGATTCCAGCAAATCACATGAAACAACTAAGATATTCCAAGCACTATCAAGACTTGACATTAGAGACCTTGGGATAGTGTTCTACAATTTGATTGTGGAAGATTATCTTTCAAGAGAGGTGATGCACCTATGCATCGCCTGTGTTGAGAAGTGCATAAAAAACACATCAACAAGATTGAAGAAGATGAAGCTATGGAGATGAAATTGGTAGAGCTACTTAGTGTCTAGGAAGCTTAAGAGAAATCCCACAACACCATGACCAATTTACAGTAAGTTGTCAAGATGTGGTTTGATAAGAAAGTGTTTGATCCTAGTTTTAGAGAAGGAAATTTGGTCCTAAAATATGATGAACGAGCCATTGAGCTAGGTTAACATGCTAAATTTGATTCACTATGGAAAAACCCTTTCTACATTAGAAATTGAAAAGAGAGCAATGTGTTTGAGCTTGAAGATTTGGAGGGGATTGCTCTTGGGATTTCGGTGAATGAAATCCATTTGAAAATTTTAATTAATGTTTGGTCTCTTGTGAGGTTTCCTTTGTAAATATGTTAGTTTTGTTTCTGCACGCGCTTTCCTTTCAATAAGTGTTGTTTGCATAGGTTTTGGTCCTTTTTCCAAGTTTCTTGTTGTCTGTGGTATTCCTTTTAAGTGTATCTCTGAGATATTTCCCTCAACACCCCTTTGGGGGCGAGTTTTATTACCACAAAAGTGATTAGTTAGCTTTTCACATTGCATGATAATCAATGTTCCCAAAAAGATGGCATAATGGGTTGTTCATACTTATTTCCCTTACAAGGTATGATATTCAAAGGAATGAATTAAATTCACATGAATTAACATGATGTGATTTAATATATTATAGTTTTGGAAAATCCTTTATTCATAATAAAAGAAAAGAAGCAATCAAAGTTTGGTGAAAAAGTGTTTCGAAAGCTTTGAGGAAAACCTAAAATGACTGTCATGCCCATATAATCACTAGTGCCTTCTAAATATCACAAAGAGTTACCAACTACATAAAGCATTAGCCATAAACCCAAATGAATCAACTTTCACCACCGATCAAGAACAAGCAACAACGCAAGAATCATTTCTTAACAACAGGTCATTCACTTCGGCTCTCATACTAGAGAAAGATAAACAACCAAATATAAGAACTGTGGGGAAGGGGATATGGAGAGACTCTTCATTAGTTTCAAATTTTTCTGACAAAATCTATGAGCCTAAATTGAACAAAAATTCCAAGGGACTTCAAGAAGTTGTGTATACTAGAATGGTTCAAAGGGAAAATAGAGGGATTTCGACTCCCTCAAGTTTAAGACATGGGCTTCAACGTTGCCTAAATACATGGTGTCATTGGTGGAGGCATGTACTGACCTATATGACCCAACTAATAGAACTATGGTGAGTAAGAACCTTACGCTCATAGTTATCATCAAAACAATCTAAGACATACTTTCCATTCCCATGATTTTGTTGTGGAGGTTTTCTCACTAGAAGAAATAGAAAAGTTTTTAGGAATGAAGAAACCCCCAACTCAAGTTTCTTAATTCTAAGCTTGGAAGAGACCTAAATGACACTCAAATGCCTAAATTTTTACTCACCCTTAAAGGATTCCATCAATACATATAGGATGCACTCTCCATGCTTGCCTTTATTTTCAGCTTTGATAAAGATGAATATGTTTATGAGTCTTGGATGAGGGTAGCCTTCCTCCTAAGGAAGCAAAAGGTTTTCAAGATGGATTTTGCAGATGTAATTATGAACAAAATGTACCTACAATTGGTGAAGTATAAGCATGAGCAAAGGTTCAAGTACTCTTCTTTCTTATCTCATCTTTTGCTTTATCAAAATGTAGATTTCTTTAGTCCACATATGGATTTAAAAATTATGGACTCCTCTAAGGTCCCAAAAAGATCCTTTTATTTGTGTGGACCCATCTCCTATCAGTCATGCATGATTATTATGAGTTTTTTGAGTCAATTTTGACTCCTTCCCTGATGGAGCTAAGCCTCGAGAAGATTACTTTTTAGATCATAGAACGCTAGATGAATTGGTTGAAAAACCAAAAACCTCCTTGTGACTGGTTCTTGGTGCCTATTTCACTTTGCTTCAGGTGCAAAAATTCAAGGGGGAACCATTTAGGCTCCCCACATATTTGACAAATAGAACCGTGGAGTTGGAATTGGCCCGACAGCTATGTATTGTTGACTCAAAGTATGGGTTTGGTTGGAAGAAAAAGGCCATCTATGAACTCCCTTTCACAAAGGACAAGATAAATGTAAAGAGGAGGCAGGTTGAGAAATTTCTCACCATGAAACTTGTAAATAGGATTGGATATTGTGACCAATGAAATAGTATAGGTTAACTACACCCGATCCATACAAATTCGAGGCACATTTAATCCACTATATATGAGTCCCAATAAGATCATTCAATGAAAAATAAACTAAGAATCCACTAAAACTAACATATTCAATCATGATAGCTTCAAAAAAACCTATTCTAATCCACTAAAACTTATCCTATTGGGGGAGTGGTGTCACATTGATGTGGAATGGCGACCCTTTCTGAATCCCTTGAATAATGAGATTGTTTCGATTGGTTCTATTGAAGAGAATTGATGAAACCGATGAAATATGTGTGATAAAACATGATTAAAATGATAAATTAACATGATGAATGCTAAGATGATCCATATGGGTGTATGCAAATCTACTCTAAATGTATGCAAGCTTCAAAAGATTAAAACCCTAATTACAAAATATGCTAAATGTATGCACCTATGTTATCATGGAAGCCATTAATGGGTGCTTTAAGCTAATGATGCAATTAAATTAAGCTAAAAGGATGCTAAATAAGTGCTAAATATGAGTGTAAGTGAAATTGATTTTAACAACATAAGTTTTCTCTTAAAAGATGGATTCATTTGTCTCCAAATAGTGACCTATTTATAGGAGGAGAAATGAGAAATGAAGGGTTAAGATCAAAAAAGTTAATCAGTGGTCAAAATTGGAGGAAAGATGAAACATGGATCAAGAATTCTCATCAGTGGATGAGAATCAATGATCACATGGATCAAGAAAAGAATCAAGGGTTCATATTCTTCTAAAAAAACACACTTTCAAAACTTGCACAAGAAGTCTTGTTGAAAGTTTGTTGTAAGGAGGAATATTCCTTTTTCAAATGAGTGAAGAAAGAGAATACTCTCAAAGAATATTCTCATGGGTGAGGAGAATTAGATATTTAGTTAATTAAAACCAAATTAAATTGTGCAAAGGGGAAAGAATATTCCATGGGAATATTCCTTTTTGAGGAATATGCAAAGGAGGAATATTCCCTTGTAAGTGGGAGAATTAGATTTAATTAGTAATTTGATAATTAAAACAAAGTTTCAATTATGCAAATTAGGGGAATTATATGATATTCATTAAATAATTGATTTAATGGAGATCGAATGAAAAAGCAATGGATGAGATTGATTTGATCTATCAATGGTCCCAAATGAAAGGAGGATGAAACATGGATCAAGGATTCTCATCAATGGATGAGAATCAAAGATCACATGAATCAAGAAAAGATCAAGGGCTCACAATCATGAAAATAAACACACTTTGCAACAACTTTAAAAAGATGTTTCAAAGTTTGTTTGAAATAATCATTACCTTTTTTTGGAGGAAAATAGGAGAATATTCCTTTGGAATATTCCCTATGCAAGTGGATGAGAGGGAAATTAGAAATTTAGTTAGTTAAAACTAAATTTGAATGTACAAGATCAGGAATGTGAGGATATTCATTCAATTATTGATTTATTTAATGAAAGGGGATGGAAATATGATATTTAATTAAATAGTTTAGGTTATTTAATTAAATAAGAGGACTTAGGGTTAAAATTAAATAATTTGTATTATTTAATTAATCTAAATGAAATGTCAGTGTGAGAGGGGGTGAATTAACCCAATTAGGTCAATTAGATTAATAGGTGAAAATGAGGTATTTAATTAAATAATTAGGACTATTTAATTAAACAAGCGAAAATAAGATGGATTTTAGGATGAAGTGATGTTAATATATCAGATTCAAGTGTGTATATCATTCAAGACATTTTTAAGTGTCTACAGATATAATCTGTGATCGATGGAGTTATTACCCCAATGACTATATGGTAGATTTGAAAGTAACCCTATAAATTATCCATGAGTTGCACCCATTTTGGAAGGTGTATAGGTCTCCAAAGAAAGAGGGGTCATTGATTTATATTGATTTGGATAAATTTATTAGACTAAAGAGGCCCCCATGGCTTTCTTTTTATCAACCTAAGTGAAATTCTGATTCATCAGTTAAAATACCCAAGGGAATTAGCCTCAAACTCAATTATGAGGGTTGGGGAAATGACAAAATTGCTGATTTTTGGAGATACTACCAAGAAAATGATATTTTAAATGTTGGGTATGATGAAGTCCCAATTGATGGATAATTTGAGAAATACTGAGACAACTTGCATGTTGGGTCATCTTCACCAGTTGAGACAAGTCGTGATCATAAAGAGGTTTCCAAAGAAAAGCAACCAGAAGAGAGACCAGAGGGTCCTCAACCAGAACAATCTAAAATAAGTTACAATGTTTTCGCATATAAGAGCCCACACATTTTAATTCATCTAGGATCTTTGAATCCTCGATAGGCTCAAACGTCTTTTGTTTTAGCTGGAGAAGAGTCCTCTTCAAGTACCTCATTGTAGCACGTGGAAAGAAGAAGGTAGATGTATATTGATCACAACCAATAATTGAATGAGGAGGAGCAAGTGACTATGACCATGAGACAAGCCCTGATGGTTTTGACCACATAGGTATGCTTCTCTGAACCCTTGCTCTCTTCTATGTCATTTGTAGGCCCCTCTATGATGAAAGTTCCTACTACCTCTTAGACTCTAGTCATTGCAACTTCTACCATTTTGTAGCCTCTAGTGTCTCCTTCCACTTCCATGAATGTTTCTACATAAAATCCCATGTAGGTTGCTAATCCTTCACTGCCTCCCTTTGCCTCTCATACATTGTAGCACATTCCTCCCTTTTACCCTCATGTCTTAGGTTTCTTGTCACCCACTTAAAATAGCGCACAAGTAGTTATTTACAAAGTTTCAATTCTATTCAACCTCCCTCTTGACACCCCTTTTGTAGGACAACATATCCCATATCCTGCCAGTTACTATCAACAAATTGAAGCCACTCAAAAAGATCGAGAGGAAAGAGCTTTAAAAAGGAAAAGAAAGGACAACTTCAAGCTTGCCATTATGAAGATTGAATATGTGTTTGATCTTGAGCACCAAACGTTGATGGTCGCTCACAAGATGCCCAAGGTCTTTAAACCCAAGGGGGAGATGCAACTAGATGATTACAAGACCCATGTATTTGGCCTAAATTTGAATCAGGTCTGCCCTGGTGGAACCCTAAAATTTTCATGGTCCCATTATCTCCATGGTCAAAATTTGATTGTTCATGCCTTGTTGCCATTAGGGTCTAGGGTCTAGGGTTTATGGTTTTATTCATGGTTACCCTTGGCTTATAACTCTTTGTTGATTGGCTATATCCGATAACCGACCGCATTAGTTTCACTTTATGGTATTCATCTCATTGTCTGACCGACCCCAACATTAGGATACCCGTCAAGCCTAGGAGTCCCTTTTAAGAACAACTTATGCCCACATACATTTAAAATTACTCAAGTTTACCTCCTAGTAGTCTATCACTCATCGCATGTCTCCTCGAAGATGACCTATGTCCAACCTGCAACGAGCGATGTCACATCCTCTTAACCACTTTAAGTGAATCGCTCATCGCTTGTTCCTTTATCACTGCCCAAAATGTAACCACCGATGAGCGATGTGGTTAAGTTTTAACCCATCACTGGTGATTTAATTATCACCGGTTGTGCTTCACCTTCAAAGGAGGAACCCGTGACCACCGATGGGTTACGTTTCTCCCCATCGCATGTGGTCGGGGCTTCACCAGTTGAGACCACTTGATGCCAAAAAATGAGCGATGAGCGATATGATGTGAGGTTCGCGACCAGGATTCCTCTGCAATTAAGATCAGCGACCAACATTCAAAGCAAAGTTCTCAAAGTATGTAACTATTTTGTAACACACAAGTGATCATTAATGGTAGGAAAAACACAGGGTTTTTCAATTTGATCCAAGTACGCATGCATAATAATTTGTTTCACACATACAGGATTGGTATGCAAATTTTTTGTGCACCTGGATAATTAAGGGCTCTAATGTGAGCGAAACAAGTTTCCAGCTCACTTGTGTGAACTCTCTTAGAACATTAATGATGCATGATCCAATTTTTTATATTTAATGCGGGTGCAAGCTGATTTGTTTCATCACTTGTAGTCTTCAAGAATTGTGTGTTGGTTGTGACTGTGTGAAACTCTTGCAAAACCTGGACATTGTTTGGTTAAAATGAGTCGACTGAACATATCTGCTAGTTCTATGAGATGCTCAAAGAGACTTGATCTCTTGAAGTCTTAGGATGGTTCCTCCATGACCGAGCAGGGTATACCTATGATCCATGAGAATCCACAGGGAAGCATAAGATGTGGTGGTAGGCTTGCACAAAGTTTCCTTAGGGGCACTTATCATTTGAGAGGAAGAATTGTCTCTAGGGAAGGAGTCAAAGTCAAGGAAAAGGAAATTAACCAGTTCGAGAGGAAGGTAGTGATGAAGGACAAGTATCATTAGACCTATATTGGAAAGCATCACCCACCCATTGAACTTTCTGATGATGGTTCAGATAGTGAGGCTGAGACTAACTCTGGTTATGGCCGATATCTCATGGCCTTAATCAAATTGGCTAGTGCAAATGAGGAGGTGATCGCAGTTTCTCCAAATTATGTGAGAGCACCATGTGGATGTACCCGTTTTGTTGTTAAAAAGAATGTTGATAAGGATGAGGGGGTGGTTTCTCAAGCCTCTACCAAGACATGAAGTGGGCGTGTGTTTTCTCCATTTGATTTAGTGGGAGATATTTGGTCCTATTTTTTGTGTTTTGGTGATGATGTGAATCATGGTGGTTTTCATGGTTTCCTTTGTCTACGTGGGTTCTTATCAGCTAGTATCGTGAAGTTTACGTTGGTGAAGGTGGTTTACAAAGGTTTAACGACATCTTGCAATAGTTGTGGCAACGTCAATTGGTTTTGGCTGGTAGTGTGAAATTTTGATTCCCTTGTTTGGTAAATGGTTACAAATAACTATTTGGGGGATTTCTAAAATACAGTTAAATTTTTTTTTGAAATGAAATGCATTTTGAATTGTAATTGCATTTGAGTTGGATGCTTGTTGCTCGCTCAGTCTATAAAAGGGATTTCATGGCTCATTGCATAAGGTTGAATTTTGAAGTCTCGGGATGATTTAGGTAGAATTTAGTTCATATGTGAAGCATACTATAATTGGTCAATGAGCAAATTAGTATATTGTCTTGGTTAGGGGTATATATGTAGTAGTCTTGAAAGTGTTTTATAGAAATTACTGATATAAAAAAAATCTTAAGTTCTGAAACAATACTCTCCTTTGTATCCTCTTTTGCAAATTATGAATGAAAATATCAAAGGTCTTTTCATTTATCTTCAATGGTTCAATTGAATGTATGACTCTATTTTTTCTTTAACTCAAAGAGTTAATTAAATGCTCAAAGAGAGTCATAGATTTGTAAAGAGTTGCATAGGATTTGGTAAGAAGTATGTTCCAGGCATTATGAATTCTTATATTACATAGCACTATGATAATAGGCCACACATTTAGATTCATTAATTGATATATTACTAGTTATTACATATTTGAATCCATTTACCCAGTTGATGAAGCACTAGTCCATTCATGGATAATAATGAAGCGTTTGAGCTAATAGTATACCAAATTAGGGATTCAAAAGAAGAACAAAATTATAAATCATCAAATATTCAAATTATGATGTATGTGCTCAAAGTATCATTCAATTCCTAGTGTTAGATGGTTATTTGATCAAAGGTCTGCCAAGCCTTCAGTAAGTAATATCTAGTTGCACTTAGTAGGAATGGATCTATGTATTGAAGTGTTCTTGAGGCATTAAATATCAAATGAACACAATAAGGAACACCCTCTTTAGTCCCACAGTGCCTAAAGAGTAGGGGTAAGAGCCTGAAAATATTTATCCATCAATTGGATGGGGAAGGTGGCAATACTTAGCACATGGTCAGTTGTGGATGATAGATGGTCTATACCGACAATATTCACACTTAATTAATTCACTTACCAACAAGGAAAAATTAAAGTATCAAAAGAATTGACATCAACCAGGCTAAATAAAATGGTACAGATTGAAGTTTAAATAAAAAACACATGTTCACTCAATAATGACATTGCCCCAATTATAGCTGACTACCCCCAAATCTCATGGATGGTTGTTGATTCTAAAAGGAGAGAAGTTTTAGAAACATCTACCTAATGTTAAAAATGAGGAAAGTAATGCATACAATAGACATGCCAATAGTGGGACCTATTACATATAATTTACACCAAGCTCGCAAAAGAGAATCTAACACGTTTTCAACAATAAATAAATTAGCAAAAAGCATTTTGAAAAAAAGAGGAACATTATTATTTATATATATATATTCCTTTGTATTTGCAATTTCTTAAATAATATTATATAAGTAATTGAAAAATTATTATTTTCCAAAGATTTTTTAATTGTTTCAATTATCGAGAAGATCATTTCAAATAGTACTATTTACCTGGTAAATACCAAGTAACCCAAATAATTAGGTTTTTAAAAAGGGGGTTGTGACAGAGTGCTTCCTTTCTTGACCTCAAAGTTATCTTCGAAATTTCCCTTATGGGCATTTTGGCTTATCCCTTAATGCATGCAACACTATACATCATGCAAACTAAAATATGATTCTTATTCAAATTAATTAACCTATCGATCATGAGGATCGATCCTTACAAGGTTACAATGAAACCCTACTCATACATTCCATTGATTCTTCAAATCGAGGGCATCCTCTTTATGTAAATATGGTTTCCACATTTCTTAATAATGAACGATTTTACCCTTACCATTATTGCTAGCCGATATGGAAGGCGATATGTTTAAAGTAAAACATAGTTGATACATATCAAAGGTAACACAAAGGATAATATCCTCTGTCATAGGTTTGACATGCAAACCTCTACAAAATCAGACACCATAAGGTACACATACGAATCGAAATAAGATTTATGATAGCCAAGATATGGCTAACATGATCAAGCGAATTACATAAAAGTCACATCTATATGGTTCCATGCCTCGGTCTAACACAAAGGCTAGCCGATAAGGCTCCATCCTAAGAACTTATATAGTAGTAGGCCATAGGCCATGCGATCCCCCAGAGGGTGGTCAATAAGACTTTACATTTGGCTCAAGCCGAGACATATAGACAAAGAATATATTGGTTTACTATGCTATTGGTTTCTCATCAAATGTAGTGACAATCACTAGCTAAGCATGAAAATAAAAGATAGTAAAATCAATATTGTTTCAAAAGAACTGATTTACCTCAATAGTCGAGCTTTTTGGGCGAGGCTTTTGTTCAGATTTTTCCACCACTGCATATTCTTCTCTACTTTTTCCTTGTTGGTTGTCGCTTATTTCCTAATCACTCCCCTCTTTTCCCCCATCACTACGTATTCTAAAATGGTAACCGCATTTTCTTGCATGCGGCTGGGTGTTGTCGTTATGGCTTTTCTTGCGATAGTCATCAGCCTCTAATTTTGAATAATTCCTTTACGATTTCAGCAGGCCACGTCCATCATGGATTTTCCTTGAGATTTTTCAGTGATTTCAATAGTCCAATTAGAGTATATTGGTTATAAACTTTGAATTCAATATGAATTAGAATGTATATACATATGTATGTATACATATATATAATATATATACATATATTTATATATCTACATGTGTTTAAATGATTTCATTCACATTTACCTTGTATTTGAATAATGTACTTACGTTTATTTATATATACATATATATGGGTATGTATTCGTATTTATTTTACATACATGTATTGTAACTATGGATTTTCTTGCAAGATTAAATGGTTAGTATATAACACATGCATATTATATTAATCCACAATAATCAATGGAATGCATAGGAATAAACAAAGGAATAAATGAAATGATCTCTCCCAATCCTTCATCCTCCATGGTTGAATTCCATTGCACCTTCTAGTTTTCTGAAATAATGAAGTGCCCTCAGATTTCTTTGTGAGAAATTATTGACTATGACTTGGCTAAGCAATTGTTGAAGGATTTAACTAAAATTGCAAGTAAAGCTAAGCCTACATGCAATAAGAAAATTTGCGAAATGATAATGTTAAAATGAAAAGAAGTTGTAGATGAAAAGAAGTTAGAAGATTAAGAGATTAAGCAATTATTAAGAGATGTCGAAATGAAGACAAAATTGGCATTTTTTATAAAATGCAATTTTGTATGGATGGATGAGATTAAAGATTGATAAGTGCCCTAGAATCTATGGTCAAGCTTCAAAATAACAACCTCTTAATTAGGGTTAGGGAAACTCTAGGATGAAATTCAAATTGAGTGGATGAGATTTAATTTAAAAAATTAAATCAAGGGAAGAGAATAGTTGTGACAGTGAGATAAAAATTAGTAAGTGGAAAAATGATGAGTTAGAAAATCAAGTTATTTTAGAAATAACTTACTTTGTGGAGACAAATGCTATTTTGAAATTAATATTTTAAATTAATTCCAAAATGGTGAATTCATGTGACAGTAAATAATAATAATTTTAAATTATTTACTTGGAAAGAGGGAAATTGCCAATTTAAATAAAATGCTTTTATTTAAATTTAGAAAGAAAATCAATAAGACAATTAAATAATTTTTAATTATTTAATTGTGGAGGAAAATTAGAAATAAAGTTGGAGAGGATAATAATTAAATAAATAATATGAATTTATTTAATTATGAGTAGACATAAATAATTAATGACGTATTAAATAAATAAATAAAGTTTATTTTATTTAAATAATCAGGAAGAAATAATGGACTAATAATAATTAAATAAATTTCAAAATTTATTTAATTATAGAGTGACATAAGCAATTAGCGACGTATTTAAATAATAAATGTAATTTATTTAAATAGTGAGGAGGAAAGCGCCGCCGGTCATGTTAAAAAGTTTACCAGGCGCACTGCAGTTTATAAGGGGGTCGTGCTACCCGATTCCTGCAGTCTAATAAAAAAAAAATAGTGAGGAGGAATAAAATACGTGAATTAATTAAATAATTAAGAATTATTCAATTAATAGTTGGCATTGGACTATAGGACATAAATAATTGTTTTAATTATGTTGAGATGAAGCATGATATAAAAAAATGTGGTTTGCGGGTCTAGGCCATTTTTATGTGTCTACATTTGCCCCTCTTTGTCATAATGCATCTTGTCGCATTGTGACAAAGAAAATAAGTCAAAAATATGCCCCAGAGTGAAATAGGATGAGGAAGAATGAAGAGGAGGTAGCGGTATGCCCCCTCAAGAGGACAATTGGGTTCAAAGGACACGAGTGTGCTCTCGAAATGGATGAAAGAACTGGAAGATGAAAGACAAAAGTATATAAGAAAGATAGATAAGGATGATAATGATGCGGACTAGAAGAAATGTTAGAGAGAAAAAGATGAATGTTAGGATAGAAGACATGGATTTCAATATGGGGAAGGAAATGCAAGTTAATGTGGAAAAAGAAATGCATGATAAAATCCTTCAACATTTGCCAACGTACTAATAGATGTTGCTCGAATCATCATTGGGCGGTAAAAATGACACAAATGAACAAAAAACACCATGGTATGACATAGACCAAGGTGTGCAAGGTCATCCATTTGCAAAATAGATAGTTGCGGACAAGGAATGTCCTAACTCATACTAAGGGTCATGTTGCCCCAGTCTTTTTGCCAAGACAATCCACAAACAGTAGTCAAAGAAAAAAAAAAAGGTCCATGAGACATCATCACACCTCTAAATCCTTCATGGGACATCCTTGAGGTAGCTAGTAACATGACCAAAAGACAAGTCAATAAAAAGATAAGACAAAATAGCCAAAAATTAATAGCCATTTAATTGTATTGCCAATGTTTGTTTGCTGAAGAATAATTTTTTGATAGGTTGACATTTTTGACGGTTTGACGGTGCCTAAGGTCAGGAAGGACACATCCTAAAAAGGAAAATGACATTTTGACGAGGTCCAAATCCAAGGACACATCTTGAAGAGGGCCAAAAAGTGACGAGATTGACATTTTGACTAACGTTTTGGCAAGTTGACTGATTTTGACTGTATGATTGATTGGTTTATGTTGTCTGATTTTGACCAATGTTGATCTTGATGTTTCAAATGATTGTCTTGTGTCAAGTGTGACTATGTCTGCTTTATTTGACCAACGTGACCATGTTTGAATTATGATTTTTATTTTGACAAACCTAAAAGGACTGACCTAATGTCTCGGGGACCCATCGACTGATGGCCTTGCCTACATAGCAAATGCACAGAGACAACGTAGTTCGAACAAATGACAAAGACTAACTGACTCGATGTAATTGACAAGATATGACTGAATTTGACTCTGTTTTTGGGATTTTGACATTGATTTGGATGTTTTTGTGTTTTCTTTAGGACATTTTTCATTTTTTAGGTCTTTTTAAAAAAAAAATTAGGACTTTTTTCAAGACTTCCAATTTTTAGGAATTTTTGATGTTTTACGAAAAATTGTGACAAATGCATGTGAATGATGCCGACGCACATGAATCCAAGGACAACCATGATTTTTACACTAGTCAAGCTAAATACTGATTGATAGGTGACGATGCCGATGACACTTATCAATCTTTAATCTCATCCATCCATACAAAATTGCATTTTCTATAAAATGCCAATTTTGTCTTCATTTCGACCACTCTTAATAATCGCTTAATCTCTTAATTTTATTTTTAATTTTATCTCTTAATCCTCTAACTTCTTTTCATCTACAACTTCTTTTCATTTTAACATTATCATTTTGCAGATTTTCTTATTGCATGTAGGCTTAGCTTTACTTGCAATTTTAGTTAAATCCTTCAACATTTGCTTAGCCAAGTCATAGTCAATAATTCCTCACAAAGAAATTTGAGGGCACTTCATTATTTCAGCAAACTAGAAGGTGCAATGGAAGTCAACTATGGAGGATGAAGGACTGGGATAGATCATTACATTTATTCCTTTGTTTATTCCTATACATTCCATTTATTATTGTGGATTAATATAATATGCATATGTGATATACTAACCATTTAATCTTGTAGGAAAATTCATAGTTACATATCAGATTCTGATGATTCTGCTGGTGTTTCAAAGTTGATGTTGAAACCGTCTTCATGGTCATTGTCATAGAGCCCACTAAATTCAACTATAGCTTGATCATTTGCAAATATGTCCATGCTAGAAGACTCTTGTTCTAGTGGTAGATCATCTATGTGTCCCATGGAGGTAAGTGTCTCACTTTTGAAAGTGTCAATATCTTAAGTTTGGATAGGGTCATCTTCAAGTGTTTGATCATGACTGGAATAGAGGTCAAGGAGTGGATCATTTTGGAATTCTTGATCAAAGATAGTGTCTTGATCAAAGATGGGTTCATTTTGAATGACATGATTGGAAATAGGGTCTTGACCAAGGGTAGGTTCATCTTGAATGACATGATTGTGGATGGAATCTTGACCAAGGATAGGTGTCTTTGGTATGCCATGATTTTCTAGGAGGACTTCTTGAATGGACGCAAAGATGGGGTCATGGAATGGACTACTTTGATCTTGACATGACGGTGATGTTATGATGTTGTGCTTTGGACTTGCCTCTTGACATGTATCCTCAAGTGTAGGTAAGAAGATGGGACTTTGGAGACCATGACTAGATATGTTCTCATGATAAAATGTATGTTAGGATGGAGTGTCTTGGAATGGATTAGTGGATGAAAGACCATGATAGGATGTGAATGAAGGACTAGGATATGACGTGAATGGAGGATTAGGATATGACGTGGGTGGAGGACTAGGATATGATGTGGATGGAGGATTGGGATATGATGTGGATGGATGATTAGGATATGATGTGAATGGAATACTAGGATATGATGTGGATGGAGGACTAGGATATGACGTGGATGGAGGATTAGGATATGACATGGATGGTGGACTAGGATAGGATGAAGGACTAGGATATGACATGAATGCTTGGACTGGATTGATGGATGGCTGATTTCCCTTGTCAAAGTTAGGGTGGGTATGACTAATAGAAGTTTGTTGTGACTTAGTGCCATGGATGGTGTTAGGGGACTCTTGATAGTAGATGGATAGAGGACTAGGACTCATGGATTGTTGGTAAGATGGATAGATGGATGGAGGAATAGAGGTTGAGGTGAATTTGTGTTTGGATTGGAGTTATAGTTTTTTTAAGTCCATGGCTAGTTGTGCTTGACCATTACTAATAAATTGGCATTCAATTTGACTAGCAAGCATGTCATAGTGACTTCAAGACATGATGGTGGATGGAATGAGACTAAGACTAAGACTAAGAATAAGACTATGTATGATGCAAGGTGACAATGCAAAGTGGTAATGACTGTCCTATGTTAAATGATTTTTAGGAAAGGTTTTCTAACCATTCAAAGTTTGGCCAATGTCTCGATTTGGATTGTCAAAGGACTAGTTTGAAGGACAAGATGACAAAATGACATGGTGAGATTTCCACACTAGACTTATGAGTTGGAAATAGCTCACAAGAGGACAATGACTAAAGATTTATTTGTTTGACTTGGTCCAATGACAACGTATTTTCTGAGACAATGGTTTGACAAAGTAAGGAAAGTTTGCCTATCCTAAATTGTGCAAATTTGAGGACTTAAGACTTTGCCTATGTTGAAGATGATGGTGGATTGCAAGCTAAATGCAAACTAAAAATATAAAAATGGATGACTTGGACAAGTGTTTTGGTTTCAGACAAAGACTGCTGGAAAAAGATGTCAGGAAATCTGTTTACAAATGTTTGGTCTCGGGTTTCTGACAGTAATAATGATTTTCGAGTTGACAGGAAAATGCATCGCAGTCTCAAATGCATCGTTCTAAGAAGAAATTGTGTTAAAGGAAGGAAAATTCATTGCAAAGTAGTCAGATGCATCTCAGAGTCTAGCAAATGCGTTGCAGGATTTTAGCATATGCTATGTAGAATGGAAAATGCGGCATTTTAGATTGCAAATGTGATGCGACAGAGCAATTGCGGCGGTTAGTAAAGAAAATGCATTGTGAGACAGGAAATTGCAGCATTTTAGATAGCGTATGCAGTGTGACAAAGCAATTGCATTTCAAAAATTAGGAAATGCAGTTCAAGATGGAAAATGCGTCTCAAAGTTTTGTTTGTGGCAAATTTTTTTTGGTAGATTGCAAAGAATTTGTGTCAGTTTTGCAATTTTGTTTCAGATTTTGAGGTAGATGTTCATTTGTTCATGTTGTCTGAATACACTTGGCAAACACATGATGTTGGAAGAAATTGAAAAACAACCACATAGAAAACATTTACAAATCCCTATGGCTGTAAAGACAGTATTTTTTTGGATCCCACGCAGATCTCAAACCGCATATTCTTAGTGGATGAATTCAGAAGCTTGGCCCAATGGGCTCCCCCTTATAGTGCACTCACTTAAAATGTCCATGAATCTTTCATGGAAGGCTGATCATCTCTACTTAAAACTACGCAGGTGTGGGTGCCTTGGCAATGACCGTTGCTGCACCAAAGAATAGAAGGTTTTTGGTCACACTAAAACAAGGGTTTTAATTCAGACAACCGTTCGAGGGGCCATACATGGGGCACAAGATTAAGCTCCATTAAGGAGGCACTCCAACCTGAAGAGGTTAAGCTCAACATGGTTTTGGGGAGTACCACTTGGTCCGTATGACATATTTGCACTCATAATCCTAAGATTTCCCTTAGGATTCACATTTATTTACCAATCGGAAGTAGCTCGGCTAAAGAGCTTCGTTGCCGATTTGAGTCACTTTGGGGTGAGTACTCTTTTACACCAAAGCAGACCTAGTTTCTAAGGTTAACAAAAGTGAGCAAACATATTCGTAGTTCAATCAATCTTTGTTGAAAAACAAAGAGAGAGCACACTAGTATGTTTGACTCACACTCGCATGGTTGTTCTTTTTAAGCCCAAATTGAAAGTGTGAAGGTGTGATAATTAACTAAATCAAATACACATCAAACACACATTCATTTTACCCGTTTGTAGTGTTATCAAGCAAAGAGTTCATTTCGACCATTTGTAGTGTGAGCTAGCTAAAAGTTCTTTTTAACCCAATGCTATGAAGAGATGCAAATTTATTTTAATCCAATGAGTTATCATGCAAGATTGTGTTCTTTTTAATCCAATGAATATGCATGCATGTTCATTTTAACTCATTAAATGTACAAAAAATATGCAAATTTGTAGTTGTTTGTTTACGATTTGTGAAATAAAACAAAGAAAACAAATATTAGACTCCTCACCACAAGCTACAAACAAAAAATCAGTAACCCAAAATCTTTAATCTACCACAGAAAAAAATAGAAAAATATGGAGATTTTAGAAAATTTGAAAGTAAATTTTTATCCTACAGATGTGTCACAATAGAGTGAATGCGGCTCAGGAAGGAAGATGTGTCATTTGGACAAGTGAATGTGGATGACAAGATTAAATGTGGATTTCTGGTTGTTAGATGCGTTGTTCTGTGAGTCAAATGCGTTGCGCTATTGCATATGCATCATTCATGAGCTCAGATGCGATGCGACACAACGATTGTGGCTCAGAATGTTGCAAATGCGGCTTTCCATTCCCGGACTTGCAAAAAAAATGAATAAAATCGTACAGAAATATGCAAAAAAATGTATCTAAAATCGTCGGGTTCACCAATGTAACTATGGATTAAACTGCAAGATTTAATGATTAGAAAATTACATGCATATTACATCAATCGACAATGTTCAATGGAATGCAAAGGAATTAAAATAAAGAACAAAAAGGAGAGATCTCGCTTAGTTCTTCATCCTCCATGGCTGACTTCCATTGTACCTTCTAGTTTGCTGAAATAATGAAGTGCCCTCAGATCTTGATGAGCAATTCTAAACTATGGACTAGCCCTAAACAAGTGTTGAAGGATTTAATATAAAATGCAAGAGAAGATTAATCCTACATGAAATTGATCTAAGTAGCTAAATGACTAAAACAAGACAATATTAAAACTCAAGAGAATGCAAGAGATTAAAAGATTATTCAAGATGTAAGAGATGTCTAAAATGAGGACAAAATTGGCATTTTATAGAAAATGCAATTTTGGATGGACGAATGAGATTGAAGATTGACAAGTGCCCTGGAATCTATGGTCAAGATTCAAAATAACAACCCCTTAATTAGGTTTAGGGCAACTTTAGGGTGAAATCCAAATTGAGTGGATGAGACTTAATTTAAGAAATTAAATCAAGGGAAGAGAATAGTTGTGACAGTGAGATGAAAATTAGTAAGTAGAAAAAGGATGATTTAGAAAATCAAGTTATTTTAGAAATAACTTACTTTGTGGAGAGAAATGCTATTTTGAAATTAATATTTTAAATTAATTCCAAAATGGTGAATTCATGTGACCATAAATAATAATAATTTTAAATTATTTACTTGGAAAGAGGGAAATTGCCAATTTAAATAAAATGCTTTTATTTAAATTTAGAAAGAAAATCAATAAGACAATTAAATAATTAAAATTATTTAATTGTGGAGGAAAATTAGAAAGAAAGTTGTAGAGGATAATAATTAAATAAATAATATGAATTTATTTAATTATGAGTAGACATAAATAATTAATGACGTATTAAATAAATAAATAAAGTTTATTTTATTTAAATAATCAGGAGGAAATAATAGACTAATAATAAATTAAATAAATTTAGAAATTTATTTAATTATAGAGTGACATAAGTAATTAGCGACGTATTTAAATAATAAATGTAATTTATTTATTTAAATAGTGAGGAGGAATAAAAGACGTGAATTAATTAAATAATTAAGAATTATTTAATTAATAGTTGGCATTGGACTATACGACATAATTAATTGTTTTAATTATGTTGAGACGAAGCATGATATAAAAAAATGTGGTTTGCGGGTCTAGGCCATTTTTATGTGTCTACATGTATATATATGTATACATATTTATATATGCATTCATATACAAGTTTGTTTGTAATGACTTATAAGTTCCATACACTATTATTTAAAGCAAGGAACTTGAATTTTCATTTCGAGTATCTATATATATATTAACAAAGGATTTTTCTTTACAATACTTGCTTTAATTTTCTTCAAAACACAAAGTTTAAGTAGACAAATTTTAATCTACAAGCTATTAATTTCAATGACAGAGACAATTCAAGTCAAGAAATTTCATTCTCTTATATATGCAACTTAATTCAAATTCAAGTCATCATGTCATTTGTAGTGTGTGCACCCATATTCCAACTGGCTTATTGTTCGATCTGGCTAAACAATCATACTTCAACCGTGTTCTCATCCTTCAACTTGTCACCCTGCAACTGCACACACTTGCACTTGCAAATTGATCAGTAATGTTCAATTCTTGGTAATATATAAAATAATTTGTCAAAAGTTCACAAAGTCAACACCAATCAACTTCTTTCATTCAATTTTGAATATTCCAAATCTCCATTTAATATTTAATTGAATTTCTTCAATAGTTCAATTTACCATATTATGATAAATATGTTATAAAATTGGGTTATGAAATCCTTTCCCTCTTGGAAGAGATATCGTCTCGATGTCTAATAAGTCGAATAAAAGAACATCGCATCAAATTTTGAACATTCATGTCTATTTCAACATCTCATCAATAATATGTCTATTTCAACATAACATCAAAAATATATGTCTATTTCAACATCACATCAAAAATATGTCTATTTCAACATCAAAATTTTAAAGCATGAAATATCATAATATCAATCCAAAACATTTCAAAAAAAATTAGTGAATTTCTTTTTTAAGAAAGAAAATATGGAAAGGAGTGTTCTATTTCTTCCGCATCCTCCCAAGTAGCACTGTCCTCTAAGTACTGGTCCCATTAGACTTTAAATTGAGCAATATCTCTGCTTCGCAACTTAACATTGCATCTATCTAGGATTCCAATGGGCTCCAATAGCACCACTCTTTGATCTTGTACCTACAAGGATTTCCAATCAAGTACATGAGTCACATCAAGATGGTATGGATTAAGCAAAGAAACATGAGACACATTATGAAGTTGAGCCAAAGTAGGTGGTAGAGCTAGTCTATAAGAAATTCGGTTAATTACTTCCAAGACTTCAAATGGTCCCACATATCTTAGGGCCAACTTGGAAGACTTTCCAAAAGCAATAGAGATTTTATGAGGTTTAACTCTCAAGAAAATTTATCCCCTATTGTGAACTATCTAAGAGTTCGGTTCTTATCAGCATAACTCTTCTATCGGCCTACCGTCTCTTTCAATCTGCTCTTAATGAACCTCATTTTTTCTTCCATTTCCTTAAGCATTTCAAGTCCTACTATGATCTCGTCCTCCAATTTATCTCAATTGATGGGTGTATGAAACTTCTGCCGATACAAGGCTTCAAATGGTGCCATGCCTAAGGATGTATAATAGGAGTTGTTGTAAGCAAACTCTACCAAAGGAAAATATTCTTCCCACCTATACTGTTGGTCCATACAATGCATTCAGAGGAGGTCTTAGACTACCTAATTCACCCTCTCTATCTACCCATCAGTCTAAGGGTGATAAGATGAGATGAAATTCAATTTAATCCCCAATGTCGCATTCAAGGTTGTCCAAAACCTTGAGGTCATATGTGTGTCCATATCAGAAATGATAGTCTCTAGCACTCCATGTAAGCATAAGATCTCCTAAACAAATTTCTTAGCTAGGGTCAATGATCCATCCTTAAGGTTTCCTGAAATGAAGTGTGCAACCTTAGTCAACTTATCAATCACGACCAAGATAACATCATGCTTATTATTTCTCAATGACAACCCTTGTATACAATCCATATTGATCACCTGCCATTTATACTTAGGTATGTCATGTGGATACAATAATCGAATGGGTATACATGCTTAGCCTTGACTCGCTGGCACTCCAAGAATCTAGCTACGTAATCCACTACATCCTTCTTGAGTTTAGGCCAAAAATACAGTCTTCAACTTCACAATCATCTTGGATACACTAGGGTGTTCTGAATAAAGTGCATTATGAACTTCTTCTAAAACCAACTTCCTCGACTCTCTAGAGTTAGGAATATACATTCTTCTATGGTATCTAAAAATACCATCTGGTTCGAACTCATACCCATCAAGCCAATGATCCAAAGGATTTTCTGCTAGGGCACTCTTCACTCTCATAGTGCTCATCCCTTGACAGATTCTGAATTACCTGCTGCCTCAAGTTAGACCTTGTTGAGATCATGGATGCCATATGCCTTCATCTACTAAGATCATCATCCACTTTGTTCTCTTTCCCTTTTATATATTCAATTCCAAAGTTATACTCGCTAAGCAATTCCAACCACCTTCTTTGTCATGCATTAAGGTTTGGTTGGGTAAATATTTATCTCAATCCTAAGTGGTCTATCTTGAGTTCAAATGGTTTTCCCAAAAGATAACGTCTCCACATCTATAAGGCATGAACTATGGCCACCAATTCTAAATTATGAGGCACATAGTTCACTTCGTGATGCTTGAGCTTCCTTGATTCATATGCTAAGACTTGTTCATCTTGCATTAATACTTCTCCCAATCCCTCTCTTGAAGCATTTGTGATTACTATGAATCTCCCATTAGGATCAGGGATAGTCAACACTGGTGTTGTTGTGAGCCTCTCCCTTTGGAGTTGGAATGCCTCCTCACATTTCTCAATCCATTCAAACCACATTCCCTTCCTTTGGAGTAAGGTAATATGAGATGCAATATGGGAGAACCCTTGCACAAACTTCCTATAGTATCCTGTGAGGCCCATGAAGCTATGGACTTCTGACACATTTTGAGGCACTGACCATTCCATGATCACCTTGATCTTCACGAGGTCTACAAAGACTCCTTCTATTGAAATGATATGGCCCAAATAGTGCACTCTATCCTAATAGAATTAACACTTGGACAACTTCCCAAAGAGTTTCCTTTCTCTCAATCACTGAAAAACTATCCTCAAATGTCTATCATGCTCTTCGACAGTCTTTGAGTAGACTAGAATGTTGTCAATAAATATCGGAACAAAGTCATCCAAGCAGTCTTTGAATACACTATTCATAAAGTTCATAAAGGTTGTTAGTGCATTAGTTAAACCAAAAGGTACCATTGTGAACTCATAATGTCCATACTGAGTTCTAAATGCATTCTTCAAAATGTATTCTACCTTAATTCTCAATTGATGGTACCCTAACCCAAGATCAATTTTGGAGAATGTCATCACTCCCTTCATTTGATCAAACAGTTCATCAATCCTCAAAAGTGGATACCGGTTCTTGATGGTAACCTTGTTTAACATATGATAATCTATACATAGATGCAAATTTCCATCCTTCTTTTTCATAAAAATAACCGACACTCCCCAAGGAGACACAGTGGGTCTTATAAGTCCCTTTTCCAACAATTCCACTAACTATGCCTTCAAATCATAGAGTTCTATGGTGGTCATCCAATAAGGTGCCTTGGATTGAGGCTCAACTCCTGGAACTAGATCGATAGAAAAATTGAATTCCCACTTCAGAGGAAACTCTATAAGTTCATTAGGGAATACATCTTGGAAATCCTTGAGAATAAGATAGTCATCTAAATACGACTTCTTGCTGTCATGATTACTAACATGCACTACATAAAATGCACACCCCTTTCGACGAGCCTTCTTGAGTTGCATCACAAAAATCTGTCTAAGCTCTAAGGGTCTCTGCATTCCACAAACCTCAACTAGGTTTCCATAATCATCCAGGCAGTTGACCACATTATCCCCATAGTTCACTATAGCCTTATGCTTAGTTAACCAATTTATTCCAAAAATTACATCATATGAGCCTAAGGGTTCCGTTCAACCTTAGAATTTAGAGTTTTCCCTTCTATTTTTTATTCTTGTATCTCTCTTCCTCTTAGTTTCATTATTTTTATTTTCATTTTGTCTATCTCTTTCATTTTTCTACCATCTTGTTTTCTTTCTAATTTTTCTTTCTTCTCTCTATTATCATTTGAGAATGCTTCATTTCAATCACTCTTGATTGCTATCTATAATTCTCTCTTATATTTTACCTTGATTTTGTTTTTCTTTCTCTCCTTTTGGATAATAGATCATTGTCCATAGACTATCGGTGTTGGGTCTTGGATCCATTATCCTAGATACTAGACCCATAAACCTATGGACATTAGACACTGCATGTTGGGTCCTAGAATTTAGATTATAACATGTAGAACTTGGGTGTTAGGCTCTTGGCACATGACTTCAAAACTTGGAGCCCAAACATCTCACAATTTAAATCTTATGTAACGTGGATAAAATGGATTTCTGCACAATAAGATGGTTAAATCTAATCTAACAAGCATAAATCTAAATCAAACAACAAAGAATGAGTCAAATGAACTAAAACAATAAAAATGATAATATGAAACAATCTCACCGAATATCAGTCCACCTCTTTGAATTATCATGATTTTCCTTCTCCATTTTTCCGTGTCGGTATTCTCGCCCTCAAATTTTCTGTATGTATGCAAGCATAGCCTGGATGTATTATCTAAGCAAAATATCAAAGATTATAAGTTCTTCTCAAAAGTATTGATTTCATGAGGAGGAATAATGACAATGACAGGTCAATTTATAGAAATTAGGTTTTTGAACGATCGAATCAGATTCGAAAGAGAGATCAACGATCAAGATTGATGAATGCCATGCGATGTGAGTTCTGTGTTAGTTAGAATGTGAGTTAGGAAGTTTTGTAGGATAAAGATTAAATTAAAATAATAATTTAATCTGGTGTTAAGATTGTTCAAAAATAGAAAGAACAAGAGTTCAAGATTAAATAAATGATTTAATCTTCAGTTGAAAGTCTTCGAAAATAGAAGAATTAGACTTTGAATGAAAATGATAAAGTTAGAACTCGAAGAATAACCTGTTCGAATGCACACATGAATTAATTAATTAAATAAAGATATTTAATTAATAAATATGTTCATGCATATGAGTTAGAACTAGTTAACTGACTGGTTGTGACAAAGAGTCCTTTCGCAGAGATGATCAAATATCAAATCTGAAGATAATTGGCGGATTTAAATAGATCTTGAGTTAGATGGTGAGTGAATAATTAGATAACTGGATGACAGAAGAATGTGACAAAAAGAATTAATTATGAATTAAATGTTAATTTAATTCAACATTCGAAATTGAAATGATTTAATTAAAGAAATGAATAATAATTTATTTAATTAACTGAAAAGGTTAATTGAATAATTAAATAATGAACATTTAATTATAATTGAAATATAACAAAGGGGTTAATTAAATAATAAATTATTTAATTAAGAAAGAGAATTAATTAGTTAGCGACATAATTAAATAAATATGATTTATTTAATTAATCAAAGTTGAATAAGGGTCATAATGAATTAATTAAATAATTAAAAGGTTATTTAATTAATAGAAGAAAAGATGTATTTAGAAAGACTAATTAAATAATAAGCATTATCTAATCATGACCAGGGACATTAGAAAATTATGTCGAAAGTGGTATTCGTAGGCCTATACCAATTTTCAGTGTCTACAGTTCGCCCCTCTTTGATACAATGTTGTTTATTGCGTTGTGTCAAAGAAATAAAAAAAAAGATATGCCCCAGTGAAAGGGAGAATGACAAGGTAGTGGTATGCCCCCTCAAGAGGATAGGCGGGTTTGAAAAACATAAGTGTGCTTTCAAAATCAATGAGAGGACTAGAATATGAAGGACAAGAGACTAGGGGAAAATAGATAAGGATGATGAAGATACAAACTAGAAGAAATGTTAGCACGGATAATTCAAAATGTTAGTACAAAATAAAGAAGGTTGTTTGAAGGACATATGATCTTCGATATTTTTCCATATATATACTAAGCTTTGCATTTTATCATAATTGGGTGGGAAATGACATAAATGGATAGTACACACCATGATATGAGATAGACCATAGTGTACAAAGTCATCCACCTGCGAAAAATAGATAGTCGTAGACAAGGAGTGTCTTAACTCATACTAAGGGAAAGATTGCCCCAGTCTTTTTGTCTAGACAAACCATAAACAACAAACAAATAAAAACGGGTCATGAGACGTCATTGCTCCTCTAAATCCTTGATAGGACATCCTTGAGGAAACTAGTAACATGATTCAAAATCCAAAGTTAAAAAGACAGTTGATAGACAACAGTCAAAGAAAAAGATTCCTGAGACATCCTTGCTTCTCTAAATCCTTCAAGGGACATCCTTGAGAAAGCTAGTAACCAGACTTATGCACAAATCGATAAAAAGATAAGACAAAGTAAGATATAAATTCAAAAATCCAATAAAAGTATTTGCCAAAACTTGATCTTGTGTAATTGTTTGATATTTGACCTAGCTAGATGTGAGGGATGACACATACCGCATAAGACGTTGAGTCTGGTTTCAACTTGGTGACTATCTGTGTAAGGCATGACAAAGCCTGGTTTCAAAAAGACACGTGTTGTATAAGATGTTTGAGCCTGATGACATTGATGTGACAAGCTACATGAGGCTATGACAATGTGACAATGTCCATTGACAAGAAAGACATATCTTGTTTAAGACATAAGTTGATCACATTGACAATGTGTTTGATTTTGACTTGATGATAGTTTTGAGATGTTTGCCTTGTTGATGCATGACTTGTCTTGATGCCTTGACTTTTATAAGTGTGTGTGTGTGTGTGTGTTGACAGTGTATGAATTGAGATGATATACTCTAAAGGACTGACCTAATGCGGCCTCAGGGGCTCATCAATTGATTAGCCTTGCCTATGTTGTACATGCAGAGACCTTGTAGTTCGAACAAACTTTAACTGACATAACTGACTAAAGATATGTACTTAAGTTGATGATATGCAACATGTGTGATAGTGAATGTGATAAAACTTATTGGATTGACCTAGTGTAGTCTCGGGGGCTCATTGATTGATTAGCCTTGCCTACGTTGTACACACAGAGACCTCATAGTTTGACATGACCAATGACTTTGATATATACAAAGAATAAGTCATGATTTTTAGTGTTTGATACATGACAAACCTAGACAGACAAACCTATTCCCTTGGGGGCACATCAACTGATGGCCTTGCCTACATCCAGTTGTAGAGGAAATGTAGTTCGACTATGTCTACGACTGACTCCAACTTTGTTTTTGGGATTTTTGAAATGTTTTTTAGTTTTTTTTCCTTTTTGAAGTTTGTTGATGTTTTTGGATTTTTCCATGACATTTTCTGATGGTGCAATGCTATGTACAAGGTCCAGATGACATAGAACGAGGATTTCCCCTAGTCAGGAATAAGACATACGGGATGGAGTGGGGAATGTGACGGAGTGGACTTGATGTCAATCATTCCAAACAATGGATAAGACAACCATTTATTATGAGTGAAAGTGAAAAGTCTGATTGGAATGATAGTAGACGAAGGAGTGAAGTTAACTACACATGGCACCTGTTTTCTAGGTTTTCACCATGGTACCTATCCATAGCGCCACCGAAGTGGTTTTCACTATTGGACAAATTATTTCTCTTTACTATTTTGTTGATTTTCTGATTTTTTTGGTTTTACAAAGATGCCTGTTTACCAAGTTTTAATCAAGGTAACCATTTTTTTGTATTTTTTTGATTAAGACATAGTTCTAAGAAGCTACGCATAGAACCTCTTCAGATGAAGGATGTTGATTTGTTACAAAAGTGGTTCTCCTTTAGGGGTAGAGAGTTGATACACTCCTGATCCAAAAGCTTCTGTGACAATATAGGGCCCTAACAAGTTAGGTTCAAACTTACTTGGTTTTTCTCGTTAAACTTGATTCTTGGGGTTCTCCATTAAGACCAGGTCACCGATGTCAAAGTGTCAATTTAGAACTTTCCTATTATAGCTACGATGAAGATGATTCTGATATGCTTGCAAATGGTCTAGTGCTTTATGTCTTTGTTCATCTAGTAATTCTAACTCTAATCTAGATACACGATATTCTTCATTGTCAATATGAACTTTGAAGGATACCCTTAGGGAAGGAATTTCAACCTCAATAGGTAAGATAGCTTTAGATCCGAATACTGGGGAGTATGGAGTGGCACGGGTGGGAGTACGGATGCTTGTGTGGTAAGCCCATAAGGTAGGATTAAGCTATAAATGCCAGTCACGACCAACGTCATTGACAGTCTTTTTAAGATTTTGATTATGGTTTTATTAGATGCCTCGGCTTGGCCATTACCTTGTGGGTAATATGGAGTAGAAAAATGATGTTTGATATGGAATTCTTCACATAGATGGTAGACTTCTTGGTTTTTGAATGGATGGCCATTATCTGTGATAATGGATGGAGGTACACCATACTGACAAATGATATAGTTTAGGATAAACTTGGATATTTGCATGCCAGTGATGTAGGTCATGGGAATAGCTTCAATCCATTTGGTGAAGTATTCAGTGGAGTTTATGATGAACTTATGGCCATTGGATGATGGAGGGTGTATCTTACCTATGAGGTCAAGTCCCCATTGGGAAAAGGGCCATGGTGAAGTAATCAGACAAAGTTCCTGTGCTGGCGTGCGTATCAAATCTTCATGTATCTGACACTGTCGACATTTCTTTACAAAGATATATGAGTCCTTTTCCATTGTAGGCCAATAATAACCTAATCTCATAATCTTATGGGCTAAAGTAGGACCGCTAGAATGGGATCCACATATACCCTCATGTACCGCTCGCAAGGTTGCTTGTGCTTCTTCAACATCGAGGCATCTCATTAGGGTGTTATCTAAGCTATGCCTATACAGGGTATCTCCGATGATGGTGTATTTAGCTAACTTACGAATAAGGATTATACATTGGTTGTTTGACAGGTCTAAAGGTAAGGTTTGGTCATTTAGATAGTCGTATACATCTTTGTACCTAGGGGAAGTAGGACCAACAATTGTACACACCATCGCAGAATTGGGGACACCATAGGCGGGGACCAACAACTATTCGACCAAAAACTCGAATTTAGGCACGTTGCTAGGAATATCCAATAAGGAACCCATGGTTGCCATAGCATCTGCTGCCCTGTTCTGAATGCATGGTATTTGTTGAAAGGTGATGTCATCAAAATACTGCTTGAAACTATCGGCCATGCGCTTGTAGGGGGAAAGTTTCTCATCTTTAGTTTCATAATCATCATTTACTTGCCGGACTACTAGCTGAGAATCCCCATAAACATGTAGACTCTTAATCTTCCATCGGGCTGCCATTCTTAGTCCTATCACTAAGGCTTTGTATTTGGCTATGTTGTTGGTGCAAGGGAAAGCAATCCTGAATGATTTAGGAATAGTATCACCTTGAAGTGTAACAAATAGTATGCCTACTCTTGAACCACGATTAGTATGTGACCCGTGAAAGTATAATTTCCATTTGGTTCTAGTGTCAACTTTGAAGATAAATTCATCAAGAAAATCTGCCACTAAAGGATGGTCTACCTTCATGGGTGCATCCGCTAACTGATCTACAATTACTTGTCCTTTTATAGCTTTCCTTTCCACATATTGGATGCCATATTCACTAAGTATCATCACCCATTTAGCCAATCGGCCTATTAATGCTCTTTACTTAGGAGATATTTGAGAGGATCAATCTTTGCGACCAACATGGTTTGGCGGTTTAGCATATAGTGCCAAAGTTTTTGAGTAGCAAAGACTACCGCAAGACAGGAACGTTCTATTTTACTATAGTTTAGTTCATATCCCACCAAGGTACGACTGATGTAGTACACTGCCCTTTCATGACCTTGATCATCATTTTGTGCGAGAAGGGCTCCTAATGCTGACTAAGTTGCTGAAATGTATAGTATCAAAGGTTTTCCATCTATAGGTGGCATTAAGATAGGTGGAGTGAGCATATAATCCTTGATATGTTGGAAAGCTTCTTGACATTTAGGTGTCCATACAAACGATACTCCTTTCTTGAGCAAATGTTGAAATGGATGTATTTTGTCTGCTAGTTGTACTATGAAATGCTTGATGGACTGTAATCTTCCCTATAGTGTTCTTACTTGACCAATGTTGACTGGAGGAGGCATTTATACAATAGTTTTTACCTTCTCTAGATCTACTTCAATCCCTCTTCTAGAAATGATATATCCTAAAAGTTTCCTTGATTTCACTCACAAGACACATTTCTTTGGATTTAGTCTGACGTTGTAATTTTCTAGCCTCTGGAATATCTTGTCTAGAAATTTCAAATGATCTGCCCTTGTTAGTGATTTAGCTATAATATCATCGACATAATCTTCCATGAGAGTATGTACAAAGTCATGGAAAATAGTTGTCATTGCACATTGATCCGTAGCTCCTACGTTTTTGAGCCCAAAAGGCATAACATTCCAACAGTATGTTCCCCACGGACACGCGAAAGTTGTCTTGTGTTGGTCTTCAACTACGATTTTGATTTGGTTATACTCGGAGAAACCATCCATGAGGGATAGCATCTCCTATCCTACTATAAGGTCTACTATCATGTCAATGTTCGGCAAAGGGAAATCATCCTTAGGACACGCTTTGTTGATATCTCTAAAGTTTGTAAAAATGTGGATGCCCCCAGTTGGTTTAATCACTGGCACAAGATTTGAAATCTAGTCTGCATAGTCTATGGATCTTATGAATCTGACATCCAATAGTTTCTTAAGTTCTGCTTTGACTAGTAGAGCAATTTGTTGATGCATTTTCCTTAACTTCTGTTTGACGGGCTTAATATTTCGCTGTAATGGTAGATGATGCAATATAAGGTCTAGATCCAACCTAGGCATGTCAGCATATGACCATGCAAAGTTTATCTGTCTCTTTGTGAAGAAGTCCTAAAACTCTTGCTGTTCTGTCTCTGTCAAAGAGGCTGCAAATTATATTACCTGAGAGTTTTCTTCTGTATTTATGTTGAATTCAACAAACTCCTCTACTAACATCGGTGACTTTTCCTGAGCAACGGGGAGAATATTCAAACCTCCATCCTTGGGTGCCTCAAAGAGGTTTTTTCCCTCAGATACATCCTTTATTTTTAGTATTTCTTCATCCAAAGGCGCCTTTCGGTTTTCACCTAGGGACTCATCATTTTGCTCATTTTCATTGTTTTTCTTTTTATTTTCATTTTTGCGACTAGAGGTGTAAATAGACTCCCCAAAATATGTTTTGTCATCCAAGTCTATGGTAAATCCAACTTTATGATCCCCTCTTGGTATGCCTTCTTGAAGTCCCATGAACTCAGCTATTGCTTCGTCGTTCTCAAATATGTCTAAGATGGGTGTACCTTGTTGATCCTAGTCGATAAGTTGGGGATATACGAGGGGAATTTCATCATCAGAGTTATCAAAGGTGGAAGATGACAAGGTGAATATAGAGTGGTTGACATGGTCACAGAATTTTTGGACTAACTCCTTCTTGTTCTTTTTCCTATGGGTAGGTAAACTCTGATGTGGAACTATTATAATGGCTAGATCGTTGGAAGATGGTTCGTCAGGTGCCCAAGATGCATGATCAAGGGTTTCCCAATAATAATGCTTAAGCCATTCTTCTTTGGTCAAGGGTTTTTGATTACAGGGGCTAGATGGATTTGGTATGGGTTTTATCATTTGGTCGAGTTCTCCAAATAGATTATCTAGGTTCATGGTGCTGGTAGAAGAAAGGGAAACCCATTCATAGTTTCTTGAGTCAGGGGATTCATCGTAAACTGGGGCAAGTGGTTCGTGAGATATCTCGATGTCTTCATAAGCACTTACTTCCTCTTGAAATGGTGATGAAGTACAAGGAAAGACAATTCTAAGTGGTTGAAACCCTAGCCCTAGGCCTTTCGGTCATGGTGAGACAATGATTGGTTCAATCCTTCCATTTTGATGTAGTCCTAACCCACTATGTCCGTCAAAGCCTTTTCTTTTTATTATCTTAAAGCATTTCCCATATTGATCCTTAGCTATTTGAATAGACGGTGAGGGGTATTCCTTGTCTTCCTAGTACATCCAAGAGGTAATATGACCTTGCTCCACAATTTCTTCACTTAACTCTCCCCGTTTGGTCAATGTCATTGTAGGGGGAACATGAAATGTGACTACAAATTGTCTTCTATCTACCATGGGTAGACCATATGCCTTAGGTGGAACCAGCTGAATGACACAATATGATGTATTTATGTGATATTATCCACACCTTTTGTCTTGGATCTCAACCTTAGGAGTGGATGATGGTGGCTTTGATGAAATGGACTTGGTAAGATGTGATGGATCAATGTATAGGGATAAAGTGGATGATGAAGCTTCTTGATTAACTGGCACTTGTCATTGTGGAATTTCCCTTAGGCTTGTACAATATTGAAAAGGATCTGGATCACCATCAATCGTGATCTCGGTGCCATTATACAGGAATTTAAGACACTGGTGATATGTGGAAGGTACGAATTTCATTGCATGTATCCAAGGTCTACCTAACAACAGGTTATATGGAAGGATGAGATCCAAGACTTGGAAGCTGGTGTTCATAACTGTCGGGCCAATTCTGATAGGGAGTGTGACAACTCCTTTGAATGATCTTTCCTCATCATCGTAAGCCTTGATGACTATACTCTTAGAGGTGTCTATGCATGCTTCTGAGAATCCTAATTCCTTAACCAATTTTAGGGTACACAGGTTCAAACCTGCTCATCTGTCTACCAAGACTCGTTTGACTTTAGTTTGATGGACTAGGACTTCAAGATGTAATGGGTCGTTATTATTGGTCTTTTTTGTTGAATAATCCTGTTGAGAAAATGTGGCATGATGGGAGTTGGTTAAGTATGCTACCATTTCTTTGAAACGATTGACATCTAAGTTGGTAGGAACAGTCATGCTCTGTAAGGCTTTGTCGAGAATGGCTCGATGATCAGGTGATAAAGTCAACAGTTCCAAAATGGATATATGTGCTGGGGTCTTCCTCAGTTGATCAAGTAGATTATACTTAGACTTGGAAGATTGTGTAGGTGAATCAAAAGAAGGACCTGGAAGAGTTATCTTAGTTTTGCATGTATTTATAGCACATTCAGGATGCTTCTTAATGGTGATGGTATGGACATTTTCATTCACAGCTCAAAGGTGATTTATGATCTTACCTTTTCTATAGTCATACTTGGTATTGGTATAAGTGGCCGATACATTATTCTTAGTTCCCGAACTGGAGGCCTTTCCTTTCATGTGGTCATGTAATGGGTCCGTGAAGACCTTGTGATCACTATTCTTGGTATGTTTCTGCCCATTGAACTCTATAGTTTTGTCTTCAACAAAGTCTTGTATGATGTTTTTCAGTTGTCAACATTGTTGTAGGTTATGTCCCTTTGTTTGATGGTATTCACAATAGGTGTTATCATCCCACCATGAAGGTTTAAACTGTCCAAGATCATACTGTTTTGTTCCAGAGGTTTTAGGAGATTATGTTTAATCAACTCTTTGAAAACTACCTTAATTGGTTGCCCTAAGGATGTAAACTCACGTTTAGGAAATCTCCTTTGTGGTCATTGTTGTGAATTTTGGACAAAATTTGTTATTTGATCTGGATTACTTGTCATGTCTTGATAGGGGTCATAACCTCTATGTGTGATGATGGGTCTCACATGTATGGTCTTAGCATCAACAATACCATCATTTGTAACATTTTTGTTTCTAGACCAGAACTTGTTTCTATCGTTGGGAGCATTTTGATGTTGAACAAATGGGTTTCTACCTGGTACTTTAATTTCTCCTTTGTCAATAAGGCCTTTTTCAAGAATGAGGCCCTTTTCTACCAAGTCTAGGAATTAAGTACAACAATGTACCCTTAAGTCACTTCTTAGTTTTGGATTAATATTTTCAAGGAATATCGTGACTTTCTATTTTTCTGGTATCTCAACTGGACATCTACTAGCTAAAATTCTCCATCTCTGGAAGAAAGTGGTGAAAGTTTTGCCTTCTTCTTGCGTGGTCTGACAAAAGGTAGCTATGGTTATTTCATTGTCTATGTTAAAGGCAAAGTGTTCGACAAAATTCTCAGCTAATTCACCCCAGGATCTTATGCCATATGGTAATTTAGAGAACCATTCCAGTGCTATCCCGACAAGGGTTCTCGGAAATAGTCTCATCAAGTATGTGGGGTCATATGCTATGTCCATGCATGTTGTAGAGAATTCTCTAATGTGTTCTAAAGGATTCCTCCTCCCATTATACTTAGGAAAATTTGGTATAATGTATTTGTGTGGGAATGGTGTCATGTATAGTGCTTTGTCAAAAGGACATGGACATAAATCTTGCGCTGAGATAGTTCATTTGCTTGATATAGATATGTTGTCCATCTGTTGTTGAAGCATTTGCATTTGGTTTTGGAGACCATCTACTTGTGTCAAGGACATGTTGTTTGCGTTGTTAGGATCAATGTAGGTGTTCTGAAATGCTTTGTTATGTGACGGATTGTGATTTGGCGAGGTTATATATCCTGTCATAATGTTTTGATTTGGTATAGGAATATTTCCTGTCTGAATGTTCTGATTTGGTATAGGAATATTTCCTATCTGAATGTTTTGATTTGGTATAGGAATATTCATGCCAACTTTGGATCTCTTACCAGTAGTGTTTGTGCCAAAGGGGTTTAATGAAGTTGCTCCTGCAGTAAATTGTAAACCTTGTGTTATGTTGAAAGGGGTTGTGCTTACAATTGATGATGTTTGAGTAGGTATGCCAGTTGGTATCGCTGTGGTAATTTGAGGAATAGAAACACTTGACATCATAGTTTGTGTTGGTTGAGTAGATGTTGTTATCAAAGTGTGAACATCAAATCCTGGTGGTAGTGTGGCACCTTCTACTAGAAAATTTTGCTAGATATCGTTGGGGATCATTTTACAAACTCATCCATAAAGAATGCAAACTCAAGATCTTGTATGGTGGCATCTATGTCCTCAACATAAATTTGTCCATGTGTGTCTCTAGTGACGTGTTTTTCAATCAAAGTTTTGTGTGCTCTCTCTTTCCCTGATGGTTGGTTTCCGAAAGGATTGATAAATTCGTTAGGGTCTGACATTGCTTTATTTTTCTTTTTAGATCTTGTTTCAACCATGGAAAGTTGCTCAAAATGAGGTAATGCAAACTATGTCTGAAAACTGATATGTCCTATTTCTATGTTTTTGGGATTTTTTGAATATAAAGGATGTCACTAAAATCTAAGGATTTCTAAAATGACATATACTAGGATGACGTATGCTAGGATGGATAGTATGCAAATTTTTTGAGTAGACTATGATGGTACATGATTCTAAGATGGGTAAAACTACCACCTATAGAATAAATCCAAGCAATGATCTAATATTACCAAGGAACCTGATTGTAGGACAAAGACAACTAACAAGGTGAATTTCCCAAACTAGATTGTTGAGCTGGAAAGATCCACTAATAGGATAATAGTGATTAGGTTCAATGACAATGAAAAATCAGAGCATGAACGTATCCAATGACACGAAAATTTGTTCTATTCTATGATATGCAACTTCTTAGGGGTGTCTAAATTTTTGCAACTTAGGATGACTATGACTAAGACGTAAATGACACCTAATAATGCAAGGGTTTTGAGCAATTTTCCTAGTTTCTATCCAAGGTTGATTGTAAGAAAGAGAAGTGAAAAAGACATTTATGCTTTCAGACCGAGTTTGTAGTTTTCGAATTTCTCTATTGATAGTCAATTGCGGCTCGAGTTTCAGATGCGTTTCTATTTTTGACAGATGTGTTTCAAGTTTCAGATGCGGTAAATTGACCAAACTAGGTTTTGAATGTTGACAGGTAATTGTGACTTTCTGACAGATGCAGTTTAATTTATGGCAGATGCGAATCGCAAGTCAAAATTCTGTGAAACTAAACCTATTGACAGACACTTGCGGTTTTTCGTTTGACAATTGTGGCTCAAAATATGACAATTGCGGCTCAGAAACTAGACTCTGAAACTAAATTTTATTGACAGACACATGCAGTGTTTAGTTTAATAGTTGCGACTCTGTAAGACACATGCGGTTCAAAATATGATAGTTGCGACTCAGATTACAGTTGCGGTTTTTTGATGACAATGTTACGAATGACTTAGTTTAATGATCAAGTTTTTGACGAATACAACAAAAAACAATCACAAAATACAAAGTGTTTTCAGTTTGATGTGTTGAATCTGTTAAAACCAGAAGACAATTACAACCTAGGCTATGTTGGACAGGTATTTACCGAGTTCTTACTTGGATAAATCTAGCTACGCATATTCAAGGCGGATGACTAGTAGCTTGACCCACTGGCTCCCCTCCACAAAACTCACTTATATGGGATAGCCAAGCTACTGTACCCATGAAAATCCCATGGCATACATCTCATCTCAACACATGAACCATAAGAATGTAAGATGACTTCACAAATCCGACCTGTTGCACCAGAAAATAGATAAGATTTTAGAAAAAACTACAACAATGTTTTTAGTAAGGGCATTCCGTTCGTGGGGCACCATCTAGTACAACAAGAGACCATTTTTGTGCTTCTCGTCGAAACAGTGAGCGTGATTCTTGGGTTTTCCCGAAGAATCCACTTTTATATACCAGCTGGAAGTCGCTTGGCGTCTAGCGTGCTACCGGTCTGAGTCGTCTTGGGGTGAGTACTTTTTCCCACCAAGACATGCCCAAGTTCTAGAGTCAGTAACCATTTCTCTTACACCCAGGATCACACGAATGCGCAAGGGGAGATGATACTTAAATATACCAAATCATAAAGGGTTTACAAAATATGCTTTCTCACCAAACAAAGCAAACACTGGGAAATTTTAAGTCAAATGATAATTGTTTAACTACCAAACACAAAAGATTTAAAAAAAATAAAAAAATTCAATGTCTTCCACAAAAGGTCCTGCATGCAATTGATTAGTATTTTATTGGTGTCTTTGACTTTCATCCTGCAGAAAATAAGATGTTTTGGTTTTTCAAAGTCTCTATGCTTCATCCTGCAAAAATAATGTTATCCTCCTAAACACAACTGCAAACAAAACATTAGCGAAAACAAAAAAAACAAAAAAAAAAAGGCAAAAATATGGAAGTTAATTTTTTTATTTTTTTACCAAGCAGATGCGTCGTTTCAACTCACAGATGCGTTGCTATGTTGACAGTCAGATGCATTGTGAGAGGTCTTGGATGCGGCTTGTGTTGTCAAATGTGTCGCTGTATTTTTCATATGCGGTTCGCGAACTCAGATGCATCGTTTCTTCAGTCAGATGCAGTTTTCCGTATGATACCTGCAAAACAAAAAATGGAAATGGAGTCGCGAAGTTTGAAGTGTGCTTCACATCGGGTTCACCAAATTTAACGTACATAAAATGGATTTCTGCACAATAAGATGGTTAAATCTAATCAAACAACAAAGAACGAGTCAAATGAACTAAAACAATAAAAATGATAATATGAAACAATCTCACCAAATATCAGTGATTGTCCTTCTCCATTTTGCTATGTCGGTATTCTTACCCTCATATTTTCTGTATGTATGCAAGCATAGCCTGGATGTATTTTCTAAGAAAAATATCAAAGATTATAAGTTCTTCTCAAAAGTATTGATTTCAGGAGGAATAATGACAATGACAGGTCAATTTATAGAAATTGAGTTTTTGAACGATCGACTTAGATTCGAAAGAGAGATCAACGATCGAGATTGATGAATGCCATGAGATGTGAGTTTTGTGTTAGTTAGAACATGAGTTAGGAAGTTCTGCAGGATAAAGATTAAATTAAAATAATAATTTAATCCAGTTTTAAGACTATTAGAAAATAGAAAGAACAAGAGTTCAAGATTAAATAAATGATTTAATCTTCAGTTGAAAGTCTTCGAAAATAGAAGAATTAGACTTTGAATGAAAATGATAAAGTTAGAACTCGAAGAATAACCTGTTTGAATGCACACATGAATTAATTAATTAAATAAAGATATTTAATTAATAAATATGTTCATGCATATGAGTTAGAACTAGTTAACTGACTGGTTGTGACAGAGAGTCCTTTCGTAGAGATGATCAGATATCGAATCCAGAGATAACTGGTGGATTTAAATAGATCTCAAGTCAGATGGTGAGTGAATAATTAGATAACTGGACGACAGAAGAATGTGACATTAAATATTAATTATGAATTAAATGTTAATTTAATTCAACATTCGAAATTGAAATGATTTAATTAAATAAATAAATAATAATTTATTTAATTGATTGAAAAGGTTAATTGAATAATTAAATAATGAACATTTAGTTATAATTGAAATATAACAAAGGGGTTAATTAAATAAAAAAATTAATTAGTTAGCGACATAATTAAATAAATATGATTTATTTCATTAATTAAAGTTGAATAAGGGTCATAATGAATTAATTAAATAATTAAAAGGTTATTTAATAAATAGAGGAAAGATGTATTTATAAAGAGTAATTAAATAATAAACATTATTTAATCATGACCAAGGACATTAGAAAATTATGTCGAAAGTGGTATTTGTAGGCCTATACCAATTTTCAGTGTCTACACCTTACACTTTAGAACCTAAGATTTATGCACATAGACCTTAGGCTTTTGGACCATTGAACTTAATCAAGAAATTTTTACCATTTACCCTCAACTCTTAGATTGGGAACCCTTGAGTTGTGGAATATGGACCCTAGACTAAGAAATATTTACCGTATATTATGAACCCTTGAACCCATGACTTGTGATGCATGCTTCTATATTGTAGAACCTACACCCTAACTTGTGGATTATGGATGCTAGATAAAAGATGACACTATAACATAAATCCTAGACCCTATACCTTGAATATTTGACCCTTGACACTCGACTATGTACATTGGATCATTGGCACTTAGTCATCAAATCATAGACCCCAAACTTTGTATCCTCAACCCTTGATCATTGACTTTGGACCCCAAGACCCCCAAACCACTTGACCTTGGTTAGTGGATCTCAAAACTTGAAATTTAGACTCTAGAATGTACAAAAAGGACCTAGATATTACTTGGAACCAAACCTTAAGCTCTAAACATGTGATATTAAAATTTGGAGCCTATAGTTAGTAACTTGGATCCTATATCCTTAGATATTAAATTTGGACCCTTTGATGGTGTCATGGCCATCCATGGCCAATCCGATTAGGCATCACAACTAGAACCCTCAATTGAATCTTCTATCATAGTTATTCTTTTCCTTCCAAACATTTGCAATCCCCCTGACAAGGGTAGGTATGTACTTTAAAATTAAGTTTAAAAGAATATATTAAATTAATCATTGGTTTCGTTGGTCTTCAATTAATTATCACATGATCACTTGCATGTCACCATCCAAGACCTAACTGGTTCCTAGAGTTCCTAATGTTGGGAAACCTAGGCTCTAATGCCAGATGTTATGTACATCATGAACACCACATTTCTTTTAAATAATTAATTAAGTTCATTGATGTTAAGCCTCACGTTATGACAATGTGACTAGATGTTAACGAACTTAATTAGTTCTTTCAATTTATTTTTTTCTTTGGTGTGTTCATGATGGGTATGACAAATGGAATTTGGACTCATCGACCATGGACCCTAGACCAACATGTCATATACCATAAAACCTTGGACCCTAAAACCTCCATCTTGGACTCATGTGCCATAGACTTTGGAGATATTTTTTTCATGTAACTTGGACCTTGAATCTTTGACACACTCAAACACTCTTGGAATTTGGGCCTCAAACCTTAGACCATAGAACTTGGACCCTATTCTCTCTCTCTCTCTCTCTCTCTCTCCATATATCTCACCTCATTATTTTTGTTCTTCATGTTTAGATCTATATGTCTTTCTATATTTTTTCTTTATTTCTACCTATTTATTTCCTCTCTCTCTCTTTGTCTCCCCCCCGCCCTTCTATTTCTCTTTATTTCTTACAACCTTAATTTATAATTGTGTTTTAATATATATTCTCTTTTTACCTTTATTTTTATCATTTTCTTTCTTTTTGTATTTCTTTCTCTTTATAATTGTAGTTCTTGTCCTTTTTGTTTCCTTTTATTTCTATATTTAATTCCTTCTTAATTATGTTTACCATTTATTTATTTTTTATTTACCATTTTCTCCCTTGCCCTCTCTACCTTTTTTTTATGTTCTCTCATTTTCCCCCCCTTTCTTTCTCTTTTTTAAGCTCTTTCTTTCTTTCTTTCTTTCTATGTTCTTCCATCACCTTTTTTTTGATTTTTCTATCTTTCTTTAAATTTTCTCTAATTTTTTGTTTCTTTTGTTTCTCACTATTCTTTTTTTGTTCCTTATTTTGTTCACTTGTCTCCATCTCTTATCTCTTTTTAATGTCCTTAATATTTTTATGTCATAATTTCTATCCTTTTTTGCCTCGTTTATTTTCACTTCCTTTGAACATATTATTTTATTTTACTTTCTATTTATGTAATAAATAATTTGTCTACCTTTCTTTTTCTTTGCATGACTCTTTTAATAATACCTCTCTTTGTTCTCTATTTCTCTTTGCCTTTTTTGTCTCTTAAGTTTTCTCATTCATTCAGTTTTATATTAAAGTATCTCTTCTTTTATTTCTCTTACATTTTTGTCTTAAATTCTTTTCTTTTTTCTCTGTCTTTTAGTCTATTTTTCTCTTTCTATCTATTTGTCATTTTCTCTCTTGTTTTCTCATTTTCTCATATCATCTCTCTAGTTTTCTTGTTTAAAAAATATATCTCTAAATTTGTCATTCACTCTCTCTACTTCTATGCCATTTTTCTATATTTTTTTTATCTTTTTAATTTCTATATTTCCTTATGTCTCTATCTCTATTTCTAATTCTTAGATTTCATCCTTTTTTTAAAAAAAATTATATTATCTCATTTACTTTCTTTTTTCTTTATTTTCTATCTTTCATTTGTTCTCTCTTTATTTCTCTCTACTAATTTTTTTCTCTAATTTTCTCCTTATTTCTATTTCTTTTCTAATTCTTTCTATCTTATCTCTATCTCCCTCCCTCATACACATATGTTTTATGTGTATATAATGCATTTGTCTCTTTCCTTCCCTTAGTGTTGTTTATTTTTGTTTCTAACACTTTTTTTAAATATTTTTTCCTCTTGACGAATTTTATTATTTTATTTTTTCTCTTTTTACTTAATCTCATTATTTCCTTTTTCTCCTCATTTTTTCACTTTTATCAAGTTTTTATTTATTTTTCGTTGAATTTATACATCTATTTTTATTTTGTTCTTCCATTTTTCTCTCAGTTTATTTCTTAGTCATGTCTATCTTTGTGGCTCTTTTCTTGTTTTTCTCATTTTTTTAATATTCCTATCTTATTGTCTAGGGGTATTTCTTTCTTTTCAGTGTTCTCCAGTGATATCTATTTTTCTCTTTTTCTTCTTTCCTTAAATTTTTATCCCTTTGTAGATGGGATGGACCCTAGACTCATTGATTGTCAACCCTAGATTGGGAAATATTTTGTCTACAGTCTAAACACTTAGATCTTGGATTGCAAAAACCTAGAGTCCATGCTTGAAAAATATAGACCCTAGACTAAGAAATAATTACTATGTTTCCTTTACCTTAAATTCATGGACCCAAGAATGTAGGTCTAAGCTACTAAAATTTTGACCCTAGACACTAGAACATGGACATTGAATCCCAAGAACTTGGGCCTTGAACCTTAGAGCCTAGAGCTTAAGACTTTGATATTATTCCTTGGATCCTCATACCACTCAACCTTAGACCATATAATTTAGATGCTAAAATATTGAACATAAAATTATATGCTAAATCTTTGAAATTGGATGCTACATCTACATGTTTTATCCTAGTAGTTGGATCCTAGACCTAGATTTATACATCATGGATCCTTGACCAAGAAATTTTTTACCATTTAGAGTGAACTCTCAAACCTTAGATTTAGAATCCCTTGGACACTAGACTCGATTTTGTAGCATTGTGCACCCTTAACAAAGAAACATATACCATACATTGACAAACTTTTAATTATCGACATTAGACCCCATCGCTAGAGCCTTAACTATACCCTTGGGACCCAAATCATGAACACTTGATCTTAGGGCGTAAACAATGCTAATTCAATCATAGACATTAGAACTTGCACCCTCAACCCTTGACCCTTAGTCTTGGTTCTTATAATTTGGACTATAAAATGTAGATGATAGACCCTATAGATCAAATTCTTCAAAAAATATAAAATATAGAGTAGGAAAAAATAAATCATAAAACTCTATTTTGCATACAAATGATATTAAATGAAATATGCATCAAATCTAGCCTAGATCAAACAAAATACATGTAAACCTCAGAAAGATCAAGTGTAGTATGTTGATGTGTTGTTAGCTTGGATGCCATCACTCATGAAACCAATAGTATGATGGTGTGATCAAGATGATTCACTAACAATAACATAGGATTGAATGATGCAAATGGGAAGGAAGGCCTCTCATTTATAGAAATTCCATGAGAGAACTACTCAAAAAACACCCACTTGATTGTATAGATGAAGACGTCAAAATTGACCACGTAGGGTCATGATATATTAGTATAGAAGGAGAATAACATATACAAAACCTATTAGCAGTAGATGTTGATGAGTGTTTTAGCACTGCACAACATAGACAAAATTAAATTGTCACATCTCTCTTGAAAGGTAACTGGTAACTTACTGCAGGAAATTTTAGAAAGCAACCCCAAGGTCTTTAATGTTAGATCTTGACAATGCATAAACAAATAAATGATGATGTGATTTACTGGTAATCACAAGGGGCATTTATGGTTTTACAAAGATAGAATCTCATAGGTCTACAACAAAATTTCAAAAGTTTGAAGACTGGTTTACTGTAACAAAATTTTTAGAACAACAACCCAAAACTTACTTTGTTCATTAGATATAACATTATTGTGATGTTGGAATCTTGAAACTAATTAAAATTTTCATAGAAATGTCAAAAGGTTAAGGGTTAAAAAGTTATTTTAATTCTAAAAACTAGGAACAACAGTAACAATGGAAAGCATTAAGGTATATAGACTCCTAAAACTAGATTTTTCTTAACCAAGAAGGTTCTACAATGTCACAAAACCAATGCAATCTCCTAAGGTTAGCTTCAGATTTTCACACTATGATATTAATACATAACACAATTGAACTAGAGTGCAGTAAAGAAATAAGTTTAGACTAGCTTTACACAATAATTTATCATCAATAAATCACAGAAAGCATGAGCTAGAAGTGCATAAAATACTTTAACACATAGTCACCATTAAAAATATTCATTAACTAATAATTGAAGATGAAACTGAACTGTAAATAAACTACAAAGAAATAAAATGAGGAAATTGAATCATGCACACATTAAGAGAAAACACAAAGAAATCACCCAACTTCAATGATTTCTTTTACAGTGCTTCAAAATGTCTTTATACAACAACTCATCTCTCTGTTGAAAATGAGAGGATGCCTCCTATTTATAGTTTTTCAAAATCTAAATCAATGGCCAAGATTGATTTACATCCTAGGGCCTAGATTCATTACAACTTAGGGTTTGAATCATACACAATGCAAGTATAATGTTTGTTAATATAAAACTGGTTCACACGTGAACCCAAAAAAATGTACAATATCTTTAAGCCTATTTTATATTAAGAAATATGAAAAGGGGGTGCAACACGCTCTTTGAGGAAACTATTTTGTCTTTTAGATTGTTTTTTCCTATAGCCTATTTTATCTTCTATCTAAAAATTATAAATATTTATCTTCTATTAGATTATTCCTTGCTTCCTTTTGCACAATGGCATATTGGACAATTTTTTTTGCAACCTCCAAAAGCTTGGTATGACTCGGGAAATTAGACATGCTAATTTTAAATTCAATTGACTTGAATTAATCCATAAATTCCTCATGCTTCCCCACATAGTAGCTTCTTCTCTTGATAACTCGTTGAACATGGGTGAAGACATGAGCTCCAAAATCAAGAGAACTTCCCGACAAATTGTTTGTGATTGATCCTTACATTTTTTTGAAATGCTTGCTTTGCAAGTCTATAATCTAACTTTTGATTAGGAATTTCTACTCTAGTAATCTCCTCTAGAATGTCATCACACTGAAATAGATACTCAATAACCTTCATGTTGACAAAGTGCACGCTTGGCATACCTTTCTCAAGAATTTCTCTTCTAAAATCAAAAGGAAATAGCCAAGCCTCAGGCATATTGTGTTGATCTTTTGGGAGGGACAACTCCTGCTCAAGAACCTTTGTGGACAACTTCTTTATGCAACGTAGCTTTGGAAATTTCATATTGTAAAGACTGGAGAAGTATCTACACTCTTCAATCCACTTTTCAATTTCATTTTTTAAAACCAAAAAATTATTACACATTTCAACCAAATAATGGGTTGCCTCATTACCCATATCCGTGACCTTCTTGAACCATTCCAAAGTGGACTAGGTCCATGTCCTCATATTTTCCATTTTATTGATCTCTTATTTTGATGATATAACAGGTGTTGGTGATTTTGTTGGAACCTCCTCCCCAAATGTAGCCCATTGTTGTATGAAAGCTGTGAATTTTTCCACCTATGCTTTCAGCTCCACCTTCATGGCCCAGAAAGACTATTCATTTGATTCAGAATGTTGGTAATAGAGCCCTAGAATTCATTAATTTTTTGTGCCCTCAAGGCTGGCCTAATATTGATGGATGTTATTTGATAATTTTTAGCTTGAATAATATCCACTTCCTTGTCTGTTGGAATTTCCATTTGTAGAATGCGGGAGCCCGATGAGTCCGTAGTAATATGAGATTTTATCTTCGAATTCTTCCTTTCCTTGGACTTGATTTGAGCTCAAGCCAATTTGGCTTCTAGGTGAGCCTTTGAATCCTATAGCACTGGAGCTTTGTTTTTCAGTTGCTACTCTATCCATGAAGGGATCTCAGTTTTATCTAAGGATGTAGTGTTGAATTCATTTTCATCATCATCCTCATGCTCCTTCAATTGTTCCTCCTACCCATACCTCAGATCATCTTCAAAATTCTCATCCTTTTTAGCACACTCCTCTTCTTGCATTATTCCTTTCCATTTTCTGACCTCACCTTCTGCTCTTTGGGCAGACTACATTTATTTCTTCAACGTTTCCTTCTTGTGTTATCTCCTTACCATGCCTAGTTATTTTTTGTTTAGAAACTTCAACATTTTCATTGGAATTCCTAACTTCTTCACCCTTCCTGACATCTTCCTACTCTTCCATGCTGATTTCCTTGTCATGTTGATCTTCATCCTTTTCTATTTTTGGGGGTTATTCTCTTTGCTCATATCTTTTAGCACCATCTTCATCCTGTTCAGAATGATACTCCTCTTTTCTCGGATCAATATCTTTAATGTCGTTTTTGTTGTGCTCCTCACCTTATTTATCGTTTTGTTGCTCTCCTTCACTGGGGTTTGTATCTTGGGTATTTCCTTCATTATGTTCTTCATTCGATGTTTCCATGTTATAATGCTCACTAAATCCGCTCAAATATCCATCCTTTTGTTTTTATTCATCCTCTAAGGCTACTTCATCCAAATCAACAATTTTCAATCATCAACATGCTCATAATAGTCCTCATGATTTGATTTTGTAGCTTCCTCAGTTGCCCCAACTGCTTTCCTAAGTTCCTCTTCACTTCTCCTTTGCATATCTTCACATATCTACATGGTAGCTTCCATATTTAGTGGCTCAGTTGGTGGGGGAGGAATTGGTAGTGCAACAGTCAGTTGGGTCATGAAAAATTTAGCTTTGAGAGTCAATAAAGTCTCTGAAAATTGTCGGGGCATATTTTGCAAATAAGCAATAAAATAATCAGGCAACACAATAGGTGCCAAAGGGACGATGGAAATTGAAGGTGGCAAAGTGGAGAAAGAAGGTAGTGGAGGTTAGAGCAAGGAGGATGATGGAGGAGATGAGGTAGACGAGGAAGAATCAAACATGACCACAAAGGTGGTTGGAGAGGTCAAGGTGAGGTGGACTGAGATGTCCACAACAAGCAGGGATGACACGAGAAGTGGAGGTAGAGTGGAAGAGGATGACACAATGGAAGCAGATGGAAGTCATGCAATAGAAGGTGGAGGTGATTGTGTGTAATGATCAACCCCAAACATTTATTTCTCTAATTTATGCTACTACTATTATAATTTTTTTGAGTTTGTTTGATTGTTTTCTCACATGCCATTCATGATTCAATGATGCCAAAGATGGATAACAATTTACAAATGAAACATACCAGCACTTGTTAAGCAATAACCTTTTATTTCCTTCAATAACTAGGTTTTTTAATTGATCATATTAAAGTAGATTTACAAATATTTCAATCTTATAATGTTCAGGAAATGTAACAATTTTTTTTGTCCCTTTTAATACAATATTCAGACTCAAAGAAAGCTATCTTAGATTTGTTTTAAGTAGAAAATAGCAGCAATAATGATCTTCAACATGCCACAAACTGTACCTTCAAGAACACTCTCAAACCCAATACAAACCCAAAGCCAAGCTTCCCATTATCAACCCTCCTCATTTGAAGAAAAATAACTTGAAATCCATACTCAAAATCTGGAAATGAACATCAAACTGGGCAGCTGGCAGCAAGGGGGTCGACCTCCTTCAAAAAAATTAAAGCCATCTTCAAAAAATATGTTCCAGTGCTTGATAGAATTGACTTCAAGAGGGCCTTCAATAGATACAATACCCATAATGATTTAAAAATTCTTCTTAGAGTTATGAGCCAAAATATGACTTCTGGTCTAGAAAAGTTATGGTCAGAAAATATGAATTTCATCAACCAAAAAGCATCTAATCTTCTCCAAAATTGATGTCAAGATATTACAAGCCAAAACCAAACAATTCCTACATCAAAATTGATCCATAAATCTTCATCTCTAATCTGTAATCTACAACCTTGAGCTCAAATGGTGACCTCTAAATGAAATCACCCCTTCACCAACCTGAGCAGGTCTTTCTTTGCCAAAACTGGTCTTCAAGTCTGAGGGGTTTTGTCCTCAAATCTATTCTTTTGACCTTCTAGTACAATACCAACAACATCATCCTATATTTTCTCAATCTTCAACAACAACCAAAAAATATCTTCTCAAAACACTTTATTAAAATCCCAATGAGAAATTAGGGTGACCAACAACCCTAGAAATCCAACGCCACCTTCACTTTAGCTTTTGTTTTAATTTATTTTAAAATCTTTCTCATCCTCCAACTTGGGCACCCAAGATTAAAGTAACCTATTTTTTTATGATATAACTTAAAATCTTATTTCTTCAATATTAGCTTTTTAATAAAATTAACTTCATATTTCTCCTTAGATCCACCCAAAAATATGCATTATATAATCTTTTAAGCTCTTTTAAAATGACTTAAAGTCATTACACTAGGCATCAAGGTACAAATATGTCCCCTTCATGACCCTCAACTAATAAATATAAAGTTACTTCATTAAATCCAATTTCGAAGGAGAAATTAAATATTAAAATGTCTCAACCTTAGAAATTGATGCCTCCAATGAAAAATGCTATTGAGAGATAACCCTAACCGGGTCCCACTTGCCCTAGATGAATTACTATTTTTAGAAAGTCCTAAAAATAGTAAGTAGTTCCCTAAAACTTGAGTCAGAGAGAAACTAAGGTGCTCTAAAGGGCTCACCAATGACTGAAACACAGTACTAGACCCCTTGAAAAAAAAAAACACTTACTAAAAATAGTAAGTGTATCAGAATCAACTCAAACTGATAGAAGATATCGTAAATGGGGACATTACAATCTTCCCTTCTCGAAGATTGTTTGTCCTCAAGCAATACCTGTAAATCCCTGCAATCCACAATCAAAATCATATTGAAACAAGAAAATATCCTAGAGTCCCAAATAATTCTAGGAGGTTTGTAGCTCCATCTGCTCAAATCCCTATCCTGCAAGGTACCAACACATAAGGCCTCCTAAAAATCACCTGTAAGAAGAGTGATAAAAAACCACCAAAACTCAATCCACTACTCAAAGTTATGCCCCTCAAGAGATCTGAACTAATGTGCCACCAAAGTAAGCTCAAGAAAATCCACACTGGCTCTCTCATCCAAATAGTAGCTGCTCTAAAAACCAGTGTGAATCTTGGGTTCCAAGTGAATCTAAAAAAGGAACCATGATGCTGAAGTTGCGTCACACTGTACATCACTATCAACCCAATTTTCTCAGACTGTACTCTCTTATCCCAAACTGCAACAATCAGTAAACCATCAACTGGAGCAAAGTATGCCCACACCATGAAGTAACTGTAGTCAGCATCACTCACCAACACGGAAGAAGATAATGGGGGAATTGAATCTGAAAAGATACTCACAGTCAACTGCCCCAACTTGAAATCAATCAACTCATTAAGAAAATTTTGTATAACCAACTCAAGAAAGCACAGGCAACAATAATAAATCTATTATTCCATTGAATACACATGAGGGTAAGTAAGGAATAAGCTAAAGAACCATCCCCTAGTACCAAATCATAATTTATACCCAAGCTCAACTGGGTACAACTCAACTGTTGATCCCAAAATCAAAATCATATGTAAGATGATCAAAAAGTTTCCCTGGGCACCGTGGGTGGAAGTTGTCCAATTGGTCCATTCTTGAGGCAACACTTCACAACTAGAAACTACACCAGGGTCCCAAACTTTGTTGTTTTTATCTAATGCAACACTACAACTAGGAGTAGTTTCATCATCTAGCTCAAAAAGTGGGTTGTCATATACCCTATCATCTCTTATCTCGAACAAGGGATTATCAAAGAGAAACTATTGACCCTCATCAAGAGTTGATTGTGAATCCAAATTAACAAAGCTACTAGGCCCTTGCTCATGTTCAACTATATGCAAAGTAAAATCTGATTTGTTCTCAGGAACAAGACCATGGCCATTATCATCATCAATGCCATAAACCATGCTTAATTGCGGAGTGGAAATCAAAACAACTCCATAATCAAAAGTAAATTCATCCCAATTAGGTTCTTTGTCAAACTGAGGTACCATCTCACCAAGATTCCATGTTTTAGGAGGCGGGTTGCTTTGTTCTTTGTGTTCCTCCTGTGAAGTTGTCTCTACAAATAAATCATCTTCCAACACATCACCATACATGTCAACACCAATATCTCCATCCACCAACTATTCTTGAGAAACCAAACTCAAACCACCTTTATCAACATCACTGCAATCGTCTTTGTTTGTTGTTTTGAATGCCTCATCCTTAATGCCTCCAATAGTACAATCTCCTAGGGATGTGTTATTATTTTCAACATTACCCAAATTGATACTAGTGTTCATAGGTACTCTAGACAATTCTAAAGATGAATTAAAAGTTGTTGCCTTGTCTTTTCCATTTCCTTTGCTAGACTCCACATGTGGCCCACTGTGTGACAACCATCTCAAAACCACATTCTTATCCTCAGATTGAAATTTTAGATCCAACGTCTGAAAGTTCAGAGTAAACTCCCACAAAGAGCATAGCCACTGAATGCTCATAACTACATACGTGTCTCATATGTTCACCCTGTAAAAGTCCTTAATTTCAGGACCTCCCAACTATACACTCAACTGAGGGACCATCTTGGTACACTGGATAGTAAAACCATTGACTACCATAACTTTGAAACCACCAACCTCCTATGACTAAAGACCTCTTCATGCCACTAAACCGTCATCGATGAAGTTATGGGTAGCACTTATATAATTCAAGGCCAACATACGCTGCCCCTGTATCACACCTCTAATACGCAAAGACTGATTCTCATGAAAACTATAGAGTTTGGCAAGATTCCCATCATGATCCCACACCTTACCACTTTATTTTGATGTCTTTTCACCTTCATTTTCTCTAGAATCAGCTTGCTGGTCTGATTTTTCTGATTCACCATCTTCATCAGATTGGTACTCTATTAGTAGTACCTTAGCCTTAGTTTAGCATTTGTGATCCTTGGTGTAAGGTTCCTTGCATGTAAAAAATAATACTTTCTTCCTAAGTTCATTCAAACTCTCACTGTCTATCCTTGTGTAGTTTTTCTTAGGCCGCTCTTGCTCTTTGACGTCAATTTTCTTGTCTTTTTCCTTTTTGGGTTGCAAGTCCTTTGACTGAAATTTATTCTTGAAAGCTGATGACTCCATGTCTCTAGTATTTTTAATGGCTTCCTGAAGGCTAGGAGGGTTAAAATCCTTTATCCATCCTCTCAAAGGATCAGATAATCCATCTATGAACAAAACAATCAATCTCCTCTCAGAAATGTCAGTCACAAGCACATATAACTTTTGGAAATCTGATATGTATGTATACAATGGACTCCATTGTTTGAGTTGGGATAACTCCTTAAAGTGAAGCTCATGATCCTTTTTATCAAATATTTCAATTAATCTTTCACTAAACACCCTGTATGGAGTGATTTGAGCATGCCCCAAACTTAACATTCTGTTGTACCACCACTCATGCGCAACGCCGTCTAGGTGTATAGATGCATACTGAATGGTCTTTAACTCCAACATAGGGTTTAAGGTGAAGTAGGTGTCAAGTTTTTTCACCCACGTTCTTGTTGTCATCTTCTTGGACCCATCAAAATAAGGAAGTTTAACCTTCCCTACTTTCCTTCGTAGCTCATTTTGCTGGTCTCTATTACCCCTATTGTTAGAGTGTCTCATCCTCAAGTCAATGTAGTCTTTGAGGGATATGTCCTGATGGAAACTATGCCTTGCATCAAGCCAATATTGCTTAAACTGATCTTGTTGCTCCAACAAAGTAAGCTCAAGATTCACAGGTACTTCTACTATCGGTGGCAAGTTTGGCATAAGAGGCCTTGCCAAAGCTCCTTGATTACCAACACCTTGATGTCCTACCCTATTTCCTTGACCCATCTAGTCCATCCTCTTTATTAAATATGCTATCCTATAATTATTCTCTTGAGCCTGTTGTATTTCCCTACCTTGACCCCTAATCGAAGCATCAAGTAAGAGCATCAACCTATCTAGAGGTCCATCATTCCTCTCACCTTCACCACCCCTATCTCCATGTTTCTAGCGTTTGAAGACCCACTGGATGGTGATTTCGTTTTCTACCCTTCTTCTGAAGATGAACAATGTTCCCAAAAACTTTCTTCTTTTCTCCTACTTCTTTCTAAATACCTTCTTGACCTTCACTCTGGCTCATAGATTTTAATCACCCATTGGCAAGTAGGATGATTAGAGTTCTAGTACCACTACAATGATCAACCCAAAAAAAAATTCTTTGATTTTTGCTACTACAGTTATGAATTTTTTGAGTTTGATCATTTTCTCACATGCCATTCATGATTCAATGATGCCAAAGATGCATAAAATTTTACAAATGAAACATATGAACACTTGTTAAGAAATAACCTTTTATTTCCTTCAATAACCAAGTTTTTTAATTGATCATATTAGAGCAGATTTACAAACATTTCAGTCTTATAATGTTTAGGAAATGTAACAAAATTTGATGTCCCTTTTAATACAATATTCGGACTCAAAGAAAGCTATCTCAGACTTGGTTTAAGTAGCAAATAACAGAAATAATGATCTTCAACATGCCATGAACTGCGCCTTGGAGAGTTCACCCTCAAACCTAATACAAACCCAATGCCAAGCATCCCATTATCAACCCTCCTCATTCGAAGGAATTTTTTTCTTAAATCCATACTCAAAATCTAGAAATGAACATCAAACTGGGTGGCTGGCAACAAGGAGGTCAACCTCCTTCAAAAAATCAAAGACATCTTCAAAACATATGTTCTAGTGCTTGATAAAATTGGCTTCAAGAGGACCTTCAATAGATATAATACCCAAAATGATTTAAAAATTATTCTCAAAGTTATGAGCCAAAATACAAATTATGGTCCAAGAAAAATATGCTAAGAATAAATGAATTTCATCAACCAAAAAGCATCTCATCTTCTCCAAAATCGATATCAAGATATTACAAGGCAAAACTAAACAATTCCTGCATCAAAATTGATCCATAAATCTTCATCTCTAATCTGTAATCTACAACCTTGAGCTCAAATGGTGACCTCTGAATGAAATCACCCCTTCATCGATCTGAGTAGGTCTTTCACTATCAAAACTGGTCTTCAAATCAAAGGGGTTTCATCCTCAAATCTATTCTTCTGACCTTTTGGTACAATACCAACAACATCATCTTGTATTTTCTCAATCTTCAACAACAACCAGAAAAGAGCTTCTCAAAACACTTTATTAAAATCCCAATGAGAAATTAGGGCGACCAACAACCCTAGAAATCCAATGCTAGCTTCACTTTAGCTTTTTTTTAAATTTTTTTAAAAATCTTTCTCATCCTCCAACTTGGGCGCCCAAGATTAAAGTAGCCTTTTTTTATGATATAACTTAAAATCTTATTTCTTCAACATTAGATTTTTAATAAAATTAATTTCATATTTCTCCTTAGGCGTCCACCCCAAAATGTGCATTATATCATTTTTTAAGCTCTTTTAAAATGACTTAAAGTCATTACACTAGGCATCAAGGTACAAATATGTCCCCTTCATGACCCTCAACCAATAAATATAAAGTTACTTCATTAAATCCAATTTTGAGGGAGAAATTAAATATAAAAATGTCTCAATCTTGAAATTGATGCCTCCAATGAAAAGTGCTACTGAGAGATAACCTTGACTGGGTTGCGCCTACCCTGGATGACTTACTACTTTTAGAAAGTCCTAAAATAGTAAGAAGTGCCCTAAAACTTGAGTCAGAGAGAAATTGAGGCGCTCAAAAGGGCTCACTAATGACTGAAATACAGTACCAAACCCCCTGCTGAAAATAACACTTACTAAAAATAGTAAGTGTATCAAAATCAACTCAAATTGACAGAGGATGTCGTAAAAGGGGACATTACATTGTGGTTTTAGAATGTCCTCCTCTGAGGGTGAGGATTCCTCTTGTATTGTGGGCATATCAAGAAAAAAAATTCCCGTCTTCTTTGACTTCTTCGATAGCCTTTTCCCTTCTACTGTCTTCCTAGTATATACCTTTTATTTGGGCTGCCTTTCTGGTGCATCTTTTCTTTTTCTCAATTGGGTAACTAGTGGAGATTTTAAGACTTTGCCCGAAGAACTAGCTTTAGCTTGACTTTCTGTTTCACTCTCAATCTCATCCTCTAATTCTCCATATGTTAGCTTAAGGCCTTGACGCTCTAATTGAGCCGTTTGATCACCTATCCATATTTTCATTCGTTGCACTATCAGATGCATGATTGTATCCAAATATGTAACCTCTGGTTCTTCCCAATTAACAACATGCAAGGGAGCCTTAAAAACAACAATAAATGATGTCTGATCGAGAGTGTTATTATCATCGACCACTATTTTGAGAACTGGTAACAAATCAATAGAATTTATGAGATTTGTTGTCATCCTCATGTAGAGCCATTTCTGAACCTCGTGATCATCGTCTCAATTTTCCCAGAAGTCTTCAATATGCACCTTGTGGACATGTTGTCTCCCAACCTGTTTTCTCAACTTCCCCCATGGGTCCATATCTCCTCTCTCGGTGTGCAATACAAGATCATACTTTGCAATTTATTTCTTTGAGTATTCTACACAAGGGGCAGCAAGACACAAATACATCCCTTGACCGAAGATGATGGGATAGGGGATTCCTGCATGGTGTTTTGATTGCAACAACAAATGGGAAGTCTGCAATTGTTGTGTGAGCTCCAACAATATTATCCTATCACTTGTATAATGGGGTACATGATATGAGAATCCAAAGAAGCCTTCAACCCTTAAGTAAGTGAATCTGGGGAACTAAATGAACTAGTATCCAAAGTTCATGATTAGTTCCTTCACGCAATGGGCTAATCATTTGCTATAATAATTTGCTAACGTCCACAAAATGTGCACAATGAAAGAATAGTTTACCCACCTATAACTCTTCTTGTAGTTCCTATACTGTAATTTTGGGTAACAATCATAAACAATGGTTTGTCCCTTCTTTGTTCCAAGATCACCAACACAAGTTAGTCCTTTATAAGGAAAATTTATTGCCAAGAGATACACAATATAAGAAGTCATATAAAAATCCTTAGTTTTCTTTATTGCAACAAGTTGATCATGGATATTATCACTTATTATTTTGGCCCAATGGAACCTTGTGTCACCTCTTAGGATCTCCTCTATAAAATACCACATCCACTCTTTGAAGATAGAGGAGGTCAGGAGTCCCATCACCCTACTTAGAAGTGTCACAAGGCCATTGATTTCTTCTATGAAGTCACTCCGATAAAGCTTTTGAGGTAACTTACCTGCACTCAGATGAGGATCAAGCATCCATACTTGATTTTTTGTTTTCTTACAAGCAGTGGGGTTCACTTTCCATACATTCTACGCATACCCCTTCTCGATATCCTCCATCTTATTGAACAAGGGGATCTCGAACGTTTGTCCTATAGACATGGGAGTCAAATCAGCCAACACCCTTATGTCAATAGTCACTATTCTCTTGGTTTCCTTGCGATAGCACTCCCAACATCCAAAGATTAATTTAGGACTAACTAAGGCTAGGGGAAAGCTTGCTGCTTTTACGATACGACTTTTCTTTAATCTCCATGCTTCCTCACTCTTTGGATTTACTAGGATGAATTATTGAAATTCATCAATGTTAATCTGACCTAAATCAATGTCTATCGCCTTGTGCCATTGTGACATGATCCTTGAATTGCATTCTACTCCGTGGAATTCGTATTTCATTTTCACTTTCTCCTTCTCGATCTTTGTGGTCTTAGTATTCTTCTTGGTCTTGTCGTTCTTTTCAGCTTGTTCCATAAATTCTACACAAAGAACACGTAATAAATGCCTTGATAAATTAAGGAGTGAAATTTTAGTTAGATCTTATTAAAAAATCATTAAATGCATACACATATCCAAAAGGAATCATTAAATCCATTCATTTCTAACATTTTATGACCATTTGCGGGTTTTACAGTTTTGCAGACGAGGCTATGTGGGTTTCCATCTTGCGGAAGTCATCAATATGGAAGCCATTGGTATCAACACCGATGCAATGCCATTCCGTAGACGAAATCCCATACTTCTATTTCTATATTAGCAAAATTGTAAGTTATTTCAATAGAAGTGTATTCAATCATGTCAAAAATGCAAGTCAAGAATATTCATGATCATGTGCTCGTTAAATTTACAGTTTTGAGTTTTGTAGGAAATCCTGATGTGGAAGCCACCAAGGCAGAAGCTAGTTAAGTGTTTTCTAGGAAATGAACTATGTGAGATGACATTCCACGAGTGGCCTCCTGCAACACAATTTTTGTATTCATTTAAAACTTAGCAAATTTGGGCAAATTTTTTTTAGCACATGCGAGAGTCAAATCGAAGTTAAATCAAGTCATTATCCTTGTAAATTTCTTCATTTTATGACTTATAGAAAGTTACCCCATAGAAGTCGTCAATGTAGATGCCATAGAAGCTTCAGCTATTAAAATGACTTTTGGGAGGTGGCAACCCGCAGATGGCTTCTCGCAACTGAAAGTCCACAATGACTTTAGTCACTCAATGTTTCAATGCTCAAATATTTAGAGGCTTGTTTAGACTCGTGAAATAAAATTTCATGGTTTGAAAGCTTGTTTGGATGCTACAAAAAGGGATCATGCGGGAGTCAAGGGTTTGGGTGCCATTTAAAGCTATGCCATCAAAACGGCTTGGAAGACATGGCAACCTGCAAACGAATTTCTAAAACTCCCTCAAACTTAGTAAAAATTTGGCAGATGGTTAAGGCATACTGGATACTCAATTTTGAAGATATTTGATCATTAGGCCCAAAAAGCGAAGGTAAAAGCAAAGTGAGAGCGGGCCAACTCAGTGAAAAGTAAAGCAAAAGAGGTGGTCCCCGATTCAAGCGGGTGTGTGTGTGTGAAATGCACAACACTAGAGAACTACATATTCATAATAATATATAGGTATAGCCATATTTGTCAGAAACTTTAACATACCCTCGCCCAAACACTAAACATACACTTTAACATACCACCCACCGGCCATTACTAGGCGATGTTCTTCTGCATGAAGATTCTAAACTCTTGCTTCCAAGTAGAGCCCTGCATAAGTGTAAGATGAAACTTTTTCTTAAGGAATGCTACTCCCGTTACAACTATTTTGCGATGTTCAAGAAATTCCAACCCGTGCAAGTCTAGGATAAAAATATAATATTTAATTGTTTCCCTCTAGACCTCGAGAAGACCCAAATCATGAGGAAGAGGGATTCCAACCCCAAGAGTAGCCGCAATCGATGTTTCATCCAAACCAACCAAAAGATATTTCTTGAAAAGTTTCTGCATCAAGATTTTTGCTTCCTGCTTGGAGACATTTGTGTCCAAAAGACCAACCAACACTTTAGAAGTGATGTTTGTGTCAGCCTGGTACCCTTCACCACTGTTGATGAAACCTTTACTTGTAATGAATTTAACAACTGCAATGGTGAGGAATTCTAGTTTACGAAGAATGTGCTTCAACCGAAGCATAGAAATTAGGCCCAAAAAATTCATCTGATGCTTATTGCCCAACAATTGAACTAGTGTGTCCGTGCCTCCACAAGCCAATTCACTCGCATAAACTTTGATAATGAACATCTCCATAAGACTCAACCGAGATGATACTGAATTTAACCCTTTCCATGGCAAATGAAAGTCCCAAGACATCATCATAAATACAACTCACACCACGCGTTGAGCATACAGAGGATGGATATGTGCATCATTGTGAAGAAAGCCTCAATTTTTGTGAATAATATGAGTCATTCACTTTAAAAAAAACCATCCCTTGAGCATGTGACAAATCATAATGAAAAGGTCACTCCAAAATGTTAGACACATTACACTTCGAACCATAATTAACTTGCAATTAATTGAGGTGAGACATGTGAAATTGGGGTTTTGAAAAGACAAATACCAGTGTGGATCGGTTTAACCCATGTGTCCCAAAAGGAAATTTCCACCCAACTTCAATTTAACATTGCTTGCCTAAACCTTTCCAAATTTTGAAGGTGATCGACTATCGGTCCAAACATCCCTAGAGAAGTTGATAAACAACCACCTTCACCATGTTATCTAACTCTCCACAACTATGTTTGTGGAGGGCCACCCACCAAACCACCCACTGTAATAAATTTGTCACTCTATGATAGATATGTCAATGGTTTCTTAGACCAAGATCCCATCAGATCTCATATTTGAAAGATTGTTTGCCTCCTGATTGCCTTCTCTTAATCTTTGATTTATAGTGTAATTCTTGAAACCTTTTAGTAACTTCAATGCATTTTCTAATAGCGCCCCAAGTTTCCAATTTAGCATTTGACCAGTATGAAGGGAATTTATGACCACTATTGAATCCCATTCAACCACTATATTGGATAATCTCAATTCTACACAATTTGATTCCAAGAAAAGAGGCTTGTATTTCAGTTGTGTTGTTGGTATCAATGGATAATGGCTTTGCTAAAATTCCTACAACTTTACAACTCCAATCCCTAACAATACATCCAGCTCCAGAGCATCTGAGGTTTTCTCTAGATGCCCTGTCAAAGTTGACCTTATACCTACCCATTTTAGGAGGAATCTTAAGCTCATTCCAATTTTTTCTCATGATAGCATCCCCTTTGGAAAAAATTGGCCTTTTCCTACCCGAATTCTCAGTTCTTGAGTTGGTCACCTCTACTATACTTGCTTCCACCTTGTTAAGAAAGGAGAGAATGGGAAATTCTTTTTTTTGAAAAATAAATTGATTCCTTTCCTTCCAAACTTCCCAAAGAAGTATCGAAGGACTTGTCATCCAAAGGCCAACAAACAATGCATTTTTGTTGAGGATAGGCCACCCTTTGAACATGCTCAAAATATCACATGGGAAGGTAGTAGACCATTACAACTTGGCACATAGCCACTACCAGCATCTTGAGGTGAAAGAGCATTTTAGGAAAAGATGATCACCAGATTCTTCATCTTGTTTACATAATAGACATTTGGATGCGCCACTGTAACCTATTTTCCTGAACCTATCAACAGTTAAAACTCTACCCTGTATTGCAGCCCAAGCAAAAATAATCACCTTAGGAAGGTGGTTATTATTCCAACATAGGTCACCATGTAGAATTGATTCTACTTCATGTTGTTTTACCAACAGATTATAACCTTCTTGTGCATTGTAGTCTCCAGAAGAAGAGTCGTGCCATCTCATCATGTCTTTACCTTCCCTTATGCATATTAACCTATTGCTTAATACTTCTTCATACACAGAGGCCACCTCATTACTTAAACCTAATTCCCTTACACTTTTCCATTGAAACTCATGACAACCATTTACGAAGGTGCAACACAAATAGTCCCTTACATGACTACCCCAAGATTGTTTTGTCATTACCATTGCCTACGCAAGATCACATCTATTTAATAGTTTTTGGTAGCAACCCCATGAGTCTTCCCACAAGACGGTCAAACTCTTGTCTCTTATATCCTAGGTGAGATGCTTTGAGATTAAATATCTGTTGTTGCATAAAAAATTCCATATTCTTGAACCCTTAGGGAGTGTTGTTGAGATAAAGATACTTGTTTCTCCTTCCTCTGGAAAATAATTTGATTTCATTATTTTCACCCACTTAAGGTATTGCCTCACAAACAACCTTCAAACTAGCTTTTCCCCCTGAGCCTTGTTTTATAAAATCAATCTTTTCAATCCTGCACCATCTACATCCCTTGATTTGCATATCTTATCCCCTTATTAGAGGAAAATTCCTTTGATATGAGTTGCCTTGCGAGAAAAAGTTTTTCATTCTCTGATTGATCCTATTGCTAGCACCAACAGATAGAGGTAAACATGAAATTATGCAGATTGGGAGGGCCACAATTACTACCTTGATCATTGTGAGTCTCCTAGCCCAAGAGAACCATTTACCTTTCCAAGAGGACATCCTATTCTCTATTTTTGTCACCAATGGGTCCTAGAGCTTCCCAAGTTGCACCCCAAAGGCTAAAGGCAACCCCAAATATTTGCATGGTAGTTTTCCATTACTAAATCTTAATATTCTTAGGATTTGATTTTTACTTGGTTTTATAAAGAAAAAAATCAGACTTTTCAATTCTTACCTCTTTCCCTAAAGCTGCAATATATTTGGCCAAGATCTCTTTAAAATGTCTTGCTTCTCTCTCCCCCACAGATCCAAATAACATGGTATTGTTAGCAAATTGTTGGTGAGTAATTGTAGGAATACACTTCTGATCTGAATCCCATTAATAGTACCTTCTTTCATTGCTTTGGAAATCAATCTACCAAAAGCCTCAGCCATGATGATAAACAGAAAGGGAGACAAAGGGTCCCCTTGTTTGAGTCCCCTCAAAGCACCAAAGAACCCTTTTAGATTATTGTTTATCAGGACTAATTATCTATGATAGGAAATCTAGTTGAAGATCCAATCTATCCAACCAGTATTGAAGCCAAAAGCCTCTAATACCTTGAATAGAAACCTCCAATTTACTTTGTCGTATGCTTTCTTAATGTCTAGTTTTATCAACATTGATTGCTTTCTTGTTTTTGAAATCGAGTGAATTACTTGGGCAATAATCACCCCGTTTAAAATTGATCTGCCAAGGACAAACACATGTATAAGAACAACCTTGTGATACTAGAGTAGAGTGACTAACTATGTGTTATTATATTTTATTATTTAGACTTATAACCATCATGTTTGGGATGATATTCATTTCATTTTCATATTTGTAAATTTTTAGTTGAGTTGTTTTTTCTTACTATCTTATGAAGGATTCAACATGTTTGGAGTAGTCTTCATATTAAGATGAATAGATTTAAATTGATTTTGAAGTTTAAATGAAACTAGAAGCAAGGCATTGCTCATCATTTGAATGCTACAAGTAGATAAAAAATCAAATGTATTGTGAGATTGACGTTTTGTTAATGAGTTGCATTGATCTTTAATGCTTGTTGCATTTGACCTATGATGTCAATGCTTATGAATGACATAATAATTTTAGTTAAAAATAAATTAGTGGTATTCTTGAACATTTAATTCAGCAGAAATGAACCTTATGAATAATAGAATTGTATAGTTCAAGTTGTTTATAGTCAACCCTTAAAATGAGAAAAAATATGCCTTATTTATAAAGGTTGTTTGAAGCTTGTCTATACCTTTCTCTTGGTACATTTTCGGGTCTCATCCCATATTTCTCATTTGAGGTGGTAAGAATGTGTTGAGATTTTAGGGTGTACGTAGGCTTGTAAGAGACCCTTCATTGTTCCTTGGGATCTATCTTGCTTTCTTAACACTTGAGTTTGTGTGGTATTTTGTGTACTTTGGGTTTTTTTACTTCTTTGTCTTGGGAGTCATGCTTGGTGTTTAGATGATAGTCTAGAGTGTTATTGGGTGAGATATTGGGTCTCCTTAGCATTCTAGCTTTTGAATGTGTGATATTTGGATTTGCATGTCAGTTCCACATCCTTGTTGATATGTCAAAATATGTTAGATTAAGTCACTTTAGGGTTGAGATGATGTGATACTATCATCTTGTTCCTGGTTTGGTGAGTAATGAAGATCATAGTTTTGGATCCTAATCATCAAATTTAGAAAGAATTGTACTTCCTTGTAAATTCATCACAATGACCATGAACTATGATCAAGTAACTCTTTTGCTTATGTTCCCATGCTTGATGTATTGGAATTGCACTTTCAATCTCATTGTGTTGTGTTGTTTCATAACATCTTGAGTGTGTAGGTGTTTAATATCACATGCTAATATCACATTTGTATCACAAAAAAAAAAATCTTTTATTTTCCAATATTTAATAGTGATTTTTTTAGTGGCTAATATTCACCAATTGGCTAATAGTTGAAATGTGGGAATCCAAAATTGGCTAATAGTTTGAGTTGTAATGTGACTTGAATTGCCATATTTTTACAAAAAAATATTATAATCTTATTTAAATCGTCAAAGAATTTATTTTATTAAAAAAAATAACTCAAAAATTCACCACAATATTCAATACATCATTAGATCAAATTCACCTAAATTTTACAAGTTATAGTAGAAATCTATATTAATTCGCCAATATTATATCATAATTATTAGTTGTTTTAGGGTCATATTTCTAATCTTTAGTTTTTACCATTGATTTATAATATATTCTAATGACCCTCATTATATTTCACGAGGTAAAATGTACTCGCAATTTGTAATGCTCATGGGGCCCAAAGTTGCTTTTGGATTGTTGATCATGTAGCTGTGATTTGAAATGCTCATGGGGATCAATTTTTTTTTTGGATCATAAGATCAATAATCCATAAGTGATTTCGGGCCCCATGAGCATTACAGATCATGAGTACATTTTACCTCATAGAATACAAGGGTCATTAGGTCAACAATCCAAAAGCAATTTCGGTCTCCATAGCATTACAAATCTTGCGAACATTTTACCTCATAGAATACGAGGGTCAAATTATATTTTAAATCAAAAGTGGTAAGTAAATATTAGAGTCTACGCCTTAAACCCATTGATAATTTCCACCCTCAGGCACCTACTTTTCCATAATAAATATTTTCTTAGATTGGAAGGATTCACCATCATAATTAATGCATTTTTTTATTATTTTTTGAGATTCACCAATATTTTCTACAAAATTTTAGTAATTTAAAAATAATCACCAATAAAATTAATATATTTTTTAAAACAAAAGAAAGATTCGCTAATAGAAATTACTATTTTTCCAAAAAAGATGAAAGATTTGCCAGGATTTTTTATATATATTTTTAGGGGGGTTTCTTAAAGTTATCACTATTAATTTAATGTGTAGGAAAAATACTAGGGCATTACAATGTTGGAGAAACATGAAGTAGATAGGATTTACAAGGTTATTATTAATTTAACTATAATAATTACATTAGGGGCATCATGCCCTTCTTCATAGCATTTTTGTTCATATGCATTATCACATGTTCTTATATCCATACTACTACATTGGGGGCATCACAACTTCCTATCTTATTACGTGTTTTTATGCCTTATGATGCTCTTTACAACCACATTGGGGATGCCATGTCTTCCCCATATCATATTAAGTTGTGCTTCTAAGTCGCCTTACCTCCTTCATATGCCTATAATGGGAGAAAATTTATATTATGTACCTTAACAATTATCTCCAATTTAATGCTTTTCACGCTTTCAATTTGATATGTTTTACTTTCTTGTCACATGATGCTATTTATTCTATTTATCACATGCCTTCATAATTACATTTTTCTAGATTATATTTACTATCCATGTACTATTTTTTCCTCTCCTCTAATTCCTTGCACATGTTTTATGTAACCAATTAGAGGGGGCATATAATATCACTGATGCCCTAATGTTGTGAAATCAACAAGTGCATTATGTTAGACAAAGACTTATCACTATGCCTAGATAGATCTTGATCACATTACATGGTGATGGTTGAGTTTTCATACCATATTACTATTACCATACTTAGCAAAGTATGTTAGTATCAATTTCATATATTCAAAATTTCTAACCCTTCTCTTTTTCCTACTTTCACATTTTAAAGAAAAACTTGTAATTGTGCCTATTTTACTTCTATGGTAAATCTACTCATTACATATGTTTTCTTTGTTTTGAAAGTTTATATAGTGTTTGTGCGAAGGACAATGAACTCATAGGGAAATCAAGTTGGGTCCATTCCTTTACATGAGTCAATATCCTTCTATGTATAAATATTTACTTTTCTTACATGGGAGAGAATGTTCACATCCTTTGAGACACATATTCATGCTCAATACATGCACCTCAAAGTGGAGCAAAATGTTATGGTGAAATTTGCATACCCATGCCAATTCTGATTTGGTTATGGGCCCTTTTGATGGAATGATTTGATATAATTACATAGCAATGTGTGGCATACTCTTGTTCTAAGTTTGACTCCTTTAATAGTCATCCACCCCCATTTACTCTCATATTCATGCATCTCAATATATTCAACCTTATCCTAGCTCCATTCATATGCAATCTTGCATATTCACCTCATTATTAGATCAAAATTTTGGTCATTTATTTGAGATCCCAAGGATTTGTATTCCTTGTCTTAGGTTGATCTCAAGCCACTCAAGGTTGAGCCTAAAATTTATTTTTTTTAAATTCAAAATTGTTGACCCCCTTTCCTACTAGTTGTTGGGAGTTGACTTGGTACTTGTTTGTGCAATTGTCTATTGTGTTTTGGTATTTAAAGACATTCATTTGTGTATTTTGATATCATCAAAGAAGAAGAAGAGAATAACAAGGATTATCTACATTATAAAGAATGTTCATTCTAGGAACACTTCAATTTAGAGTACTAAAATGAATCTATTTGCATCATAATCAATATATTGACCATTTCATGCTTGCTTGCTATTTGTCAACATTTTTACAAGGCCATAAAGTTTATCTATCATAGGGCATGACTTATAAAAACATGATTGTGAGACCCCATCATACATATTCCTTGTTTCTCTATTTTGTTTTGGTGACTCTAGATATATTTTAGATGATTATGATACTCAGTAATTTGATGATGCATATTTTGGATGGTATTTGATATGATTATGGATATAGGTTTCATGTTAATGATTAGACTGATGCATATTTTGGATGATATTTGGATATATGATTTCATGATGATTAGATTTTATATGATGATTATTCATGTGATCATTTTTATTATTAATATGTGAATAAAATTATGTATGTTGTTCTATGATTATTTCATTTATTATTTTATATAATTGATATTCTTTAGCTATATGTTTTGAATAACATACTGACACCTATGTGTTGAGTGTACATGTAGATTTTAATGCCAATAGATGACGCAAACACTTAGCCACTTGTTGTCTTACTTGTGTTATGTTGGTCCTAGTCTTTGGGTACATAGGCCATGATGTAAAATTTGTAATTTTCATGTTATGAGATAATGTGGAGTTAGATTTTGTTGTGTCTTGTGTATATTTTAATATTGTATTTTAAAATGGAATTTTAAATGATTTTAAGAAGGTTTAGGGTGTGTTTTATATTGGAAAAATAGCCCGTGTCTAAGGTATAGGGGTTATAAGGTTATTTTTACCATTTATGACTTTATAAAAAGTGTTTAGGCCCTTCTTAATGTCCCCCTTTCAAAAGTGGCGAAAATGGGGAGGTGGTTGGGAAGTTGAGTTAGTTTTGGGTGGAAGTCACTTCTCCCTTCCCTTCAAAACTCCCTTTTCATGGAGAGGAGAGGGGGTTAACTTGCTTATTTTATCTTTTGTATTTTTGGATCTTGTTCTTGGGAGTTCTTGGGGAGGAGGATAGGAGGAGATTTTTGGAAGCAAGAAGAGTCTACCATTGTTGGGATTATAGTGTATTGAGGTATTCTTTCTCTTGATTCCTTGCAAGTATATTTATATGTAGATTTCTTTTGTGGAAGCTTTGATTGAAAATTTTCTATGTATTTTATTTTGTGGTGTCTTTTGTTGTGTTGTGTTGTTTGGTTGTGTGTCCTTTCTAGGGGAGTTGACCCCTGTTGTATAGAGGAGTTTTTGGTCCTCCATGTGTAGGGGTCTTGAGTGGGTGTGACACCCACACTTAGGGGCTTTCATTATTGGGATATGAGTATCCCCCTTTGGGTAGTGGCCATTACTAAGGTATGAGTACCCTTGCATATATGGGGATATGAGTATCCCATTTTACCTTCTACACATTGTTTTTTGGGAGGAATAATGGTGTTTTTATGGTTGTGGTATTGATGTGATGTTGAGGAGGGGTTGGTGTGGAGTTTATGTGTTTTATTGTAGAGATTTAATTATGATGCTTATGCTTATGTTTCCCATTTCAGGTTGAGCCCCTACTCCCCCTATGTGGTATTCCCTTGGGGAAAACCAATGTGTTAGAAACGTGTTTTGTGTTTTTTGTGAATGGCTTGATGTGAGGGTTTATGTGTGTGTCTATAGAAGTATTTGGGTATTTAATGTGTTTATATCTTGTGTTGAAGATTTTCCATGTCCAGTTAAGTGCTTCCCCATGCTCAGGGGTGTGTTGTCTCACAACCCTATGGATGGGTGGAAAGCCCATTGACATATTGTGGTTTTTATTTCTTGTTCTTTTCAGATTTTGGATGGATGACTAGAAGATGTTTGAAGTGTGAAAGTACTTTAAAATAAAAAATAAAATGGTCCCTTTCATGTTGTGCTTTGGGAAAAAAATTGTTATAGTAATCTTGTAAATATTAAAGTTATAAACTTGTGTAATTTTCTTATATTTATGAAAAAGGGAAAGATTTATGTAAAAATGAATATTTAATTTATTTTACAAGGTTAGAAGAAAAATTAATAATGATAAATCTTATTGTTCATGGTGCAACTTGAATTCCTTTATGTATATTACATTTTCTTAAGAAAGGAGAAAAAATATAAGAGTTACAAGTAAATATTTTCAATAGGATTTCATGTTTTAATTGTTTTTACTCACTTAATTGGAATCATGGAAATAAAATTAAGTATGCACTATGATTAGTTTGATTGATGAATAAAACAAATAAGAGCTTTTGTAAAGTTAATACATTTATATCTAATCTTGAATAGAGAAAACATTCTTTTATATAGTGACACTTGAACAAACATTACAACTTATTTGCAAATCTAACATAGTATTAAGGATGAAACAATATACTTCAAATCTGAAATATTTGTTCAATATTATCAAACGTAAAATCTAGATTCTTAGACCCATCATACATACATTATGTTTTTGTTAAATAATAAACTTAAAATACATTTAATCTACAAATCTACATTCACTATTTTCTGGAGAGTAAAATCTGCAACAAATAGGAAGCAACATTGAGGAAAAATGGTGTTTCTTCAAGCCTTCAAATCCTTCAAAATATTTGTACATGTAACCATGAGAATGCCTCTTGAAAATTTGAAAACAAAAGTGAAGAATTGCTACAACAACAAAATTTAGAAAGTAAACAAGAAATGAAAAAAACTTTCCATGGGAAACAAGAGAATTAAAAGAAAGCAATAAGTTGGGGAATTCATTATTTGTTAGTAAATTTTAGTTCTATTAAGTTTTATTTAAAATTTGCAAATAAAGTTTAAATCAAATTTAGTTGGAAATTATATATTTAAAATTATTTATAAATGATTGGGTTACCAATAAATCTTAATTAATCACTTGAACACAAATTAAACCTATATGATTTTAGTTGAATTCCACAAAGTTAAAAATGCATTTTTTAACTTAATCCAATCAATGATTAAAGCTAGGTTAGATTTAATAATAATACAAATGTGTTTAAACTAATTTCAATATTTGAAAATTAAGTTGATGAACATAATTGTAAGATCAATAGAGTTGGAAGTAAAGTAAATCTCAAACCTATGCTAAGAGATACGACATGTAGGTTCCAAAGAGAAATTGGTAAAACACCTTAACTTGAAAATGGTAAGGAAACCTATTTGTTGAGAAGAATCATCAACGAAATACACCCAACTCATTAAATCTTGAACTTTGAATAATGGAATAACCAAGTAGAGAAATTTGAGTAGTTAAAATATCAATCAATGAGACTATAGTTTTAAGCATAGAAAATAATTAGATCAAGTTTAAGTTGTTATATAAAATGTTAGTGAATTTTGATTCAACTTAGAATTCAAAATTATAATTAAAGTTTAATACCAACTCTATGTTTTTTGATGTAATAGTAAATTAAAGGATAGTTGAAAACATTTACCTTAAATTTTATTTTGATTCAAGTATGAATGTTATGAAATAACATTCAATTGATGTACCTCTTCAAATTCTAACACTTGCAGTAGTCTAAATAGTATATTACAATAGCAGTTCCTTAATAGCTCCATTAGAAAAACAAATGACGTTAGAAAGAGAAGAATCTGTAAGAGTTATTAGAATTTTGTCAAAATAAAAAATAACTAGTTGTCTTAAACACATTCAAGTTGAACATTTGAAGCAAAATTACACACTAGGATAGTAAAGAAATGTGAAATGTAGAGAACATAGTTTCATCAATCTATAGTTTACCCTTAGCACATGAATCCACCATAGAAAAATCAGCAAGTTGAGAAAATTTGGTAGTTGTGTATGAGTTAGACTGAGTTAAATTTAGTCACTAGAGAAAGAATAAACTAATGATATTAATGTAGAAGATGATCTAAATTAGGAACTTCATTAATAATGATTACCCCCTTTAATTTCTTAATCTCTCTACTAAAAGTTGGCCACCTTGTTAATGAAACTACTTAAGCCAATGGTATTGATTCTTGGAAAGATTATTATTTCACTTGTTTTAATTTGTTTGATCAATTTAAGATAACTCAATTATTGATAATATAATAGGAGTTCCCAATGTTCATAAACTTCATAAAAGATTTAAGTTAGAGTTAAATTTTATTTTGAGTTCGTGAAAAGTATCCTATCATATCTTTCATTTATTTAACTTAATATTTATTCTATAGATAAAGTTATTGGTATATTGGTGCATACATTGGTGTTGGCTTTGCTAATTTGTTTTCATCGTAGATGCTAAGGAAATGCTTCTAGGTGTTAAGTTTGAGTAATGAATAAATGGAACTTGGTAGAAATGTTCGTATATTAGTCACCATATACCCACTTATGGTGTGGCATGAGCCAACCATGGAATCACATTATTGTCTAGGAGTGTATATAGATTACTTAGGGAAAATAGTCTTGATTCTTGTTGTGTAAGGCAAAAAAAAATTGGTGGTTGTGTTAGTGTATAGTTGTGTACAAAGTTGGCATGACAATGACACTTGTGATTGAATAACTACCCTAATATATATTTAAATACCACTAGTCCTTGGCACATCTAGATAGCAAAAATTACAACAAACTAGGTCACATAAGTTTGTCATTTGCTAGATCAGATTTGTGCTTTAGAGATTGTTTTTGTATTGTTGAGAATTAACCGTGGGCCACTTAGCATAAACTCACAAAATATTCTATGATATTGTGCACCTCAAAACAATTAATTTTTAGACATTAGAAAACTATTTTGATACACCTTCAACATTTATATTCCTTCATTAATATGAGAGTTAAATGAATTTATTGTTCAATTATCAATTCCAACTCCTAACTTAAAACTAAATTAATTTTGTGATTAATGTTTTGCAATTTTTTAATTAGCCTAGATTTATGAGAAAGGGTTTTTTTATTCCCTTACAAAAACAAAATAAAAAAGGTTTAATTTTAATGAAAAGTTAAAAATGTTGAGAAGGCATTGGCGATGGACATGCGTGGTGAGAGCCTCCAACGGATACTATTTTGAAATACACGCTTTAAATCCCATCTTTGAAATGTGTAGTTAAACATTTGATTTGAGTTTTTGTTCGTTGCAGGTTTTTCTTTCCTGATCATAGAGGCCTCTGCTGAACGCCTTAAAACAACAATGGCGGCTGAAAATCCAAATCAATTTTCTTGACTTATTCTTGCCAATTTTTGCCCCTATTGTTCTTCAATGTGAATTGTGTATGGCTTTTTCTTGTAGTTTGTGAGAGATTTCAATGATTTGTTCTTTGCAGGTTTTTCTTTCCTGATATGATCATAGAGGCCTCTGCTGAACGCCTTAAAACAACAATGGCGGCTGAAAAACCAAATCAATTCAGACATGAATTTGAAAAGTATTGCGAGCATCTCAACGAGTTGGTACACTTTCAATTTTCCTGACTTATTCTTGCCAGTTTTTGCGCCTATTGTTCTTCAATGTGAATTGTCTATGGCTTTTTCTTGTAGTTTGTGGGAGATTTCAATGATTTGTTCTTTGCAGGTTTTTCTTTCCTGATATGATCACAGAGGCCTCTGTTGAACGCCTTAAAACAACAATAGCGGCTGAAAATCCAAATCAATTCAGACATGAATTTGAAAAGTATTGCGAGCATCTCAACGAGTTGGTACACTTTCAATTTTCCTGACTTATTCTTGCCAGTTTTTGCCCCTGTTGTTCTTCAATGGCTTTTTATTGTTGTTTGTGAAAGATTTTGACGCAAGAGGCAAAACCCAACTCACTCCTTCAATTCTCCCAAACCAACTTACACACATACACAGATTCACAGCTTACATAATTTCGTTCAACTCCACAGCTAATCCGAAATCAAATTGAAAATTTATCAATTAAACAACTTAAACTACACAAAGAAAGCGGAGACAAAGTTATTTTGTTCCATCAACATAAATCTCTCATATATCCTCTATTGCAATCGATCAAATTACAAAGAAAATTCTAAATTGAATCAAAATTGCCCTGTCGTCTTTCTTGAACTTCCCTCTACAACATTTAGTAGTTTTATTTGCTTTATATCCTCTGTCAGAGGATGCGCAGTCCCACTATGGGTGCGTCCAAATCATACCTCTCATCAGCAACCTTAAGCCGTGAATGTTTTCTTTGTTTCTTCTTATGGCAATCTCTCAGCACTATTGGTTTATATAGCACGACCTTCTACCAGGTTTTTCTGCACATTTGATATGAATTCCTATGTGCATCTTGATGCAATACAAAGGGAAGAAATCAACACCATCAATCAATCTTCAACAAACATCTCTAACTCACCTTTCTTGACACACTTATTCAACTATATGTCTCTTTGTAACATTATCAAACATTTGATATAAGAGTTCCAATCTCCTTCAAGTTCTTCAAAACACTCTTAACCATTAACCAAGATCAACTTCCTTTATAACTTCATTCAAGGCTTCATTTTAGACTGTGTTCATTAGTTTGGATACCATTTACAGGTTTCTAAAACATAATTACAAATCAGTATAAGTTTCTTTGGAGTACTTGTTCAAACTTAACTATACTCGCTGCTAAACAGGCCTAAATAGGCTACAACACAGTAGGGCTTTATTGAATATACAAGCTCTGACCTTGATTACTCTTTGCCAACCTTTCAAACACATTATTTTGGACCTTCACAAGCTTTATTCACCATTAAAAGTTCATTCCCATATCAAATTTTGTAAATCCTAGGTCAGGTTTCCTTCACAATTCTGTCTCAGACTGAATACTCAGAAAAACCAGTCAGAACTTCATTCCACAACGCCTTAAATCTTATAGCCTTGACTCAAAATCATTGGAATATGAGAGTTTATAGACCATTGAACAACATCACCAAAAACCAGATGCTTTTTCCAACAGAATAAAGAGAAACACAATTATCTACAGTCTCTGGATACCCTAACAGAGGGTTTTGAGTGTTTTTACAAAAATCCATAATACTTTCACATTACTCTATAAAAATGAATGAAAATTGTTTCAGAATAAGGTAGAAACATTGATACACCATTTCTAATGACTGCCCCACGAATTTATGACTTTATAAGCTGTACAATTCACTGCAACACAGTTTTTTTTAAGTAAAACACAGAATTTCCATAAAATACAGAGGTTTTTCTCATTGATAATCATTGTCTACATTCCTCTTCCCTTGCCTCGAAGTCTAGGAGGCATATCTAAGCCTTACCGACCATAACTACCTAAAATCAATCGACACAAACCATCTTTTCAATTACTGACTCTTAAACTTCCATTTGGTTGTCATTTTACAACTTTTGTCATAACAACTTATATGTAATTTTGCATTTTTGAGCAAAAAGACTCTAATGACCTCCTTAAACATTGGAATGGCCTTAACATGGCCTTACAACATTGAATCCATCAATATTTCCCCATCCCATTACATATTCACACAAAATGTTACTATAGCTACCCAATTGACAACTTGACAACTTTTTAATAAAATGACAACATTTACTATCATCCCAAAATGACTCAACCTAATAAGTAAACACCAAAAATGGACACAAATGGTCCTCTTAGACCTTATTGGATCCAATTACATGATCCTCAAACCAAAAATTTGCTCTCTTGCCTACTTGAGGCCTTGCTCTTCTTGGATGCACCTGCATCACATCCTTTACTCCCTTAGCGCTGCCTATCTCCTATTTGCAGACTCTCAAGTCTCACGAAACCTCCTCTTTTACCTTCTATGCAGCCGTTTCCCCGCTGCTTCCACACTTCACGCAGCCCCCCAATCACCCTTTACCTGTGCAAAGTTATTGCAATTAAAACTGGAAACTCCCTTCCAGATGACTGCGCCCCTTTCATCTTAGACTTTTGTTTCATTTAAATGTTATTATTTAGATTTCCACCGCGACCTTTGGTTTGCTAATCCTTGGTATTCTTGGTTTCCTTTATTCGACATTTACTAATTTTTCCCCAAAAAAAATGCATTGCCATTTAACTTTCTTATTCTCCAAGAGATATTATCTGGCTTTGTGGGGTCAATTATACACAAACGGAAACGAGAAAGAGAAGAGGAGTTCTTTGCAACAAAAATCAGAGCTGTATTTCTCATTTGATGGCAGAAATATAATACAGAATTGAGCTTTGAGAAGCCCCTTGAAATAGCCAATAAGCTTTGCTCCTTGACCATAAGGATCTATTGGGACAACACAAAATTCCTCCAAATCCTTGCATGTTGATTGTTGAGGAAACCACTTCAAGTCCTTTGTCTTCTATATGATCCAATACCCATAAGCGCTGCAGTTTGTGGCAATGACCAAGAAACTTAACAAGTCCCACACTTGGAATGGTTACATAACTCAAGTTCAGAGATGTCAAATTCAAATAGACAGAGTAGACTGAAATAGAGAGATACCATAACAGAAATCCACACAAACCAAAAAAAATAAAATTAAACTTTGTTTTGTTTGACGATCACGTCTGTACCCGGATGCTCTGCATCAGATTTCAATGATTTGTTCTTTTCTGGGAATGTTGTGTATGGAATGTAGAATGATAAATGAGAGAGGCTTGTGAAGGCAAGCCGTAATGTTTCACAAAATAGCTAGAAGGTTACTTTTCAGGTTCACAGTTACTTATGTCACATAGATTATGGGATGAATGTTAATTCTGAATTTGAGAATTTAAATTGTGTTTGTGTGGGAAGGAGTATAAAGTCTAAGGAATTTGTTACTTCGTCATATACAATAAATTAAAATCGTAAAAACATTTCACTGGATTTGCACAGGATATTTTTTCAATTTAAATGTTTATTAAGGATTTTGGCATTTTGGGTTTCCCAGACACTCTGTTCTTGAGGTTGAATATGTGGCCCTCTAGTAAATGTTGGGTTAAGCTTGGCCAGAGTTCTTAATATTTGAAAACATGGGCATGCTGGGTTAACCCATAATCGTGCACCCAACTAGTCCATGTAGTCCTCACACCTACGCTGCCTCCAACTATGAAAAATTCCTATCAATCCCCCAACAAATCCATTCAAAGAGCATAACCAGATGTTTGCTCTCTGCTTCCCATGGCCATTGGAAAGCCAAAAGACATCCAATTGAACTGCTTCAACTTCAAAAACTCTTTAAATTCCAGCCTCTGCCCTGTATCAGATCAAGTTTGCCACTTTAATAGAATATTGTTTGCCTCTTTTGACAAGTTCGTTAGGGTGAATGTTTAGTTTGCCACTTTTGTAAGTGGCAAATTGCACTATTCTTGTTTTTCCGAGTACTTCTGACATTATCAAACTGAATTGAAGCCTTTGGGGATGTTTCAAATCACCCCTTAAACGTTCTAAACCATTTTGTGAACTGGTATGCATTTTGTGTCATTCAATTATGTGACGAATGGTTCTCCCATGTGAAGTCCTAATAGGTGACTCAATGGTCTAGCATGCTTCGATCGAATTTATGGATCATGAAGGTTTGCTTAAGTTTTTTTTATCTCATTTTACTAGTATATGAAGTCAATTGAAAAACCTTGAGGTGCCAATGTTTGAGGTGTAGGATCTTATTAATTCAAACCTCATCTAAGGAGATGTCAAAGAAAAGTTATTTGTTTGAGGACCTCAGGTCTCAAGGACTTGGAAATTGGATATATGTAGAATCTCTTTGCTTTGGAACCTTACTCTAATAGTCTAAGTTCTCTCATGTCCAAGGTATGAGAAATATTAAAATTTTAAGTCATATTTGTAAGATTTGGTTAGGGAGATCGTCACACAACATCAAGGAGTTTTAGTGAAAGTATAAGAACTAATGCAAATATAAAATAAAGTAATTAACTAAATGCAAAACTAAAATAAAATAATTAACTAAATGCAAAAATAAAACAATACACCCAACAACCCCCCATAAGCATAGCTTAAGTGGGTAGGAAAGATAGATAAATGGGCCTTGACAAATGTGTAACCATGTTAGGTGCCCATGTACAAAATGATCCCATTGAAAAGAAGAGAAGGAGAAAACTTATAGGATGTAACTCCCCTTAAGAGAGGCTGAAGAGAGTTGGGCTAAGTGACCCCACCCAAAATAATTGAGAATGATAAAATCCCATGTGAGGAAAATATCCCCCTAGAATAGAGAGAAGAAGAGAGACTATACAACACCCCCTCAATGTGTAGTTTCCTAGCCAATGGTAAATGCTCAATTGTGAATGCTAAAGATGATCCATTGTCATATCCCTGCCAATAAATGAAACTACAACAAACAGATCACCTTATGTTGGCCAACCCTCCTGGTATTTTGAGAAGGCAAATAAAAAAATAAATTATTATTTTATCAGGTAGACGACCCTTTGGCGCCCAATATTATGGCACAGTTTGGCCGACTCCTTTGTAATCAAAAATTAAATTAAATTATGTTCTTCTGTATGGGTTGACTTTGTCATATATATGTTTATATAAATAGCCCCAAGTTTGTAATGAAAAAGGATTAGAAGGCATAAATTAATAATTAAGCAAAAATAAAGGAAGTGTAGCAATTCATTTAAAAAAGGTAGCAATTGAAAGACAAATGTTAATATATTAAAAGGGAGCGATTATAAATAAACTAAAAGACAACAATCAGTAATTATTAATTAATGACAGGTTGCGATAAGGGACAACAAGTAATAGGAAGAGTCACCTCCATTCTTAAGGCATACGATGGGGATATATGAGGGAGACACATCATTTGCAAGGAGGGCATCAAGGAATGAAATCAAGCAATCAGAAAATAAATAATGATATGCATTTAGGAAGGCAACAACCCTTTAACATAATAAGGGAATATGATTGGGAAGAGAAGAGGGAATCATCTTCAAAAAATATTTATTTTCAAGTCGATATCTACAAACTATAGAAAGCAGATCAGAGTTAATCATTTGCATTCAAGGACAAAATCAATAATTATTACACCTGTTGTTGTAGATATAGCAATCATACATTTTCGTGGATATTGTGGTATGCTCTATCATTATTGTGATTTATTTATTGTTGCATAATCTCCATGAATCTAAATGTATTTAATGTTTTGCAATGCTCATCAATGCAACCATGAGTAGAAGGGGGAAAATATTCCAGTAGGGTGAGCAGTTACAAGATTTCTATGTACGTCACTCCAAGCTGGCTATTTGGGGCCAAGGGGGTGAGTATCTGCCCTTGGGCTTGGGAAGGTGAATCTACCAGCCTGCTATTGTAGCTTCTCCCCATTCTCCACATAAGAGGGATGGATGAGGTAGCAAGGGTAGGGAATGCAGTTACAAGTTTATCAACCGAGTACGCCACCCCATATTTGATGGTTGTGTGTCTGCCACTTGAGGGTCAAGAGGGATGGTATATCCGCTCTTGGGATTGGTATGGATAGCTTTGGGTAGACTTATTATGCTTCTCATCCAAGTGTTATTATGATCAAACTTCCAATACTCATTATGGGTATTGGGTGGTTTATATTGTTTGAAATAGTTATGTATCTACATGATTTAAATAAACAAGTCATTTATTATATATATGTTTGATCATATGAAGTATATTCCAATGGTATCTAACCTAATTATAGGACCTAAACCAAGATTTATCTAGCTTAAGACATTTAAATTGGCGAGTTATAACCCTAACTAAATTATATTTATGATTCTTGGGCAAGATTTAGGGTTATCCAAAAAGGGGACATTATGTTCAACATTCCTTCCCTTAGGAAAAATCAAACACAAAGGTGCATGTAGGATATCTTCCCATTCTTGAAAGGAACATAAGGGAAGAAAACACATTATTTTTTATGTGTCTGGAATTTTCTCAAATCTCACCATGCCTCTGTTGAAGGTGTCACAATCAAATCAGGAGTCCTAGGCCTAATTGAAGAACACGACAATCCAAAATCTTGTGGAAATAGATGAACAAAATCCAAAGATGATGGGACAACAATTATGATGGAACTCTCATCAAAGAGGATATGACTGTCCTTAATAGTGTTCTCCAAACATGCAAGAGGGGACTCACAAAACAAACTTGCAAGATTTGTCAAATACTCATCCCAAGAAGCAATCTTTGGTATATGATGAATATGATCCCACTCCATTGAATCATTGTAAGACCCATAGCAACAAAAATCTTTTGGGGAAAAAATAGGCAAACCAAAAGTAAAAGATTTTTCAAAAAAATCGAATTTATAAAAAACATAAAATATTGTAGAACAAGAGATAAAAAACTATTTTTTTGAAATTGAAAGGCCATTTCCATAGCATAGAGATATAGAGAGCAAATAAAATAAAGAGTTTAACTAATGAATTGTAGATAATAGATTTTTATAGTTTATATTCATATAGCTGATTACATTGTATTGCACATCTTTCAAACTCAAAGCATTACTTCACATTGCATAAATAATAACTAGATGCTGATAGATGACAAATTTCAATTACAATATGGTTTTTATAAAGTCAACCTAAGCAGTTATGCAATTACTTTATATTGCATCACTAATAACTAGGAGCAACTGCCAATTGCATTTGCTTGTCATGGCATTCCATGAGACCACATTTCTTTGAGGCATTTTTTCAAACAGTTCACTACCTTGTCTATGCTACCACATTTTTCATACATGTCTACCAAAGCATTTTATGAGACAATTCATTGCTTTGCTTCTATGGCTGAAAGCTTAAAACAAGTGCTTTCGAACAAGCTATGGATGCTTGGAAAAAATATATAAAGCATAATAGTAAGCAATAAGCAATAGCATAGACAAGGCAATGAACTGTTTGAAAAATGACTCAAAGAAATGTGGTCTCGTGGTGATGGAATGCCATGACAATTGCTTTTCACGACATTCCATCACCATGAGACCACATGAAATTATCATGGCATTCTATCACCATGAGACGACATTTCTTTGATGCATTTTTTCAAACAGTTCACTGGCTTATCATCCAGCCTACAGATGTTTTAAAAATTGCAATTAATCATGATTTTTTACAAATTTATGCTTCTATGGTAAGCCCCATCGGAAGCAACATTTTGACCCTTGTAGGCTAATGAACATAGGTAGAGGGTCCTAGAGGTGGTTACTTGGTTAGTGGTGGAATTACTTCTCTCTGGTGCTTTGCTTGGTTCAAGATTAAGCCTTTGTAGAGGTTTTTGGGCTCAGATTGGCATACTTACTATTTATAGTAAGTCATCTAGGCACTAGAGTTTAGAGTTACTATATACAGCAGGGCACCTGGACATATGGTGATTTCAGTGTTGATCCCATTCTCACTTGGCTTGGAGGAATAAGGTTTATTGTGCAAATTATATTATTTAATTATTAAGAAACATATCAACAATCCATTCGTATTAAGAAACATATCATCCTTCTCTTTTTCCATTCAAATCAAAGGTGTCTTAAAAGAATTTATATCCATGTGACCCAACTCATACCATTTTGACCCCAACTTGGCAGAATGTAAGACCAAGGTAAAGCGAGTTGGGTGTTGGGTCGGGTCACGGGGATACCAATTAGTCAATAATCCATTTGTATTAAAAGACATCATATTTCTCCTCTACCCTTTGGATCAAAGGTGCCTTAGAAGAACTTATATCCTTGTGACCCAACTCATATCTCTTTGACACCAACTTGGTAGAATGTAAGACCAAGGTAAAGCAGGTTGGGTGTTGGGCTGAGTCAAAGGGATACCCTTGAGTCAACAATCCATTCGTATTAAGAAACATATCATCCTTTTCCTCTGCCCTTTGGATCAAAGATGTCTTAAAAGAATATCTATTTATGTGAGCCAACTCATATCTTTCCTAACCCAACTTGCCAGAATGCAAGACCAAGGTAAGACAGGTTGGGTGTTGGGTCAGGTCATGGGAATATCCCTGAGTGAACAATCCATTTGTATTAAAAAACATATCATCCTTCTCCTCTTCCCTTTAGATCAAATGTGCCTTAGAATAATTTCTATCCCTGTGACCCAACTCATTCCTTTCTGACCCCAACTTGGCAAAATGTAAGACCAAGGTAAGGTGGGTTGGGTGTTGAGTTGAGTCACGGTGATACCCTCGAATCAACAATCTATTCGTATTAAGAAAATATATCATCATTATCATCTATCCTTTAGATCAAAGGTGCCTTAAAAAAATTAATATCTCTGTGACCTAATTCATACCTTTTCGACCCCAACTTGGTAGAATGTAAGACCAAGGTAAGGCAGATTGGTTGTTGGGTTGGGTCAAGGGGATACCCCTTATTCAATAATCCATTAGTATTTAGAAACATTTCATCCTTGTCCTCTGCCCTTTGGATCAAAGGTGCTTTTAATTTTTTTATATCCTTGTGACCCAACTCATACCTTTTTGACTCCAATATGGCAGAATATAAGACCAACATAAGGCGGGTTGGGTTTTGGGCTGAATCACGAGGATACCTCTAAGTCAACAATCCATTCATAGTAAGAAACATATCATTTTTCTCCTCTACCCTTTGGATCAAAGGTGATTTAGAATTTTTTTTATCCATGTGAACCAACTCATACCTTTCTGACCCCAACTTGGCAGAATGTAAGACCAAAATAAGGCGGATTGGGTGGGTCGAGTCACTGAGATACCCTTGAGTCAACAATCCATTCATATTAAGAAATATATTATCTTGCTCCTCTGCCATTTTGATCAAAGGTACCTTAGAAAGATTTATATCCCCGTGACTCAATTGATACCTTGTCAACCCCAACTTGGCAGAATGAAAATCCAAGGTAAGGCGGGTTGGGTGTTAGGTCTGGTCACAGGGATACCCCTGAGTCAACAATCTATTTGTATTAAAAATTATATCGTCCTTCTCCTCTATCGTTTGGATCAAAAGTGCCTTGGAAGAATTTAAATACTTGTGACCCAACTCATACCTTTACAACCCCAACTTGGCAAAATGTAAGACCAAGGTAAGGTAGGTTGGTTGTTGGGCCGAGTCATGAGGATACCCCTGATTAAGAAACATATCTTTCTCCTTCGCCCTTTGGATGAAAGACGACTTAGAATAATTTCTATCTTTGTGACCCAACTCATACCTTTCCGACCCCAACTTGGCAGAATGTAAGACCAAGGTAAGGTGGGTTGGGTGTTGAGTCGAGTCACGAGGATACCCTTGAGTCAACAATCCATTTGTATTACGAAAACATATCATCCTTCTACTCTGCCCTTTGGATCAAAGGTGTCTTAGAAAAAAAATTATCCCTGTGACCCAATTCATACCTTTACGACCCCAACTTGGCAGAATGTAAGACCAAGGTAAGGTAGGTTGGGTGTTGGGTAGGGTCATGGGGATACCTCTGAGCTAACAATCCATTCGTATTAAAAAACATATCATCCTTCTCCACTACCCTTTGGAGTAAAGGTGCCTTAGAAAAATTTCTATCCCTTTTACCAAACTCATACTTTTTTGAACTCAACTTTGCACAATGTAAAACCAAGATAAGGGAAGCTGGGTGTTGGGCCGAGTCACGAGGATACCCCTGAGTCAAGAATCCATTAATATTAAGAAACATATCATCTTTATTTTATAAAATTTGGATCAAAGGTGTTTTACAAGAATTTATATCCTTGTGACCAAACTCATACCTTTCTGACCCTAATTTGGAAGAATGTAAGACCAAAGTAAAGATAGGTTGGGTGTTGGGTCGGGTCATGGGGATACCCCTTAGTCAAAAATCCATTCATATTAAGAAACACATCATCCTCTCCTCTGCCTTTTGCATCAAAGGTGCCTTAGAAGAATTCATATCCTTGTAACCCAACTCACACTTTTCTGACCCCAACTTAGCAATATGTAAGACAAAGGTAAGGCGGGTTAGGTTTTGGGTCGGGTCATGGGGATACCACTGAGTCAACAATCCATTTGTATTAAGAAGCATATCATCCTTCTTCTTTTCCCTTTGGATCAAAGATGCCTTAAAATAATTTTTATCCCTGTGACCCAACTCATACTTTTTCGACCCCAACTTGGCATAATGTAAGACCAAGGTAAGATAGGTTGGGTGTTGGGTCGGCCCATGGGGATATCTTTGAATCAACAATACATTCCTATGTCCCTTGTCCTTTGGATCAAAGGTGTCTTCAAAAAATTTATATCATTGTGACCCAACTCATACATTTTCAACCCTAATTTTGCAGAATGTAAGACCAAGGTAAGGCGGGTTGGGTGTTGGATTGGCTCACGTAGATACCCCTAAGTCAACAATCAATTCATATTAAGAAACATATCATTCTCCTCTACCGTTTGGATCAAAAGTAATTTAAAAGAATTTTTATCTTTGTGACCCAACTCATACCTTTCCGACCTCAGTGTAAGACCAAGGTAAGGGGGGTTGGGTGTTAGTCTGGGTCATAAAGATACCCCTGATTCAACAATCCATTTGTATTAAGAAACATATCATACTTATCCTATGCAGTTTGTATCAAAAGTGTCTTAGAAAAAGTTTTATTCCTATGACTTAACTCATAGATTTTGAACCCTAACTTGGTAGAATGTAAGACCAAGATAAGGCGAGTTGGATGTTGATTCGGGTCACGAGAATAGCCTTGAGGCAACAATCCATCATCCTAACAAACACATCATACTTCTCTTATGTCGTTTGGATCAAAGGTATCTTAGAATATTTTTTATCCTTGTCCCCCAACTCATACCTTTTTGACCCCAACTTGGCAGAACGTAAGACAAAGGTAAGACAGGTTGGATGTTGGTTTAGGTCACAGAAATGCCCCTGACTCAACAATCCATTCATATTAAGAAACATATCAAACTTCTCCTCTGCCCTTCATATCAAAAGTGTCTTAGAAGAATTTTTATCCCTATGACTTAACTCATACATTTCTGACCCCAACTTTGCAGAATGTAACACCAAGGTAAAATGGGTTGGGTGTTGGGCTCGATCACATGGATATCCCTTAGTCAACAATCCATTTGTATTAAAAAAAATATAATTTTTATCTTCTATTCTTTGGATCAAAAGTGTCTTAGAAGAATTTTTATACTTGTCACGCAACTCATACCTTTCCGACCTTAACTTGGTAGAATGTAAGACCAAGGTAAGGTGGGTTGGGTGTTGGGTTAGGTCACAAAAATACCCTTGAGTCAATAATCCATTCGTATTAAGAAACATATCATCCTTCTCTTCTGCATTTTGAATCAAAGGTATCTTAAAAAAAATTCTTTATGACCTAACTTATAACTTTTCTGACAACAACTTGATAGAATATAAGACCAAGGTAAGGTGGGTAGGGTCTTGGATTGAGTCAACAATCCATTCATATTAAGAAACATACCGTCCTTCTATTTTTCCCTTTGTATTAAAGGTGCCTTGGAAGAAGTTTTATCCTTGTGACCCAATTCATACATTTCCGACCCCAACTTGGCAAAATGTAAGACCAAAGTAAGACGGATTGGGTGTTGGGTCGGGTCATAGAGATACCCTTGAGTCAACAATCCATTCATATTAAGAAACATATCATCCTTCTCCTCTGTCCTTTCAATCAAAAGTGTGTCAAAAGAATCTATATCCGTGTCACGCAACTCATACCTTTCTAATCCCAACTTGGCATAATGTAAGATCAAGGTAAAGTGGGTTTAGTGTTTTGTCAGGTCATCTTTCTCCTCTACCCTTTGGATCAAAGGTTTTTCGAAAGAATATATATCCCTGTGATCCAAATCATACCTTTCTGACCCCAATTTAGCAGAATGTAAGACTAAAGTAAGGTGAGTTGGGTGTTGGACCAAGTCACAGAGATACCCTTGATTCAACAATCTATTCGTATTAAGAAATATATCATCCTTCTCCTATGCCCTTTGTATCAAAAGTGTCTTAGAAGAATTTTTATACCTATGACTTAATTCATACTTTTGAGACCCTAACTTGGCAGAATGTAAGACAAAGATAAGGTAGGTTGGATGTTGGGTCGAGTCAAAAGGATACCATTGATTCAACAATCCATTCGTATTAAAACATATATCCTTCTCCTCTGCCCTTTGCACCAAAGGTTCCTTAGAAAAATTTATATCCATGTGACCAAACTCATACCTTTTCGACCCCAACTTGGCAAAATGTAAGACCAAGGTAAGAAGTGTTGGGTGTTGGGCCAAGTCACGGGGATAACCCTAAGTTAACAACCCATTCGTATTAAGAAACATATATGTTTTCTCTTTTCTCCTTTGTATGAAAGGTGTATTAGAAGAATTTATATCCTTGTCACCTAACTCATACTTTTTAGACCCCAACTTGTCAGAATGTAAGACCAAGCTAAAGTGGGTTAGGTGTTGGGTCGGGTCACGGGGATACCCCTGAGTCAACAATCCATTCATATTAAGAAACATATCATCCTTCTCTTCTACCTTTTGAATCAAAAGTGCCTTAGAAAAAAATAATCTCTATGACTCAATTCATACATTTTCGACCCCAACTTGGCAGAATGTAAGACCAAGGTAAGGCGAGTTGGGTGTTGGGTCAGGTCACATGGATATCCTTGAGTCAACAATTCAATCATATTAAGAAACATACCATCCTTCCCCTCTGTCCTTTCGATCAAAGGTGCCTCAAAAGAATTTATATCCATGTCACCCAACTCATACCTTTTTGACCCCAACTCGACAAAATGTAAGACACCAAAGTTAAAGTGGGTTGAGTGTTGGGCCAAGTCATGGGGATACCCCTGAGTCAACAATCCATTTGTTTTAAAAAACCTATCATCTTTCTCCTCTATCATTTGAATCAAAGGTGCCTTAGAAAAAAATATCTCTATTTGTAGTATTCCACCCCTCTTGATGGAATGCTTACACACAATTTCGGGTTTGATTTTTTGTTTTGGTTTGTATTTCTTCCCCTTTGTTTGAGTTTGTTTGCTAATAATGCTTAAATGATACTAAAAAGCATATACATATAATTGAAAACTTCAAATAAACTAACTAGCATATACATTTAATTGAAGTTTATTAGCAAATAAACTTCAAATTAGAAGGCAAATATGATTTTTTCATTTCATGATAGAATACATAGAATAGGTAGCTTACATAAGATTTAAAACTAAATACATCTTATACTATATTTTTACTTACAACCATACAACTTTGTGAACAGTAACTTGCTACAATACCAAACCCCAATGAAATGCACACTCCTCTTCAAATCCAATATGTGAAGCTTCTTCTGCCTAGGGTGCCCCTTTTTGGTGAGATTGCAGCCTCTTAGAAGAGGATTTTTTTATAAATGCTGATTAAAACCCTCAAGAGAGGGACGACTGGTTGTAGCTCTTCATTTCAGTCCAAAAACTCCTCAAAATGCAAGCAACCCCTTAGCAAACAATGATGAAGTCAATGGCTGCCAACCCCACTCAAAAATCAACTCAAAAAATTTGCCAACGACTCCTAATGTAACAAAAAATTGCATTTAAATTCAACCCAATAACCTTAGGGTGGTGTTTCACACCCTCAAGTAGCTCAAACACGAAAAACCAAGCCCCCTCTAGGTTCACAAACTGCAGAAATCGGGAAACCTTTGTTTCCCTCTCCCTCCAAGCCAAGCTCCACATGCCAAAGAAGAAAAATAGCCAATTCCTTGAATAGGTTGAACTTCTTCTCAAGAGCTTTATAAATTAACATTGAAAACACTATTCATTAAAGTGAACACTATTCACTTTAAGTTATGTCAATTTCACTTTATAATGAATAGTGCCAAATTAAAATAAAGTGACCCCCTCCAATTAAAAGACACGTGGTCCCTAGGTAAAAAGGGTGAAATAGAAGATAATAACATAATTAATCACCTTCAACAAGCAAAACACCACAATTCACCCTATCACAAAGCTCTGAGGATCAATAGTGCTAATGGATGAACCAATGACCAGATGTCACAATTGACCCTCTATCTAAACTCATTAGCCTACAAGGGTCTGCATAATAGGCTAATCCATTGATGTACACATGTCTAATTAGAAGGGGAAATTATAGTCCACCCTCCCTCAAATTACTTGTCCCCAAGCAATCTCAACTCCAGATGTTGTAAAATATCCTCACTCTCCCATGTAGCATCCTCTACCAACAAGTCCTTCCATTTGATCAAATATTCCCTAATGACCCTTCTCCGCAACTGTCTCTCTCTGACATCTAAGATGGCCTTAGGTACCATAATCAATTTCCCCTCATCATCCAAGGGTGGTAAAGTTGTGAAAGGAACAACATGGTGTCCCAACATCTTCTTGACGTGCAACACATGAAATACATTATGTACCCTGCTATCTGTTGGCAAATCTAACTCATAAGCCACCTCACCTAGCCGTCAGATGATCCTAAAAGGCCCATAGTATCATGGCTTAAGTTTCTCTGCACCACTCTTCCTTATAGTGGATTATAGATAGGGCTACAACATCAGATACACCGTATCTCCAACCTTAAAAGAACACTCAACTCTCATCTGATCCACATACTGCTTTTGTTGATTCTATGCCTTCTGAATGTTCTCACGAAGAGCTCTCATAATATCCTGGTTCTCTTGTAGAAGATCCCCAACACTGGGCACTCTATTGTCACTCAACAATAAATCAAGAAATTTGGGCGCCTCATACCCATATAATGCCATAAATGGGGACATCTGAATCAAGATGTGGTGAGTGGTATTATAACAGTACTCACAAAGATGAATCCACTTCACCCAACCCTTTTGCTGCCCTGGGATATAGTTTTCGAGATATCCTTCCACCCATTTATTTACAATCTTCGTTTGACCATTTGTTTGCGGGTGGTAGCTAGTGCTCAAAGTTAGCTCAGTCCCACAAAGCCTGAATAGCTCTTGCCAGAAGTGACTCAAGAATCGACTATCCCTGTTGTTGATGATGCTTTGTGGTAGCCCATGCAACCTGAATACCTTAGGAAAACACAACTTTGTTACCTGTGTAGTTGAATATGCAACTGCTATAAAAAAAAATTAAGCATACTTTGTGAGGCGATCAACAACTACATGGATACAGTTTATGTCCTAGGCTTTCTGCAAGCCTGTAATGAAATCCATCAACAAGCATTCCCACTTCCTATCAGGAAATGGAAGTGGTTGAAGTAACCTAGCAGGATAGGTGTGTTCCTGTTTATTTTGCTGACAGACCAGACACTCTCTAACATACCTAAGGACATCTGACTTGAGTGCTTTCCAAGCGAAACGCTCCCAAACCAGCCTGTAAGTTTTGAAATACCTGTGATGTTTGGCCATGGGTGCATCATGGAAGGCCCTCGAAACTGTGTTCTTCATCTATGATCCTAGGGTCAAAAAGATCCGCCCTTTGTAAATGATAAGATCATTTACAACTGAATATCTATTGTCCTGCACTGACCCCTCAACGATACCAAAAGCCCAAGAGTCTTTGGCATACTCTACTGTAATTAGATGTCTCCAATTCTCTGATATCTCAACCATTGAGCTCAATTGTGGTCGACAAAACAAGGCATCAACAACAATGTTCTGAGTCCCTTTGACATAGGCAATATCAGTCATATGATTGAAACTTACTAACCCACTTTTGCTAATGATCATTGAGATCTCGTTGCCCTAGGAAATGTCTCAAGTTATTATGATTGGTCTTAACACAAAATTTGGTACCCACAAGGTACTGCTCAATATCCTGCTCCCTCACATGAATTTGATGATACCCAGATCTCAAGTCTATTTTTGAAAAGTAAAGAGCACCATGTAGCTCATCTATTAGCTCATCAATCACGGTAATATGATATATGCTTTTGAATGTCCTTTTGTTCAACAATCTGTAATCAATGCACATCTGCAAAGTACCATCCTTTTTCTTAACCAAAACAATAGATGAGGCAAATGGTGATTTACTAGGTCTAATATGTCCCATAGCGAGCAACTCCTTAATAGTTTTTTCTGTTTCATCCTTAAGCTGCTTAGGATGCCTTTATGGTGTGACAATCACATGATTAGCACTCTCCTCCAACTGAATGATATGCTCAATCCCTCGGTCTGGAGGTCTACCTGGTGGAATCTAACTGAACACCTTAGCATGCTTAATCCTCAACTCTTGTATGTTTAGATGTTAAACTGGGGTTTGTTGCCCCTCCTATGATGGTATCAACATACACTTAGTTGACCACTCAATCATGTCGTGTCACATTAGCCTCTTTATTCTACTGAAAGATATCATTCTAAAATTGCTATCCCAGATGGCTTTCAACATATGAGTCCTCCCGTCAACCTTAAATCTCATTTCCATATCACAAAGGTTAAGGGTAAATTCCCTAATATCATGAAGCCATTTCATCCCTAGAACCATATTAGTGTCTCCATGTTTACCACATAGAAATTTTCCTTAAATTCAAAGTTATTTAGTTGAATAGGGAGATCTAAAATCATCCTGTCACACTTAATAGTATAGCCATCTACTACCTTCACCCTTATCCCTTCAAATTCCTCGGTTTGAATCCCACACCTCTCAACCAATCTAGCATCAATGAAATTATGAGTGGCACTTGTATCCAACAATGTAATGACCTTTTTTCTAGCTAAGACCCCTTGCATCCCGAAAGAGCCCTCACGCTGTATGCTAGTGAGATGTGCCTCTTGAAGTTTTACTTCCTCCTCTCTTTCAGCCTCTTGTTCCCCTTGATTTTTAGACTTTTCTGCCTCAGATTCCTCTTGTTTAGTTTGCTGGTCTGATTTTTCAAATTCAAAATCCTCATAGAATGCCCACATTATTCGGTTATCTTTGCCCTTAGGCCTAAAAGGAAAGTCATGGTTTGCATCATAGGGTCTTCTTTCGCAAATCATCGATGGTTTCATTGTCAAATGGAGTTGTTGATTTCCCTTTTGAATTTGAATTTTCCTCATTCTTAGAGAATGACTTGATATCTCGGTATGAAGATGATGCTTTAGATGAGAACTTAGTCGAGGGATCAAAAGCTTTGATCCATCCTCTCAATAGTTTTGATAGACCTTCGATGAACAACACAACTAAATTTCTTTCTGATATGTTGGAAACCATAATTGACAACCTCTGAAAATCACCCATGTATCCCTCCAAACTCCCAACTTGCTTGAGTTGGGTGAGGTCTCTGAAATATGTTTCTGGATCCTTCTTATTAAAGCACTCAATCAACCTGTCAACAAACTCTTGGTAAGTGGTGATGAGATTATGCTGCAACGTGATCATCCCATGATACCACCAATCATGAGCTACTCCCTCCTAGTGTAAAGTGGCATACTTGATTGCATCCTCCTCTTCCATAGGTTGAAGAGTCAAGAAGGTATCCAGTTTGTGAACCCAAGCATGTGTTGTGATCTTACCACTACCATCAAATGTAGGCAATGTGAGTTTGCTGGTGGCATGTTTCAGTTCTCTATTTTGATTTTGAGGCCTCCTATTTTGCCTTGTTATGTAATTCTCTCTTCATTGACTTACAAATCTGTAAAAAATAATGCGCTCCCTAACTTGTAGTGTTAATAACTCTCATTCAACATTTGCTGCCATGATATTATCTGCAAACATTGCCTCACCCTCTTCTTCAACATTTTCCTCTTTTGGTTCATTTCTCAAAAAGATAGGGCATGTAGGCCTATCAACAGTATGAATGGGTGCTCGTTGTGCCCTGGGGTTCACAACCACACTCCTGTTATCACCAAGTGTCTAGTTTTGTCTTCCTTGAGTATTCATTTGTTGTAACTATGTCATAAGTGTTTGTACAACCATTGCAACTTGTTCCTATCTAGTTGCCAAGCGTCTAAAAAGCTCTCAGTCATCTTGGTCCTCATTATGTCCCCTATTTCCTCCTCCATTTCTAGGTGGACTACCATTTCCTTTGTCTCCCATTGTGACCTATTGTATATCAGCAATCTGATTTCTTTGGTGTCCTACTCTTTGACGGGTATAATATATGTGGGGGTTGACTTCTTATGGCTACATGAAAAACTTTAACCTTCCAGGATGGCAGGATCAAGGCTCTGATACCACTGTAGTATTCCACCCCTCTTGACGAAATGTTTACACACAATTTCAGGTCTAATTTTTTGTTTTGGTTTGTATTTTTTCCCCTTTGTTTGAGTTTGTTTGCTAATAATGCTAAAATGGTACTAAAAAAAATACACATATAATTGAAAACTTCAAATAAACTAGACTACTGAGATAGCCTTGAGTAAGTTGCTCAAATTAGAAGGCAAATATGATTTCTTCATTTCATGATAGAATACATACAATAGGTAATTTACATCAGATTTAACACTAAATACATCTTATACTAATATTTACTTACAACCATACAACTCTGTGAATAGTAACTTGCTACAGTACCAAACCCCAATGAAATGCACACTCCTCTTAAAATCCAAACTTCTCCGATTCAAATCAAGTATGGGAAGCTTCTTCTGCCTAGGGTGCCCCTTTTTTGTGAGATTGTAGCCTCTTTGAAGAGGCGTTCTTTATATATGTTGATTAAAACCCTCAAGAGAGGGACGGTTGGTGGTAGCTTTTTATTTCAATCCAAAAACCCCTCAAAATGCAAGCAACCCCTTAGCAAACAATGATGAATTCAATGGCTTCCAACCCCACCCAAAAATCAACTCATTTTTTTTTTCAAGAATTTTTATCTCTGTGATCCAACTCACACCTTTTCGACCCCAACTTGGTAGAATGTAAGACCAAGGTAAGTCGTGCTGGATGTTGAGTCAAATCATGAGGATACCCTGTGTCAAAAAAAAATATATACATGTCCATAACTTTGTATTATCTTTGAAAGGGGTTTGGATTAGAATATTTTGATTAATTAGAGACCACTTTACAAAAAAATCATAATGTGATTTTAGTGTACTTGTTGATTGATACACCAACAATGCATTTGCATTAAGTAACATAACATTCTACTCTGCCCTTTGGATCAAAATTGTCTTAGAAGAATTTCTATTCCTATGACTGTTGGCCCATACAATGCATTTGAAGGAGGTCTTAGACTACCTGATTCATCCTCTTTGTTTTCCCATAAGTCTGAGGATGATAAGCTGAGCTAAAATTCAATTTAGTCCCCAATGCAACATTCAAGGTCATCCAAAACCTTGAGGACATATGTGTGTCCCTATTAGAAATGATAGTCTCTGGAACTCTATGTAAGTGAAAGATCTCCTAATCAAATTTTTTAGCCAGGGTCAATGATCCATCCTTGAAGTTTCTCGAAATGAAGTGTGCAACCTTAGTTAACTTATCAATCATGACCAAGATAAAATCATGATTATTCTTTCTCAATGACAACCCCTATACAAAATCCATACTGATCACTTGCCATTTATACTTAGGTATGTCATGTGGATATAATAACCGACTGGGTGTACATTCTCAGCCTTGAATCGCTGACACTCCAAGCATCTGGCTTCATAATCCACTACATCCTTCTTGAGTTTAGGTCAAAATACAAAGTATTCAACTTCATGATCATCTTGGATACACCAGGGTGTCTTGAATAAAGTGCATTATGAACTTCTCCTAAAACCAACTTCCTCGGCTCTCTAGAGTGAAGAATATACTTTCTTCTATGGGATCTCAAAATAACATCTGGTTCGATCTCATACCCATCAAGCCAATGATCCGAAGGATTTTCTGCTAGGGCACTCTTCACTCTCTCATAGTGCTCATCCCCTAGCAGATTTTGAGTTACCTCCTACCACAAGTTAGACCTTTTTGAGATCATGGATGCCATATGCCTTCATCTGCTAAGATCATCAACCACTCTGTTCTCTTTCCCTTTTATATATTCAATTCCAAAGTCATACTCGCTAAGGAATTCCAACCACCTTCTTTGTCGTGCATTAAGGTTTGGTTGGGTAAATATGTAACTCAATCCTAAGTGGTCTATCTTGAGTTCAAATGGTTTTCCCAAAAGATAAAACCTCCACATCTATAAGGAATGAACTATGGCCACCAATTCTAAATCATGAGGCACGTAGTTCACTTTGTGATGCTTGAGCTTACTTGATTCATATGCTACCACTTGTCTGTCTTGCATTAATACTGCTCCCAATCTCTCTCCCCAAGAATTTGTGATTACTATGAATCTCCCATTAGGATCAGGGATAGTCAACACTAGTGTTGTCGTGAGCCTCTCCTTCAGGAGTTGGAATGCCTGCTCGCATTTCTCAATCCATTCAAACCATGTTCCCTTCCTTCGGAGTGAGGTAATAGGAGATGCAATGGGAGAACCCTTGCACAAACTTCCTATAGTATCCTGCGAGGCCCATGGAGCTACGGACTTCCGACACATTTTGAGGCACTGGCCATTCCATGATCACCTTGATCTTCATGGGTTCTATAGAGACTCCTTCAGCTGAAATATTGCACTCTGTCCTGATAGAATGAACACTTGGATAGCTTCCCAAAGAGTTTCCTTTCTCTCAATCAATGAAAAACTATCCTCAAATGTCTATCATGCTCTTCGATAGTCTTTGAGTAGAATACAATGTCATCATTAAATATTAGAATAAATTCATCCAAGCAATCTTTGAATACACCATTCATAAGGTTCATAAAGGCTATTGGTTCATTAGTTAAAGCGAAAGGTACCATTGTGAACTCATAATGTCCATACCGAGTTCTAAATGCATTCTTTGGAATGTCTTCTTCCTTAATTGTCAATTGATGGTACCCTAACCTAAGATCAATTTTGGAGAACGTCGTCACTCCCTTCATTTGATCAAACAATTCATGAATCCTTAGAAGTGGATACCGGTTATTGATGGTAACCTTGTTCAACATCCGACAATCTATACATAGACACAAATTTCCATCCTTCTTTTTCACAAAAATAATTGGCACTCCCCAAGGAGACACACTGGGTCTTTTAAGTCCCTTGTCCAAAAATTCCACTAACCAGACCTTCAATTCGTAGATTTATGTGGTGGTCATCCAATAAGGTTCCTTGGATTGAGGCTCAGCTCTTGGAACTAGGTCGATAGAAAAATTGAATTCCCTCTTCGGAGGCAACTCTATAAGTTCATCAGGGAATACATCTTGGAACTCCTTGAGGATAGGATAGTCATACAAATACGGCTTCTTCCTGTCAAGATTACTAACATGCACTACATAAATTTCACACCCCTTCCGACGATCCTTCTTGAGCTGCATCATAGAAATCTGTCTAAGCTCTAAGGGTCTTTGCATTCCACAAACCTCAACTGGGTTTCCATAATCATCCAGGAAGTTGACCAAATTATCCTCACAATTCACTATAGTCTTATGCTCAGTTAACCAATTTATTACCAAAATTACATCATATGAGGCTAAGGGTGTTGTTCAACCTTAGAATTTGGAGTTTTTCTCTTCCATGTTTTTTCTTGTATCTCTCTTCCTCTTAGTTTCATTATTTTTATTTTCATTTTGTCTATCTCTTTCTCATTTTTCTACCATCTTGTTTTCATTCTAATTTTACTTTCTTCTCTCTATTATCATTTGAGAATGCTTCATTTCAATTCCTATTGATTGTTATCTATAATTCTCTCTTATATTTTCCCTTGATTTTGTTTTTCTATCTTTCTTTTCTTGCTCTCCTTTTGGATAATAGATCATGGTCCATAGAGTATCGGTGTTGGGTCTTGGATCCATTATCCTTGATACTAGACCCATAAACCTGTTGACATTAGACACTACATATTGGGTCCTAGAATTTAGATTATAACATGTAGAACTTGGATGTTGGCTCTTGGCACATGACTTCAAAAATTGGAGCCCAAAGATCTCACAATTTAGAACTTATAATTTATAACTTAAGCTTTACGTACATAGACCTTAGGATTTTGGATGATTGACCTTAATCAAGAAATGTTTACCCTTTACCCTCAACTCTTAGATTGGGAACCCTAGAGTTTTGGAATATGGACCCTAGACTAAGAAACATTTACCCTATATTATGAACCCTTGAACCTATGCCTTGGGATGCATGCTTCTATATTGTAGAACCTACACCCTAACTTGTGGATTGTGGATCCTAGACAAAACATGACACTATAACATCAATCCTAGACCTTATACCTTGAATATTTGACCCTTGACACTAGACTATGTACAATGGATCGTTGGGACCAAGTCATCAAATCGTAGATCCCAAAATTTGTATCCTCAACCCTTGATCATTGACCTTGGACCCCAAGACCCCTAAACCACTTGACCTTGGTTAGTGGATCTCAAAACTTGAAATTTAGACTCTAGAATGTACAACAAGGACCTAGATATTACTTGGAACCAAACCTTAAGCTCTAAACATGTGATATTAAAATTTGGATCCTACAGTTAGGAACTTGGATCCTAGATCCTTAAATATTAATTTTGGACCCTTTGATGGTGTCATGGCCATCCATGGCCAATCCAATTAGGCATCACAAATAGAACCCTCAATAGAATCTTCTATCGTAGTTATTATTTTTCTTCCAAACATTTGCAAACCCCCTCACAAGGGTAGGTATGTACTTTAAAATTAAGTTTAAAAGTGTGACACCCCTCCGTTTCGATTTTTGTTCAAGTTGTTTTATGCTATGTGTGGTTGCAGTTACTTTGATATTGGATACATTTTATTATGATGTTTTGATCGTTACTATTGAGTGACAACTATTATTGTGAGATGTCGTTATCTGATTATTGTTTCACATGCATTATAGATTAATGTTGTTGTAGAGTTAGCATGAGATGTTATTATGAGATTATTAGAATTATGATGGAAGTGTCAGTTTCGATGAGTGTATTGGTGAAGAAGACGGGTTCGCATCACTCGCTTGCGAGCGCCCTACGAATCTGTAATTCTTTCTTCATGGTGTGTATTATATGCTGGATATATTGTATGATGTTGTTTACTTGGTTGCAGGATTGCAGGTACATGACATCGACTCCACCTGGCTTCACAGGTTTGAGCGTGTCGATCCAACGGTTAAGTTGAACGGGAGATAGTAGCTAGGTAACATGTGTCAAGTCTATACCCTAGCCTTAGTGTGTCATCAGTTGTGTGTGTCGAGTCATTGTCTGTCTTGCTTTGATGTTATTTAATTCTGAAGCATTCTTGATGTGGAAATAGATATTTAGAATAATTGCATTTAAATCATGTTGGTGATTATTTAATTTAAATAATGCAATGTGGATAAAAGTTTATACTTAAATTAATTAATTATATTTAGTTTATTTAATTAATTAAATTTGATCCAAGGGGTTGAATTTAGTTATTAAATAATTAAATTAATTAATTAAACGTGATGCAAGAGAATGAAAGGAAATAAAAGAATTAGAATTAATTTTGGAATTTAATTCCAACGTGTGAGAATTAAATTAGAAATTGTAATTAAATGTTTATTTGGGAAATTGGTTGCAACTTTGGAAATTAATTTATTATTTGAAATTTCATTTTAAATTGAAAGTGGGTTTTGAAAAGTGAAAATTGAAATTGAAATTGAAAATTGAAATTGAAATTGAAATATCTAATTTGCATGTAATGTGAATTAGGGTTGTAAATATTGAAATTGAAATTGAAATTGAAATATCTAATTTGCATGTAATGTGAATTAGGGTTGTATTAGGTATTTTTGATTTATAAAGAATATATATTTTAATTTTAGGGCAGAGAGGTTTTAAAAAAATACATTCTTATAGCAGGGAAGAAATTTTGGAAAATTTGCATAAGGGTTTGAAGAAAGTTTGATTGTAGAATTGATTGAAGGAAAGATTGTTTGCATTTGTTGGATTTTGGATTGGATTCATTGGAGGATTGAAGAAAATTCAGGAAATCTTTGGAGGAGGCTTGCAACAAAAATTCATCTCTTCCTGTAGCTTCTTGTACCAGGTTTTCCTCTTTGTGTTTTATTGTTCTTGATTATTTTTTTTAAATAGTAGTGATTAAAGATTTGTTTGTTAAATCTGTTTTAGAAAACAAACTTGATATTAGAAGAAAAGAATTAAATAAATTTACAGCCTTTGCTTGTGAAAATTCTTGAGTGAAAATTGTGAAAACCTTAGTTGAATTTAAATTATTTGGAGAAATTGATTTTATTGTTATTGAAATCAAACATAGAGATTGAACAATGCATTAGAAAATGAAACCCTTTGTTATTATTAAAAATCGGATTTTAAAATCTGCAGTATAATTATATTTTCATGGTAAAATAGTCTGATTGCGTCGCCCATAACTTCACTTTCACAAACTGGGTTTTCCAAAAATTTAAAAGGTTTTTGCATTTCATAAATTTCTAACCTGTGTCCAAAAATCTCAAATGCCCAGATCGTAGTTTTTGAGTTATGCTTGAAACATGAGACTGCTGTTAAATTATTTTCCCATGGCTGTTCTGAAAATAAAATAATAATAAATTGATATTTATGAATATTAATATTTTATGTATTGTTATTATAATATTAAAATATTATTTAATAATATTTTATATTATAATTTATAATACTAAAGTATTATATTTATTTTTATTATTTTAAATAAAATTTGTGGATTAGATTAGTGAAATTAAAATTATAAACATATGGGGAAATTATTGTTTATTTTAAAATGACATGTTAAAGTTTAATTGAAGGAGTTAAATATTTGATTTAAAGAATGCATAATTTACAATTGAATTGTGAAATTTAAATTCATATGTAAAAGGTCCAATTATTAATTTGATTTAATTGGAAAAATATATTTATATTTTGAAATATTGATGATAAAGGATATTTCATTTTGAATTAATCAATTTGATATTCTGCAAAGGATTGAAGATATGTTAATGATTAAATATATTTAAATATATTAATTTATATTTAGTAGATATATAGTGAAGGTATATATCCATTTGAGATAATAAATAATATTTTATCTTATTTTATTCTGTTGTTTGCAAATTGGGTATTATTAGTGTTTTAAAAGAGATAATTAGTATGTGTAGAAAATGTATAGAGAAGGATATTTTTTTTAATAGAAATAATTAATTGATTTAAAAAGGAAATGGTTATTTTGTTAATATGATTGAAGAAAATATATTGAGATGTATATATATATCCATGAGTGTTTTCAATCATTATTTACCTTGTTTTATTTAAGTGCGTGTGATTTAGTTTTACATGAAGAATTTAAAAGATAAGTTTTGAATGCGTAGTCAAAGAGATAAGTCAAAAGATATTTTTGTACATTGATGAAATTTCATGTTTTAAATAGGATAGTTGAAGAGACATAGACTCCGGATAGAAAATTGGAAAAGATTATTTGCAATAGAGTTAGGTTGCATTGCAAGTAAATTTAGGAACTAACTATAATGAAAAAGGCAAATAGTTATTATGTTTTATTTAATTCCATTGAGTAATCTAGTCATTGTGAATGGAATATTAATGGTGTCTATATAATATGGAGCATATATATATATAGTGTAAAATTCATTATCGGATTTTATTTTAATGAGATGCATGCAATGTATTATTGAATAGAGATTTAAAAATGGATTGATTAGTGTATATGGAAAATGGATAGAGAAACAATATGTTATTATATTAAAGTGATTGAATGTTTTAAATAGAAAATTGAATGAGATGTAAGATTTGGTTAAGAAATAGAAAGAGTTTACTTGCATGGATTTGTGTCGATTTAAAAGTAAATTAAGAAGTTGTTTTATTGATGAAAGCAATCAATTATGTTATTTATTAATTTCTATTTAGATTAATTGAATCATTGTGATTGGATTATGAAAGAGATATGGATTTAGTATATCCAAAAGTAGTATCTTCCTCATGCTTATCTTAAAGGATTTAATTCTTTGTATTTAGTAAAGGGAAGTAAGTTTAATTATTTTAGATTTCCAATAATAAAAAGGGAAATAGGGGTTATAATTATTTTAGATGATTTACTTATCATGTCTTTGACTTTGTCAACACTACCTATTGAATGAGTATGGATTTAGGAAATCCAAATATTAGATTTGATTGATGACTTGAATGCTTTTGTTGCTATGTCGTCAAGTTGCATTGTTGATTTTGGGTTTTAGTGTCAGTCCTAAATTATAAGTCTTCCAGAAGAACTTAGAGGATAAGGGTTATTGAATCTTTATGCCATCTAGTTGTTTTCCCTTGGGTAGTGCATGGCGTCTTTTCAGTTTTATCCGATTTTCATGAACGGGGATATTTGCATCTCCTTGATTTAGGAGCGGATTATGGGATCCGTGTCTCCTTGTATGGAGTGATCTTGTTATGTGGTTTCATCTTGTTGCCTTCTGTGAAAGGAGTGGACTATGTGTTGTTGCCTCCAAGATGTTTGGAGTGAGATATTTTGTACCTCCTGTGAAAGGAGTGGACTATGTGTTGTTTCCTCCAAGATGTTTGGAGTGAGTTCTATTATTTGTATCCTCCTTGTGTTGGAGTGGATTATAATGCCTAGTTGGTATGCACTTGTGGTTTCCTTGGTGGATTGTTTGGATGTGTGTTGTCGAATAGAAGAGTGGCTTCTGTTAGGTGCCAGAGCCCAAAGAGGTAAACTGGATAACCTTCAAGAGTGATTTAAACAAGTGATAATTAAAATAATGTATTTAGAAGATTAGGACTAACTTCTCACATTAATCAAGATAATTTTACCTCACTCATAGACACAAGGGCTTGTTTAGACTTGGGATGAGTGAGAAGGTCTGGAATGGCAAAATCAACTATCTAGTTTTTGCGAGAGGTAGTTGATTCCGCATGAGTGAGTATGAGTGTCGGGATTCGGCAGAGGCCACCAGGATTACTTGTGCCGGAGCCTATGAAGAATGCCCAGAGGAGATCTCATGATAAACCTTGCGATGACACTCTATCTATGACAACTGTTGTTAATTATTTTATGTGTATGGTTATTTGAACATACTTGATCTACTTTATGTCTGGAAGCAATGTGACCTATGTCAGTGATGTTGGAGTTGTACTTGTATTGTACTTGATGTGTACATGTATGGTATTTGATTTGTACTTGTATTGTACTAGATTGGTATGTGCATTGTATTTGATTCGTACTTGTATGGTGAATGAGTTGTATTCGATTCGTACTTGTATGGTGAATGAGTTGTACTTGTTAATTCATTTGGTTAGTTATAACAGTATGAGTCAGTATGAGTCTGCCTTTGGTTAGAGGTAGTAGAATCTTTGTCCATGTTACTTTGTTACTATCTCCTAGCATGGGGGGTGGGCCTTCAGGTACCACATTGGTTGGGTGGAACATGCACCAAAACCGTTGGATCCCCATCTATCTTCAGTACTTGGTGGCAAGACATCCAGATGGACAGCTCGCGGTTCTTGTTGTATTATCTTGCATTGTAATATTTTAACTTGTATAAGTTATTTTATCCCTCTTATGTTTATGAGGTGGAGTTATATAATTGTAATCTTATGTTCTATTGTCTCATCTTGGGAATGAGTGATGTAACTATTGGATCAACATAATGTTTATGAGATTGTTTCTTGGTTGATTATCTTATTATGTTATGTGGTATTCTTATGATGTATGATGTTTATATCATAAAGTTCATAAGGCTATAGTTATATGTAATATGTATGTGTGGGTTTAAGTAATCCTAACCTTGTAGCTTTAGAGGTTGTTGTTAATTAGTAAGTGAATGTGTATATTAAATGCACTTTATAAAAAAAAATTGGTTCGCTTATGATGTTAATTGCAACTTCCTTTAAGGTTACTTGGCGGGGCATTACAAAAAGAATGTATATTCATTAAATTAATCATTGGTTTCGTTGGTCTTTAATTAATTATCACATGATCACTTTCATGTCACCATCCAAGACCTAACTTATTCCTATAGTTCCTAATGTTGGGAAACCTAGGCTCTGATACCAGATGGTGTCATGGCCATCCATGGCCAATCTAATTAGGCATCTCAAATAGAACCCTCAATAGAATCTTTTATCGTAGTTATTATTTTCCTTCCAAACATTTGCAAACCCCCTCACAAGGGTAGGTATGTGCTTTAAAATTAAGTTTAAAAGAATGTATATTCATTAAATTAATAATTGGTTTCATTGGTCTTTAATTAATTATCACATGATCACTTTCATGTCACCATCCAAGACCTAACTTATTCCTATAGTTCCTAATGTTGGGAAACCTAGGCTCTGATACTAGATGTTATGTCCATCATGAACACAATGCATTTTTTTAAAGAATTAATTAAGTTCATTAATGTTAAGCCTCACGTTATGACAATGTGACTAGACATTAGCGAACTTAATTAGTTCTTTCAAATTTATTTTTTCTTTGGTGTGTTCATGATGGGTATGAAAAATGGAATTTGGACTCATGGACCATGGGCCCTAGACCAACATGTCATGTACCATAAACCCTTGGACCCTAAACCCTCCATCTTGGACTCATGTACCATAGACTTTAGAGATAATTTTTTCATGTAACTTGGACCTTCAATCTTTGACACACTAGAACACTCTTAGAATTTGGGCCTCAAACCTTAGACCATAGAACTTGGATCCTATTCTCTCTCTCTCTCTCCATATATCTTACCTCATTATTTTTGTTCTTCATGTTTAGATCTATATGTTGTTCTTTATTTTTTCTTTATTTCTACCTGATTATTTCCTCTCTCTCTCTCTTTGTCTCCCCCCCGCCCTTCTATTTCTCTTTATTTATTACAACCTTAATTTATATTTGTGTTTTAATATATATTTATCTTTTTACCTTTATTTTTATCATTTTCTTTCTTTTTGTATTTGTTTATCTTTATAATTGTAGTTCTTGTCCTTTTTGTTTCTTTTTATTCCTATATTTAATTCCTTTTTAATTATGTTTACCATTTATTTCTTATTTATTTACCATTTTCTCCCTTGCCCTCTCTACCTTTTTTTTTTTTATGTTCTCTCATTTCCCCCCCCTGTCTTTCTCTTTTTTAAGCTCTTTCTTTCTTTCTATTTTCTTTCATCACCTTTTTCTTTGGTTTTTCTATCTTTCTTTAATTTTTCTCTAATTTTTTGTTTCTTTAGTTTCTCACTCTTCTTCTTGTGTTCCTTATTTTTTTCACTTGTCTCCATCTCTTATCTCTTTTTAATGTCCTTAATATTTTTATGTCATAATTTCTATCCTTTTTGGCCTTGTTTATTTCCACTTCCTTTTGAGCATATTATTTTATTTACTTTCTATTATGTAATAAATTATATGTCTACCTTTCTTTTTCTTTGCATGACTCTTTTAATAGTACCTCTCTTTGTTCTCTATTTCTCTTTGCCTCTTTTTGTCTCTTAAGTTTTTTCATTCATTTAGTTTTATATTAAAGTATTCTCTTCTTTTATTTCTCTTACTCTTTTGTCATAAATTCTTTTTTTTTCTCTTCTTTTTTTGTCTATTTGTCTCTTGCTATCTATTTATCATTTTCTCTCTTGTTTTCTCATTTTCTCATATCATCTCTCTAGTTTTCTTGTTTAAAAAATATATCTCTAAGTTTGTCATTCACTCTCTCTACTTTCTATGTCATTTTTCTATATATTTTTTTATCTTTTTAATTTCTATATTTCCTTATGTCTCTTTCTCTATTTCTATTTCTTAGATTTCATATTTTTTATTTTTTATTATCTTATCTCATTTTCTTTCTTTATTCTTTATTTAATATATTTCATTTGTTCTCTCTTTATTTCTGTCTACTATTTCTTTCTCTAATTTTCTCCTTATTTCTATTTCTTTTCGCATTCTTTCTATTTTATCTCTATCTCTCTCCCTCTTACACATATGTTTTATGTGTATCTAATGTATTTGGCTCTTTCCTTCCCTTAGTGTTGTTTATTTTTGTTTCTATCACTTTTATTTTTGTATTTTTCCTCTTGACAAATTTTACTATTTTATTTTATTTTAATTTTTTTTCTCTTTTTATTTTATTTCATTATTTCCTTTTTCCCCTCATTTTTTCACTTTTATCAAGTTTTTATTTATTTTTCGTTGCATTTATATATCTATTTTTATTTTGCTCTTCCATTTTTCTCTCAGTTTATTTCTCACTCATGTCTATCTTTGTGACCCTTTTCTTGTTTTTCTCATTTTTTTAATATTCCTATCTTATTGTCTAGGCACATTTCTTTCTTTTCAGTCCTTCTCTCCATTGATATCTATATTTCTCTTTATCTTCTTTCCTTCAATTTTTATCCCTTTGTAGATGGGATGGACCCCAAACTCATTGATTGTCAACCCTAGATAGGAAAATATTTAGTCTACAGTCTAAACACTTAGATCTTGGACTGCAAAAACCTAGAGTCTATGCCTCAAAAATATAGACCCTAGACTTAGAAACAATTATTATGTGCCATTTAACTTAAACTCATGGACCCAAGAATGTAGGTCTAAGATACTATAGTTTTGATCCTAGACACTAGAACACAAATATTGAATCCCAAGAACTTGGGCCTTGAACCTTAGAGCCTAGAGCTTAGGCCTTTGATATTGTTCCTTTGATCCTCATACCACTCGACCTTAGACCCTATAATTTAGATGCTAAAATATTGAACATAAACTTATATGCTAAATCTTTGAAATTGGATGCTACATTTACATGTTTTATCCTAGTAGCTGGATCCTAGACCTATGTTTATAGATCATGGATCCTTGACCAAGAAACTTTTTAGCATTTAGAGTGAACTCTCAAACCTTGGATTTAGAATCCCTTGGACACTAGACTCGGTTTTGTAGCATTGTGCGCCCTTAAAAAAGAAACATATACCATATATCGACAAGCTTTTAATTGTGGGCATTAGACCCCATCCCTAGAGCCATAACTATACCCTCGGGACCCGAATCATGAACACTTGATCTTAGGGCATAAACAATGTTAATTCAATCATAGACATTAGAACTTGCAGCCTCAACCCTTGACCCTTGATCCTTGGAGTTTGACACCAAGCCTCATAGAATATTATAGCTTGAACACTTAGTCTTGATCATTATAATTTGGACTATAAAATGTAGATGATAGACCCTATAGATCAAATTCTTCAAAAAAATATAAAATATAGAGTAGGAACAAATAAAACATCATAAAACTCTATTTTGCATACAAATGACATTAAATGAAATATGCATCAAATCTAGCCTAGATCAAACCAAATACATGCAAACCTCATAAATATCAAGTGTAGTATGTTGATGTGTTGATAGCTTGGATGTCATTACTTACGTCATCAATAGCATGATGGTGTGATCAAGATGATTCAATAAAAGTAACATAGGATTGAATGATGCAAATGGGAAGGAAGGCCTCTTATTTATAGGAATTCTATGAGAGAACTACCCAAAAAATACCCACCCGATTGTATAGATGAAGACCTCAAAATTGACCGTGCAGGGTCATGATATATTAGTATAGAAGGAGACTAACATATACAAAACCTATTATCACTAAATGTTGATGAGTGTTTTAGCACTGCACAACATAGACAAAATAAAATTTTCCTATGTCTCTTGAAAGGTAACTTACTATAGGAAATTTCAAAAAGCAACCCCAAGGTCTCTAATGTTAGATCTGGACAATGCATAAACAAATAAGTGATGATGTGATTTACTGGTAATCACAAGGGGAATTTATGGTTTTACAAAGCTGGAATCCCATAAGTCTACAACAAAGTTTCAGAAGTTTGAAGATTGGTCTACTGTAACAATAAATTTAGAACAACAACCTGAAACTTACTTTGTTCATTAGATATAACATTATTGTGATGTTGGAATCTTGAAACTAATTCATATTTTCAAAGAAATGTCAAAAGGTTAAGGGTTAAAAAGTTATTTTAATTCTGAAAACTAGGAACAACAATAATAATGGCAAGCATTAAGGTATATAGACTCCCAAAACTAGATTTTTCTTAACCAAGAAGGTTCTACAGTGTCACAAAACCAGTGCAATATCCTAAGGTTAGCTTCAGATTTTCACACTGTGACATTAATACATAACACAGTTAAACTAGAGTGCAGTAAAGAAATAAGTTCAAACTAGCTTTACACAGTAATTTATCATCAATAAATCACAATAATCTCTCTCTTCAAAATGAGAGGATGCCTCCTATTTATAGTTTTTCAAAATCCAAATCAATTGCCAAGATTGATTTACATCCTAGGGCCTAGATTCATTACAACTTAGGGTTTGAATCATACCCAATGCAAGTGTTGGCCTCCTCTAATGATTCAACAACCAAGCCCTTAAAGTTGTAACTCAGATATTGGACATCTGTACTGAATATCTATCTTTCTCATTGTGAAGGCTCATTTAATTATCAACCCAAGGATGTGAACTTGAAATGGGTCAGCACTATATGTGCACTAGGTTTCTATTGTAGCCATATTCATTCTATAACTAGAAAAGACATGATTTTGGAAGTAAATTGCTTGAAAGGAAGTGATATAAGCACTAATCATAAACCAACAACTTTATTGAACTGAAATGCATGACAAATATAGAAATCTCAACAAATGGACATGAAACTATTTTGTCTACTTTGGTTGCAGGAACAATCACTGAATAGAATTCTAGTGGCTGCAGGAACATATAGTTGCCAGAATTGTAACTATTACTGAACATAAAAGTAATGACTGAGCTAAAAGGATGAAATTCTCACCAATTGGGCCCCCTTGGATGAGTTTTCCTTGAAACTAACTCAGATGCAACAAAATCATAATATAATTTTATTCATTGAAAGCATGATTATAATGGAACAACAATATAACTGTATTTCTTATAACTTAGGAATGCAAGTACAACATCAGAACATCCAACCTTCTGAGAAGGAGCATATGATTATTATTTATAGGAAGAAAACTACTAACTAACTAACAAACAAGGCAGTCAACTCCAACAACTTAGGAGGATGCCACTTATTGAAAGCATGAAAAGAGGAAAGGAGGTTATGCATGCATAGGATTTCGTGAAGCCGGTCTTGCCTAAATGTAGATTTAGCATAACAACACCTCCTATATTCACTCAACTAACAAATATGATCATTAAAAAGGTAGTTACAATCTTTCATTCAACTAGGAATTTCCCTCCATTGACCTTTCAATAATCATCTTTTTGACTTCTTTGGCAACCGACCAACTGGTAGGAACTTCTTCTACTTTGTAGGCTTCATTCATATTAACATCTTAATGTGAACTTGCATAATAAAATTAGCACACACAAACAATTGCATATCCATGACTATCTTAAAACAACATCCATTCATCCACTTGTAAAATCAACATAGATTAATCTATATAGCACGTTAATATTATCAAAGATCACAAGGATAAAGATATGCCCAAGGTTCTCAATTATAGGGAAATAACATAAAGGATGCCAACAACTAGGTGCCAAAGTCTATAGTATCACCAAAAAATGTATGATAAACACTATATAAATTGAGCCATTAATTGGACTCATCATTTCCCCCCTAACTTAATGTTTTGTTGGTCCTCCAGTAGATGAAGCTGTGTTCCTTTGTCTTGCCAAAGTTCTAAAGCCAGAAATTGCTAATTGTCCCACATCAGACTCTGTAGTATTTGAATTGGAATCCTAGTAGAAGCCATGCTTCTTTTCCGACCTGTCCCACCTTGCTCTTTCTACAACTATATCATACTTATAGTATTTGCAATCTGGCATTGGCCATAATATCATAGGTGGCTGGAATGTCAATGGAAGCCAATAGTGTTATTGCATTCTTCCAATCTGTATATACCTAGGAATCCTTTTACATATTGCAGCATAATTCTACAAAGAATGGGGTTCAACTTTCTACAACTGTTCTGTCAAACTATCCCATCTTTGTGATAGGTACCCCAGTACTGCTTTCCCTGTAGTATCGGCCATCTTTTCATATTCTTGGTATACTTCATCCCTAACAGGCATTGATTTTACTTTTGTAGCCTAGATGATAAAGAATTCTATGCCATGCAAATTAAATATCAAAAGGATTACTGGATTCAGCTCTAAGAGACAAAGGAGTGTGGAGTTATGTTTCTCTGTATGTTCTAAACTGTTGCCCCCAACTAATTTCATTTTGTATCCAGGACATGAATGACCTCAAATGGATATGTCCAATATACAACAGTCAGTTCTAGTTATGATCATTTGGCACAACATAATTATGCAAATATAATTCACATAGAAATTTTTTAACTTCAATGGGAGAAGATTAAGCTGAGAAAAACTCATGTGGAGTTTCAAGTGAAGGACTCAAACCTTAAAAAATCCTTGACAGTTTGAAAAAAGTATGGTGCTCCTCCAAGTGCAATGTATATACTCTTGGAGGAGTTCTACATGCCATCATTTGTGGCACTAAAGCTACCACATCATCCATTTTATCTTTCAATGCAGCAATTTCTGCATTTTTCTCCTTAATTTTTGCATCCTTCTTTTTAACTTCTTCCAGTAGCTTGCGTTTTTCTCTTCTCCATTCTCTTTCTTTTTCTTGCATCTCCTTCCACAAATTTAGAGACATAGATTCCCATGAAGAAGTAGGCCTTTTCATTCCAACTATGACTTTTCCCTATGTTGGTTTCTCACATTCTTCTAGCTCTGTATCAGTAGGGAGCAACGGTTCATGTTGCTCATCAACAAAATATTCAGCCTACCCTGCAACCTGATGTTCAACATTACCTAGCCCTGCCACTGGTTCTTGTTGTTTGACTTGTTTTGCAATAGCAACAAGTTCTTCCAACCCAATATTTAACTGCTTCCTAGGTGTCTCTGTCAAATCTATACTTTCATGCACTCTAGGAGTCTCTTCCTTTTTCTTAGATACTTTACTGAGTTTTCGGCTCCTTCTTGGAGTCTCATCAATATTAGACTTGGTTAATCTTGATTTCTTGGGTGGAATTTTGTTTTTTCCTGTGGTTGCAGGAACTTCAGTTTCTATGGCTAAAATAATTTCGACTTCTAAAATTTTTCACTTCCTAGGGCTAGGGTTTATTTTCATATGCTCTTTCTTCTTAGCCTTTTCTTTGCTACTCTCTGCTTCACTCATTTTTGCTTTATCTTGCCTAGTAGTAGCTCTAGTTCATTGTGTATTTCTAGGAGGAATATTAATGTAAGGGTTTAAAGATGAACTCTCTTTATCTATGTGTTCAGAGTCAGAAGATATGGCTTTGGTTGCAGGAGGGTTTGCACTAGATGCTGTTCCAAAAGTTGAGGCTCCAAGAGTGGTTTCAATAACTCTCTCACCTTCACTAACCCTACGAGCTAAGGGTCGACCTCTAGGGTTTACATATTCCAATCTAAATTGATCTATGCTCACATATTCTTCCCATGTCATTCCAGATACTTCTTGCAAAGATTTTTCAACTAACAAATTTATCAAACAGTGGTGAGAAACATAATTATCCCTACCTTTTTGTGTTTCGGCTGCCATAATTGCAAGGAGATTGCACAACACATTAGGAGCATTCATTCTTCTCCCATTCCTTATATGATTTAGAAGTTTAAAGTGAACAAAATGGAGGCATGATTGGCAACCTTCATAGGTGATATATTTAACAATGTGGACAAAAAATTGTTTCCATGGCTCTGGTAGAGAGGTCCTCCTTGTTCCTTGCTTATCAACAACCAGCAGGGGATCACTAGGTTCAGTGAACTCCGCCCTACCTAACCTTGCATCCCTGGAAGCAAGGTATGGTTCTCCATTGGCAGGTAATCCTGTTACCTCAGCAACTCTTTTCTCCATGGCTATAATTTCTAGCCCTTTAACCATTGCTTTACCATCAGAAAGTGTCTGGGAAAATTCCAGAGCAATGCCCTCATTGAAACTATCCAGTTTCATGAAATAGTCCAACCACCCACAATTTTTGAACTCGGCCAAAGAGAGTGCATCCTGTAGTAACACATCATGAACTGTAGGCTCATTTCTAATTAGCTTGCCTCCCATTATTTTTGTCCCGTATCAGACAACATCTTTGCAAAATTTCCTTTTCCTACAATCCCTCTCTAAAAACCTAATTTCCCAGCTTCCTGCAACTCTTCTCCAGTATTAATGCCAATATCATGTGACTTTTCAATTTACCTTTGTGGTGTTATTACAATTATGGCTAAGGCAACAAAAATATAAATGAAAGTTATCATTAAGAAAAACAAAGGAAATTTAGTGTCTTATCACACATGCAAGACGTCATTTCAAATTCAAATTTGATGACATGTATGATGCACAGACATGTGGGTTTGCATTCCCCCCCAACCTAAATTAGAGAATGTGTCCTCACAGGTTGGGATATAATTATGATTTGACAGGGTAGAGTAAAGATATGTGCTATGTAAGAAAAATCAACATCAATATATAGTAATTAATATGAATGCATTTAAGATAATTAAAAGATAACAAATTGCAATGCACGCACCTAAAAATTTGGAGTGCTAATTGCAAAAAATGCAGATAGAAGTACAAGTTACGTGGAAAGTATTGTTGAGAAATTAATTGAAGTGGTGATGGAATGAAGTGATGTGATGGTGGAGTTATAGAAGAGAGAAAGGTGGAGATGAATGGGTAGATGAATTGATGGAGAAGTTCGAGAAGTTGACTCCCACAAAAGTGGAAATCTTTATTATGATGTGACACATGCCTTGACTAGCCAGAAGGAGGGACACTAGGTTCACTTCCATCGGCTGTAGAAAGTTCAGAGGCTTGGTTTTGAACAAATTGTTGCAAGAATTCTTGCTTGGAAGCTGGTTTATGATATAACCTGAGGCAGTGACCGTTGAATTTAACAGGGTCAATGGTTGTGAGTTGAACATCGCCATTGGAGAAGACTTCAACAACTTCATATGGTCCTAACCATCTAGTCTACAGCTTGCCTGCATTATCTTGATACCTGGAATCATAAAGGAGTGCCCAGTCACCTGGCTGGAACTTCTCGTCCTTTATGAATTTGTCATGCCATTTTATTCTCTGATTTTGCACTATCTCAGTATGATAAAGGGCGGATTTTCTCATTTCATCCAAGAAATTCAACTACATGATTCTATCTTTCTGTGCGTCAGATATGTCTATTCCAAGATCAAGTGCAGTTCTAAGAGTTTTATGCTCAAACTCAATAAGCATCATAGCTTTCTTTCCATACAGTAATTCAAAAGGAGTGAAACTAGTGGTTGTCTTCCAACTGGTTCTATAGGCCCAGACAGCTTTTGGAAGCCTATTTTCCCAATCTTTTGTGTAGTAGGAAACAACTTAAGCATATTAGTGTCCTAGTGTAATCATAGCTTCGATAGAGGATATAAAATTCAAACAAGAAAGTGTTTGGGTCCTCTGTTACAAGCCCATAGAATTTAGGAAGAACTGAAGCAAGAATTTTCTTGAGGTTATTAACATCATTTTGTTGAGGGACAGGGAAATTAAAGGTTGGCTAGTTAGGTCAAACTGGGGTAGCCATGTTTTCTTGATGGATTATCAGAGAAAATGGGTTCTCTATCAGGTTTTGGGCAGCTTGTTCTTCAAAGGAAGTTTCAAAACTGGCCAAATCTAGAAATGCATCAAAAAAAGGGTTTACTTCTTCTTCTTCATCTGGAAATTTTTGAAACTCAACTAGCTAGTTATCAGGGTTAGGGTAATTAGGAAGGAATCTCCCTAAAGAATCTCTTCTCCTACCCCCATGCACGTAGTATTACTTAGTATCAACCAACTCACACAAAGAATTTGGTGAAAAAATGGTGGGTCATTACTTATTCTAATGAAGGGTATGCTGAAAAAAAACTTCAGAGATAGCAAAAATAGGAAAGAAACTAGAAATGAATCCTAAGAACCTCCTAGTTTGACACCATCCCCGATAATGGCGCCAAAAATGTTGGCCCCCTCTAATAATTCAACAACTAAGCCCTTAAAGCTGTAACTCAGAGATTGGAAATTTGTACTGAATAGCTATCTTGCTCACCATGAAGGTTCATTTAATTGTCAACCCAGGGACGTCAACTTGAAATGGGTCAGCACTATATGTGCACTAGGTTTCTATTGTAGCCATATTCATTCTATAACTAGGAAAGACATGATGCTGAAATTAAATTGCTTGAAAGGAAGTAACATAAACACTAAGCATAAACCAACAAATTTACTAAATTGAAATGCATGACAGAAATAGAAATCTCAACAAACGGACAAGAAACTACTCTATCTGCTTTGGCTGAAGGAACAGTCACAAAAAGGAATTCTAGTGGTTGCAGGAATAGACAGTTGGTAGAATTGTAACTCTTACTGAACATAAAAGTATTGACTGAGATAAAAGGATGGAATTCTCACCAAGTGGGCCCCCTTGGGTGATTTTCCCTTGAAACTAACTCAGATGCAACAAACTTATAATATCATTTTATTCATTGAAAGCATGATTACAATGGAGCAACAACATAACTGTATTTCTTAAAAACTAGGAATGCAAGTCTAACATCAGAACATCCAACCTTATGAGAAGGAGAATCTAATTATTATTTATAGGAAGAAAACTATTAACTAACTAACAAACAAGGCAGTCAACTCCAAAAAATTAGGAGGATGCCACTTATTGAAAGCATGAAAATAGGAAAGGAGGTTATGCATGCATAGGATTTGGTCAAGCCAGTCTTGTTTGAATGCAGATTTAGCATAAAAACACCTTCTATATTCTCTCAACTAACAAATATGATGATTAAAAAGGCAGTTACAATATTTCATTGGACAAGGAATTTCCCTCCATTGACCTTTTAATAATCATCTTTTTGACTTCTTTGGCAACCAACTAGCTAGCAGGAACTTCTTCTAATTTGTAGGCTTCATTCATATCAACATCTTAATGTGAACTTGCATAATAACATTAGCATGCACAAATAATTGCATATCCATTATTATCTTAAAACAACATCCATTCATCCACATGCAAAATCAACATAGATTAATCCACATAGCACGTTAATATTATCAAAGATCACAAGGATAAACCTATGTCCAAGGTTCTCAAATCTAGGGAAATAACATAAAGAATGCCAACAACTAGGTTCCAAAGTCTATAGTATCATCAAAAAATGTATGATAAACCCTATATAAATTGAGCCATTAAGTGGACTCATCAACAAGTATAATATTTCTTAATATAAAATTGGTTCACACGTGAACCTAGAAAAATGTACAATATCTTTAAGCCTATTTTATATTAAGAAATATCAAAAGGGGGCACAACACGCTCTTCAAGGCAACTATTTTGACTTTTACTTATTTTTTCCTATAGCCTATTTTGTCTTCTATCTAGAAATTATAAATATTTATCTTCTATTAGATTATTGCTAGCTTCCTTTTGCATAATGGCATATTGGACAAATTTCTTTGCAACCTCCAAAAGCTTGGTATGACTCGAGAAATCAGACCTGCTGATTTTGAATTCATCCATTAATTCCTCATGCTGCCCCAAACGATAGCTTCTTCTCTTGATAAATCATTTAGCATGCGTGAAGACATGAGCTGCAAAATCCAAAGAACTTCCTGGCAGATTGTTTGTAGGTCCGTAATCTAACTTTTGTGTAGACATTTCTGATTTAGTAAGCAGCTCTAGAATGTCATCACATTGAAACAAATACTCAATAACCTTCATGTTGACAACATGTAGGCTTGGCATAGCTTTCCCGAGAATTTCCCTTCTAAAATCAAAAGCAAATAGCCAAGCCTCGGGCATATTGTGTTGATCTTTTGGGAGGGCCAACTCCTGCTCAAGCACCTTTGCAGACAACTTCTTTATGCAACATAGCTTTGGACATGTCATATTATAAAGACTAGGGAAGTCTTTACACTCTTCAATCCCCTTTTCAATTTTATTTTTTAAAACCAAAAAATTATTATGCATTTCAACCAAACAATGGGTTACCTCATTACCCATATCCATGACCTTCTTGAACCAATCCAAAGTGGACTTGGTCCATGTGCTCATATTTTCCATTTTATTGATCTCTTCTTTTGACAATATAACAAGTGTCGATGATTTTTTTGGAACCTCCTCCCAAAATGTAGCCCATGAAACATGTCAATTTTGCCACCTGTGCCTTCAGCTTTGCCTTCATGGCCTATAAATACTATTCATTTGATTAAGAATGTTGGTAACAGAGCGCTAGAATTCATAAATTTTATGTGCCCTCGAGGCTAGCCTGATATTGATGGATGTTATTTGATAATTTTTAGCTTGAATAGTATCCACATCCTTGTTTCTTCTTGGCATTGCCATTTGTAGAAAGCGGGAGCCCGATGCATCTGTAGTAATATGAGATTTGATCTTCAACTTCTTCCTTTCACTGGGCTTGATTTGAGCTCAAGCCAATTTGGCATCCAAGCGAGGCTTTTGATCCTGCAACACTGGAGCTTTTTTTTTGAATTGCTACTCTAGCCATGAAGGGATCTCAGTTTTATCTGATGATGTAGTGTTGAATTCATTTTCATCATCTTCCTCATGATCCTTCAATTGCTCCTCCTCCCCATGCCTTAGAGCATCTTCAACATTCTCGTCTGTTTTAGCACACTCTTCTTGCATTATTCCTTTCCCTTTTTCGGCCTCACCTTCTACTCTTTGGGAAGACTCTACATTTCTTTCTTCAACGTTTCCTTCTTGTGTTATATCCTTACCATGCCTAAATTTTATTTCATTAGCATCTTCAACATTTTCATTGGGTTTCCTGTCTTCTTCACCCTTTTTGACATCTTCCTACTCTTCCATGTTGATTTCCTTGTCATGTTGATCTTCATCCTTTTCTATTTTTGGGGGTTCTTCTCTTTGCTCATCTCTTGTATCATCATCTTCCTCCTCTTCAGAATGATACTCCTATTTTCTCATATCACTATCTTTAATATCTTCTTTGTTGTGCTCCTCACCTTATTTATCCTTTTGTTGCTCTTTTTCACTGGGGTTTGTATCTTGGAAAGTTTCTTCATCCGATGTTTCCACATTATAATGCTCACTGAATCCACTCAAATATCCGTCCTTTTGTTGTTCTTCATCCTCTAAGGCTACTTATCCAAATCAACAATTTTCAATCCTTCGTCAACATGCTTGTAATAGTCCTCACGATCTGATTTTGTAGCTTCCTCAGTTGCCCTAGCTGCTTTCCTAAGTTTCTCTTCTCTTCTCCTCTGCATATCTTCACATATCTTCATGGTAGCTTCCATATTCGGTGGCTCAGTTGGTGGGGGAGGAATTGGTAGTGCAACAGTCAATTGGGTCATGAAAAAATTAGCTTCGGGAGTCAATAAAGTCTCCAGAAATTGTCGAGGCATATTTTGAAACTAAGCAATAAAAGAATCAGGCAGCGCAATAGGTGCCAAAGGGACAATGGAAATTGAAGGTGGAAAAGTGGAGAAAGAAGGTAGTGGATGTCAGAGCTAGGAAGACGATGGAGGAGATGAGGTAGAAGAGGTAGAATCAACCACAACTACAAAGGTAGTTAGAGAGGTTGAGGTGAGGTGGACTGAGATGTCCATAGTAGGTAGGAATGACATGGGAAGTGAAGGTGGATTGGAAGAGGATGATGCAACAAAAGCAGATAAAAGTCATGCAGTAGAAGGTGGTGGTGATTGTGTGTAATGATCAACCCCAAATATTTTTTTCTCTAATTTATGCTACTGTTGTTATAATTTTTTTGAGTTTGTTTGATTGTTTTCTCACATGCCATTCATGATTCAATGATGCCAAAGATGCATAATAGTTTACAAATGAAACATACCAACGCTTGTTAAGAAATAACCTTTTATTTCCTTCAATAACTAGGTTTCTTAATTGATCATATTAAAGCAGATATATAAACATTTTAGTCTTATAATGTTCAGGAAATGTAACTTAATTTTTTGTCCCTTTTAATAAAATATTCAAACTCAAAGAAAGCTATCTCAAACCTAGTTTAAGTAGAAAATAACAGCAACAATGATCTTCAACATGCCACAAAATACACCTTGAAGAACACCCTCAAAACCCAATACAAACCTGATGCCAAGCATCCCATTATCAGCCCTCCTCATTCAAAGAAACAAAACTTGAAATCCATACTCAAAATCTGGAAATGAACATCAAACTGGTGGTTGGCAGCAAGGGGGTTGACCTCCTTCAAAAAATTAAAGACATCTTCAAAAAATATGTTCCAGTGCTTGATAGAATTGACTTCAAGAGGGCCTTCAATAGATGCAATACACAGAATGATTTAAAAATTCTTCTCAAAGTTATGAGCGAAAATATGAATTCTAGTCCAGAAAAGTTATGCTTAGAAAATATGAATTTAATCAGCCAAAAAGCATCTCATCTTCTCCAAAATTGATATCAAGATATTACAAGCCAAAACCAAACAATTCTTGCATCAAAATTGAATCATAAATCTTCATCTCTAATCTGTAATCTGCAACCTTGAGCTCAAATGGTGACCTCTAAATGAAATCACCCCTTCACCAGCCTGAGCAGGTCTTTCATTGCCAAAATCGATCTTCAAGTCTAAGGGGTTTCGTCCTCAAATCTATTCTTTTGACCTTCTGGTACAATACCAATAACATCATCCTATATTTTCTCAATCTTCAACAACAACCAGAAAAGAGCTTCTCAAAACACTTTATTAAAATACCAATGAGAAATTAGGGTGACCAGCAACCCTAGAAATCCAACGCCACCTTCACTTTAGCTTTTGTTTTAATTTATTTTAAAATCTTTTTTATCCTCCAACTTGGGCGCCCAAGATTAAAGTAGCCTTTTTTTATGATATAACTTAAAATCTTATTTCTTCAACATTAGGTTTTTAATAAAATTAACTTCATATTTCTCCTTAGACATCCACCTCAAAATATGCATTATATCATTTTTTAAGCTCTTTTAAAATGACTTAAAGTCATTACACTAGGCATCAAGGTACAAATATGTCCCCTTCATGACCCTCAACCAATAAATATAAAGTTACTTCATTAAATCCAATTTTGAAGGAGAAATTAAATATTAAAATGTCTCAACCTTAGAAACTGATGCCTCCAATGAAAAATGCTACTGAGAGATAACCCTGACCGGGTCCCGCCTACCCTAGATGAATTACTATTTTTAGAAATTCCTAAAATTAGTGCCCTAAAACTCGAGTTGAAGAGAAACTAAGGCGCTCTAAAGGGCTCCCCAATGACTGAAACACAATACTAGACCCCCTGCTAAAAAATAGGATTTACTAAAAATAGTAAGTGTATCAGAATGAACTCAAACTAATAGAGGATGTTGTAAATGGGGACATTACAGTCTGCCCTTCCCAAATATTGCTTGTCATCAAGCAATACTTGTAAAGCCCTACAATCCACAATCAGAATCATACTGAAATAAGAAAATATCCTAGGGTCCCAAATAATTCTAGGAGGTCTGTAGCTCCATCTACTCAAATCCCTATCCTGCAAGGTACCAACACATAAGGCCTCCTAAAAATCACCTATAAGAAGAGTGATAAAAAACCACCAAAACTCAATCCACTCCTCAAAATTATGCCCCTCAAGAGATCCAAAATAATTTGCCACCAGAGTAAGCTCAAGAAAATCCACACTGGCTCTCTCATCCAAATAGTAGCTGCTCTAAAAACCAGTGTGAATCTTGGGTTCCAAGTGAATCTCAAAAAGGAACCATCATGTTGAAGTTGTGTCCCACTATACATCACTATCAGCCCAATGTGCTTAGACTATACTCTCCTATCCCAAACTTCAACAATCAGTAAACCATCAACCAGAGAAAAGTATGCCCATGCCATGAAGTAACTATAGTCAACATCACTCACCAAAATGGAAGAAGATAATGGGGGAATTGAATATGAAAAGATACTCACAATCGACTGCCCCAACTTGAAATCAATCAACTCATCAAGAAAAGTCTATATAACCAACTCAATAAAGCACAAGCAACAATAATAAATTTATGACTCCACTATATACATAGGAGGGTAAGCAAGGAATAAGCTAAAGATCCATCCCCTAGTACCAAATGATAACTAATAGCCAAGCTCAATCGGGTACAACTCAATTGTTGATCCCAAAATTTAAATTGTATGTAAGTTGATCATAAAGTTTTCCCGAGCATCGTGGTTGGAATTAGTCTAATTGGTCCATTCTTGAGGCAACACTTCATGACTAGAATCTGCACTAGGGTCCCAAACCTTGTTGTTTTCATCCAATGCAGTGTTGCAACTAGGAGTAGTTTCATCATCCAGCTCAAAAAGTGGGTTGTCATATACCCTATCATCTCCTATCTCGAACAAAGGGATTATCAAAGAGCAACTGTTGACCCTCCTTAAGATCTGATTACAAATCCAAATTAGCAAAGGTGTTAGGCCCTTGCTCATGTTCAACTATATGCAAAGTAAAATCTGATTTTTTCTCAGGAACAAGAACATGGCCATTATCATCATCAATGCCATCAACCATGCTTAATTATGGAGTGGTAATCGGAACAACTCCATAATCAAAAGTAAATTCATCCCAATTAGGTTCTTTGTCAAACTAAGGTACCATCTCACCAAGATTCCATGTTTTAGGAGGCGGGTTGCTTTGTTCTTTGAGTTCCTCCTGTGAAGTTGTCTCTACAAATAAATCATCTTCTAATACATCACCATACATGTCAACACCAATATCTCCATCCACCAACTATTCTTGAGAAACCAAACTCAAACCACTTTTTTCAACATCATTGCAATCATCTTTGTTATTTTGAAGGCCTCATCCTTAATGCCTCCAATAGTACAATCTCCCAGGGGTGTGTTATTATTTTTCAGCGTTACCCAAACTAATACTAGTGTTCACAGGTACTCTAGACAACTCTAAAGATGCATTAAAGTTGTTGCCTTGTCTTTTCCCTTTCCTTTTCTAGACTCCACATGTGGCCCACTATGTGACAACCCTCTCAAAACCACATTCTTATCCTTAGATTGAAATTTTAGATCCAACGTCTAAAAGTTCAAAGTAAACTCCCCCAAAGAGAATAGCCACTGAATTCCCATAACTACATTTGTGTCTCCTATGTTCACCATGTAAAATTCCTCCTTAATTTCATGACCTCCCAATTGTACGCTCAACTAAGGGACCATCTTGGTACACTAGATAGTAAATCCATTAGCTACCATAACTTTGAAACCACCAATCTCTTGTGTCTAAAGACCTCTTTGTGCCACTAAATTGTCATTGATGAAGTTATGGGTAGCACCTGTAACAATCAAGGCCAACATACGTTGCCCTTGTATCACACCTCTAATATGAAAAGACTAATTCTCATAAAAACTATGGAGCTGGGAAAGAATCCCATCATGATCGCACACCTTACCACTTTCTTTTGATGTCTTTTCACCTTCATTTTCTCTGGAATTGGCTTGTTGGTCTAATTTTTTTGATTCACCATCTTCATCAGGTTGGTACTCTATTAGCAGTACCTTAGCCTTGGTTGAGCATTTGTGATCCTTGATGTAAGATTCCTTGCATGTAAAATACAATCTTTTCTTCTTGAGTTCATTCAAAGTCTCACTGTCTATCCTTGTGTATTTTTTCTTAGGCTACTCTTGCTCTTTGATTTCAATTATGTTGTCTTTTTCCTTCTTGGGTTGTTAGTCTTTTGACTAAAATTTATTCTTGAAAGTCGATGACTCCATGTCTCTAGTATTTTTAATGGCTTCCTGAAGGCTAGAAGGGTTAAAAGCCTTTATCCATCCTCTTAAAGGATCATATAATCCATCTATGAACAACACAATCAATCTCCTCTCAGAAATTTTAGTCACAAGCACATATAAATTTTGGAAATATGATATGTATGTATCCACTGAACCCCATTGTTTGAGTTGGGATAACTCCTTAAACTGTAGCTCAAGATCCTTTTTATCAAATCTTTCAATTAATATTTTAGTAAACACCCTATATGAAGTGATTTAAGCATGCCCCAAACTTCACATTATGTTGTACCACCACTCATGATCAACGTCATTTAGGTGTATAGTTGCATACTGAATGGACTCTAAATCCAGCATAGGGTTTAAGGTGAAGTAGGTTTCAAGTTTTTGCACCCACATTCTTGTTTTCATCTTCTCGAACCCATAAAAATAAGGAAGTGTAAGCTTCCCTACTTTCCTTTTTAGCTCATTTTGCTGGTCTCTATTCCCCCTATTGTTAGAGTGTATCATCCTCAATTCAATGTACTCTCTGAGGGATATGTTCTATTGGAAATGAGGCTCTGCATCAAGCCAATCTTTCTTAAACTGATCTTGCTGCTCTAGCAAAGTAAGCTCAAGATTCATAGGTATTTCTACCCTCGATGGGAAGTTTGGCATAAGAGGCCTTTCCAAAGCTCCCTAATTACCAACACCTTGTTGTCCTACCTTGAATTCCTTGACCCATCTGGTCCATCCTATGTATTAAATCTGCTATCCTATCATTAGTCCCCTGAGCCTGTTGTACTGCCATACCTTGACCCCTAACAAGAGCATCAACCTATCTGGAGGTCCATCATTCCTCTCACCTTCACCACCCCTGTCTCCCATGTTTTTAGCATTTGAAGACCCACTAGATGGTGATTCTGTTTTTTGCCCTTCTTCTAAAGATGAACAATGTTCCCAAAAAATTTCTTCCTTTCTCCTAATTCTTTCTAAATACCTTCTTGAACTTCACTCTGGCTCATAGATTTTAATCAACCATTGGCAGGAAGGACGATTAGAGCTCTGATACCACTGTAATGATCAACCCCAAATATTTTTCTTTGATTTTTGCTACTACTATTATGAATTTTCTGAGTTTGATTATTTTCTCACATGCCATTCATAATTCAATGATGCGAAAGATGCATAACATTTTACAAATGAAACATACCAGCACTTGTTAAGAAATAACCTTTTATTTCCTTCAATAACCAAGTTTTTAAATTAATCATATTAATGCAAGTTTATAAACATTTCATTCTTATAATGTTTAGGAAATGTAACAGAATTTTATGTCCTTTTTAATACAATATTTAGACTCAAAGAAAGCTATCTCAAACTTGGTTTAAGTAGAAAATAGCAGTAGAGATGATCTTCAACATGCCATGAACTGCACCTTGGAGAACACCCTCAAACCCAATAGAAACCCAATGCCAAGCATCCCATTATCAGGTCTCCTCATTTGAAGTAAAAAACTTGAAATCCATACTCAAAATCTAGAAATGAACATCAAATTGGGTGGTTGGAAGCAAGAGGGTCAAACTCCTTACAAAAATCAAGGACATCTTCAAAAAATATGTTCTAGTGCTTGATATAATCAGCTTCAAGAGGGCCTTCAATAGATACAATACCCATAATGATTTAAAAATTATTCTTAGAGTTATGATCCAAAATATGAATTCTAGTCCAAGAAAGTTATGCTCAGAAAATATGAATTTCATCAACCAAAAAGCATCTCATCTTCTCCAAAATCAATATCAAGATATTACAAACCAAAACCAAATAATTCCTGCATCAAAATCGATCCATAAATCTTCATCTCTAATCTGTAATCTACAACCTTGAGCTCAAATGGTGACCTCTGAATGAAATCACCCCTTCACCAACTTGAGGAGGTCTTTCACTATCAAAATTGGTTTTCGAATCTAAGGGGTTTTGTCCTCAAATATGTTCTTTTGACCTTCTGGTACAATACCAACATCATCATCTTGTATTTCCTCAATCTTCAACAACAACCAAAAAAGAGCTTCTCAAAACACTTTATTAAAATCCCAATGAAAAATTAGGGCGACCGACAACCCTAAAAATCCAACGCCAGCTTCACTTTAGCTTTTGTTTTAATTTATTTTAAAATCTTTCCCATCCTCCAACTTGGGCACCCAAGATTAAAGTAACCTTTTTTTATGATATAACTTAAAATCTTATTTTTGCAACATTAGGTTTTTTATGATATCATTTTTTAAGCTCTTTTAAAATGACTTAATTCATTACACTAGGCATCAAGGTGCAAATATGTCCCCTTCATGACCCTCAAACAATAAATATAAAGTTACTTCATTAAATCCAATTTTGAAGGAGAAATTAAATATTAAAACGTCTCAACCTTAGAAACTGATGCCTCCAATGAAAAATTCTACTGAGAGATAACCTTGACCTGGTCCTACCTGTCCTGGATGACTTACTACTTTTAGAAAGTCCAAAAAATAGTAAGTAGCACCCTAAAACTCGAGTCAGAGAGAAACTGAGGCACTCAAAAGGGCTCACCAATGGCTGAAACATAGTACCAAACCCCCTGCTAAAAAAAACACTTACTAAAAATAGTAAGTGTATCAAAATCAACTCAAACTGATAGAGGATGTCATAAATGGGGACATTACATTGTGGTTTTGGAATGTCCTCCTCTGAGGGTGAGGATTCCTCTTGTATTGTGGGATCTCAAGAACGAAGTTTCCCATCTTCTTCGACTTCTTCGATGGCCTTTTCCCTTCTACTATCTTCCTAGTATATACCTATTGTTCAGGCTGCCTTTTTGGTGCATCTTTTCTTTTTCTCAATTGAGTAACTGGTGGAGATTCTGGGGCTTTTCCTGAAGAACCAACTTCAACTCCACTTTTTGTTTCACTCTCAATCTGATCCTCTAATTCTCCATATGTTAGCTTAATGTCTTGACGCTCTAATTGAGTCATTTGATCATCTAACCACATTTTCGTTCATTGCACTATCAGATGCATGATTGTCTCCAAATATGTAACCTCCGGTTTTGCCCAATTAACAACAGGCAAGGGAGCCTTAACAACAATAGTAAATGATGTCTCATCGAGAGTGTTATTATCATCGACCACTTGGTTGGGAATTGGAAAAAGATCAATGGAATTTATGAGCTTTGTTGTCATCCTCATGTAGAGCCATTTCCGAACCTCGTGATCATTGCCACAGTTTGGCCATAAGTCTTCAATATGCACCTTTTGGATGTGTTGTATTCCAACCTATTTTCTCAACTTCCCCCATGGTTCCATATCTCTTCTCTCAGTGTGCAATACAAGATCATAATCTACAATTTCTTTCTCCGAGTATTCTACACAAGGGGCAGCAAGACATGAATACATCCCTTGATCGAAGACAACGGGATAGGGGACTCCTGTATGGTGTTTTGATTGCAACAACAAATGAGAAGTTTGCAATTGTTGTGTGAGCTCCAACAATATTATCATGTCACTTGGATAACAGGGTAAATGATATAGGAATCCCAAGAAACCTTCAACCCTTAAGTAAGTGAATTTGGGGAACTAGATGAACCAGTACCCGAAGTTCTTGATCAATGCCTTCGCGCAATGGGATAATCGTTTGTTGTAATAATTTTCTAATGTCTGCAGAATGTGCATAATGAAAGAATAGTTTACCCGCCTATAACTCTTCTTTTAGTTCTTGTACTGTAATTGTGGGTAACAATCATAAACAATGGTTTGTCCCTTCTTAATTCCAAGATCACCAACACAAGTTAGCCCTTTATAAGGAAAATTTACTGCTAAGCGATACACAATATAAGAAGTCCTATAAAACTCCTTAGTTTTCTTTATTGCAACAAGTTGATCATGGATATTATCACTTATTATTTTGGCCCAATGGAACCTTGTGTCGCCTCTTAGAATCTCCTCTATAAAATACCACATCCACTCTTCGAAGATAGAGGAGGTGGGGAATCCCATCACCTTTCTTAGAAGTGTCACAAGGTCATTGATTTCTTCTACAAAGTCACTCCGATAAAGCTTTTGAGGTAACTTACCCGCACTCAGACAAGGATCAAGCATCCATACTTGATTTATTATTTTCTTACAAGCAATGGGGTTCACTTTCCATACATTCCATGCATACCCCTTCTCGGTATCCTCCATCTTATCAAACAAGGGGATCCCGAACGTTTGTCCTATAGACATGGGAGTCAAATCAACCAACACCCTTCTATCAACATTCACTATTCTCCTGGTTTCCTTGTGATAGCACTCCCGACATCCAAAGCTTAATTTAGGACTAACTAAGGCTAGGGGAAAGCCTGTTGCTTTTTTGATACCACTTTTCTTTAATCTCCATGCTTCCTCACTCTTTAAGGTGACAGACACAGATTTAGGACTAACTAAGGCTAGGGGAAAGCCTGTTGCTTTTTTGATACCACTTTTCTTTAATCTCCATGCTTCCTCACTCTTTGTATTTACTAGGATGCATTGTCTAAATTCATCAATGTTAATCTGACCTAAATCTGTGTCTGTCACCTTGTCCCATTGTGACACAAATCTTGAAGTGCATTCTACTCCATTATATTTGTATTTCATTTTCGCCTTCTCCTTCTCGATCTTTGTGGTCTTAGTATTCTTCTTAGACTTGTCAGTCTTTTCAACTTGTTCCATAAACTCTACACAAAGAACATGTAATAAATGCCTTGGTAAATTGAGAAGGAGAAATATTTTAGTTAGATCATGTTAAAACATCATTAAATGCATCCACATATCCAAAAGGAATCATTAAATCCATTCATTTTGAACATTTTATGACCATTTACGGGTTTTACAGTTTTATGGGCCAGGCTATGTGGGTTTCCATTTTGTGGAAGCCATCAATTCGGAAGTCATTGGTAGCGGCACCGATGCAATGGCATTCTGTAGATGGCGTCCTGTACTTCTCTTTCTGCATTAGCAAAATTGTGAGTTATTTCAATAGAAATTCATTCAGTCACATGAAAAATGCAAGTCAAGAATATTCATGATCATTGTGCTCCTTAAATTTGCAGTTTTGAGTTTTACGGGAAATCTTGATGTGAAATCCACCAAGGTGGATGCCAGTTAAGTGTTTGCAAGGAAATGAACTATGCGAGATGACATTCCGTGAGTGGCCTCCCGCAACAAAATTTTGTATTCATTTAAAACAGCAAATTTGGGAAATTTTTTTTTAGCATTTGCGAGAGTCAAATCGAAGTTAAATCAAGTCAATCCTTGTAAATTTCTTCATTTTAGGACTTACAGAAAGTTACCCCATAGAATTTGTCGATGCGGATTCAATAGAAGCTTGGGCCATTAAAATGGCTTTTGGGAGGTGGCAACCTGCAAATGGCTTCTCACAATCGAAAGTCCGCAATCACTTTAGTCACTCAATGTTTCAAGGCTTGAATCTTTAGAGGCTTCTTTAGACTCGTGAAATCAATTTTCATGGTTTGAAAGCTTGTTTGGATACTGTGAAAGGGAGCATGCGGAAACCAAGGATTTGGGTGCCATTTAAAGTTGTGTCGTCAAAACAGATTGGAAGACATGACAACTCGCAAACAAATTTTTGCAACTCCCTCAAACTTAGTGAAACTTTGGCAGATGGTTAAGGCATCATGGATACTCAATTTTGAAGACATTTTGATCATTTGTCCCAAAAAGTGAATGTAAAAGCAAAGTGAGAGTGGGAAAACTCGGTGAAAAGTAAAGCAAAAGAGGGGGTCCCTAATTCAAGCGGGGCATGTGTGCAAAATGCACAACACTAGAGAACTACATAATCATGACAATATATAGGTATAGCCATATTTTCCAGACACTTTAACATACCCTCACCCAAACGCTAAACATACACTTTAACATACCACCCACCGGTCATTACTAGGTGAAGTTCTATTGCACAAAGATTCTAAACTCTTGCTTCCAAGTAGAGCCCTGAACAAGTTTAAGATGAAACCTTTTCTTAAGGAATGTTACTCTCATTGCAACTATCTTACGATGTTCAAGCAATTCTATCTCGTGCAAGTCTAGGATAAAAATATAATATTTAATTGTTTCCCTTAACACCTTGAGAAGACCCAAATCACGAGTAAGAGGGATTCCAACCCCAAGAGTAGCCACAGCCAATGTTTCATCCAAACCAACCAAAAGATCTTTCTTGAAAATTTTTTGCATCAAGATTTTTGCTTCTTACTTGGGGACATTTGCATCTAGAAGACCAACCAACACTCTGGAAGTGATGTTTGTGTCAACCCAGTACCCTTTGCCACTGTCCATGAAACCTTTACCTATAATAAATTTCATAACTGTAATGGTGAGGAATTTTAGTTTACGAAGAATGTGCTTCAACCAAAGCATAGTCATTGGGCCCAAAAAAGCCATCTGACGCTTATTTCCCAACAACTAAACTAGTGTGTCCATGCCTCCACAAGCCAATTCACTAGCAGAAACTCTGATAATGAACATCTCCATAAGACTCAACCAAGATGATACTAAATTTTTGTGAATAATATGAGTCATTCACTTTACAAAAAACCGTCCCTCGAGCATTTGAGAAGTCATAATGAAAATTTCACTCCAAAACGTTAGATGTATTCCACTTAGAACCATAATTAACTTGCAATTAGTTGAGGTGAGACATGTGAAATTGGGGTTGTGAAAAGAAAAATACCAGTGTGGATTGTTTTAACCCATGTGTCACCAAAAGGAAATTTCCACCCAACTTTAATTTAGCGTTGCTTGCCTAAACCTTTCCAAATTTTGAAGGTGATCAACTATTGATCCAAACATCCCTAGAGAAGTTGATAAACAACCACCTTCACCATGTTATCTAACTCTCCACAACTACATTTGTGGAGAGCCACCCACCAAACCACCCACTGTAATAAATTTGTCACTCTATGATAGATATGTCAATGATTACTTAGACCAAGATCCCATTAGATCTCATATTTGAAAGATTGTCTGCCTCCTAATTGCCTTCTCTTAATGTATGATTTATAGTGTAATTCTTGAAACCTTTGAGTAATTTCAATGTGTTTTCTAACAACACCCCAAGTTTCCAATTTAGCATTTGACTAGTACGAAGGGAATTTATGACCACTGTTGAATCCCCTTCAACCACTATATTGGATAATTTCAATTCTACATAGTTTGATTCCAAGAAAAGTGGCTTGCATTTTAGTTTTGTTGTTGGTATCAATAGATAATGGCTTTGCTAATCTTCATACAAATTTACCATTCCAATCCCTAACAATACATCTAGCTCCAGAGCATCTGAGGTTTTCTCTAGACGCCCTGTCAAAGTTGACCTTATACAAACCCATTTTAGGAGGAACCTTAATCCCATTCCAATTTTTTCTCATGATAGCATCCCATTTGGAAAAATTGGCATTTTCTTGCCTGGATTCTCAATTCTCGAGTTGGTCATCTCCACTATACTTGCTTCCACCTTGTTAAGAAAGAAGAGAATGTGCAATTCAGTTTTTTGAAAGATACATTGATTCCTTTCCTTCCAGACTTCCCAAAGAAGTATCGAAGGACTTGTTAGCCAAAGGCCAACAAACAATGCATTTTTTTTGAGGATAGGCCACCCTTTGAACATGCTCAAAATATCGCATGGGAAGGTAGTAGACTATTGCAACTTGGTACAGAGCCACCACCAACATCTTAAGGTGAAAGAGCAGCTTAGGAAAAGATGATCACCAGATTCTTCCTATTGTTTACATAATACACATTTGGATGTGCCACCGTAACCTATTTTCTTGAACCTATCAACAGTTAAAACTCTACCTTGTATTGCAGCCCAAGCCAAAATACCCGCCTTAGGAAGGCGATTATTATTCCAACATAATCACCATGCACATTTGATTCTATTTCTTGTTGTTTTTCCAGTAGATTGTAACCTTCCCGTGCATTGTAGTCTCCAGAAGAAGAGTCATTCCATCTCATCATGTCTTTACCTTCCCTTATGCATATTAACCTATTGCTCAATACTTCTTCATACATAGAGGCCACCTTATTACTTAAGCCTAATTCCCTTACACTTTTCCATTGAAACTAATGACAACCATTTACGAAGGTGCAACACAGATAGTTCCTTACATGACTACCTCAAGATTGTTTTGTCATTACCATTGCCTACGCAAGATCACCTCAGTTTACCAATTTTTGGTAGCCACCCCATGAGTCTTCCCAGAAGAGGGTCAAACTCTCGTCTCTTATATCCCAAGTGAGATGATGTAAGATTAAATCTCTATTGTTGGATAAGAAATTCCATATTCTTGAACCCTTGGGGAGTGGTCTTGAGATAAAGATACTTGTTTCTCCTTCCTCAAATACTTTTCTTTCATTATTTTCACCCACTTAAGGTCTTGCCTCACAAACAACCTTTAAACTAGCTTTGCCCCTAGAGCCTTAAGTTTTGTAAAATCAATCTTTTCAATCCTGCACCATCTACGTCCCTTGATTTGCATATCTTATCCCCTTATTAGAGGAAACTTCCTTTGATCTAAGTTTCCTTGCGCGAAAAAAGTTTTTCATTCTTTGATAGATCCTACTGCTAGCACCGATAGATAAAGGTAAACATGAAATCATGTAGATTGGGAGGGCCACAATTACTGCCTTGATCATTGTAATTCTCTTAGCCCAAGAGAACCATTTACCTTTCCAAGAGGACATCCTATTCTCTATTTTTGTCACCAATGGGTCCTAGAGCTTCCCAAGTTGTACCCCAAAGGCTAAAGGCAACCCCAAATATTTGCATGGGAGTTTTCCCTTACTAAATCTTAATATTCTCAGGATTTGATTTTCACTTGATTTTGTAAAGAAAAAAAATCAGACTTTTCAATTCTTACCTGTTGCCCTGAAGCTGTAGTATATTTGGCCAAGATCTCTTTGAAATTTCTTGCTTCTCTCTCCCCCACAGATCCAAATAGCATGATATTGTCAACAAATTGTTGGTGAGTAATTGTAGGAATACACCTTGTGATCTGAATCCCATTAATCCTACCTTCTTCCATCGCTTTGGAAATCGATCTACCAAAAGCCTCAACCATGATGATAAATAGAAAGGGAGACAAAGGGTCCCCTTGTTTGAGTCCCCTCGAAGCACCAAAGAACCCTTTCAGATTACTATTTATCAAGACTGATTATCTATAATAGGCTATCCAGTTGAAGACCCAATCTATCCAACCAGTATTGAAGCCAAAAGCCTCTAATATCTTGAATAGAAACCTACAATTTACTTTGGCGTATGCTTTCTTGATGTCTAATTTTATCAACATTGATTGCTTTCTTGTTTTTGAAATCGAGTGAATTACTTAGGCAATAATCACCCCATCTAAAATTGATCTACCGGGGACAAACACATGTGTAAGAACAACCTTGTGATACTAGAGTAGAGTGACTAACTATGTGTTATTACATTTTATTATTTAGACTTATAACCATCATGTTTGGGATGATATTCATTTCATTTTCATATCTGTAAATTTTTAGTTGAATTATTTTTTCTTACTATCTTATGAAGGATTCAACATGTTTGGAGTAGTCCTCATATTAAGATGAATAGATTTAAATTGATTTTGAAGTTTAAATGAAACTAGAAGCAATGCATTTCTCATCATTTGAATGCTACAAGTAGATAAAAAATGAAATGTATTGTGAGATTGACATTTTGTTAATGAGTTGCATTGATCTTTAATGATTTTTGCATTTGACCTATGATGTCAATGCTTATGAATGACACAATAATTTTAGTTAAAAATAAATTAGTGGTATTCTTGAACATTTAATTTGGTAGAAACAAACCTTAGGAACAATCGAATTGTATGGTTCAAGTTGTTTGTAATCAACCCTTAAAATGAGAATTTTTTTGTCTTATTTATAAAGGTTGTTTGAAGCTTGTCTATGCCTTTCTCTTGGTACGTTTTATGGTTTCATCCCATATTTCTCATTTGAGGTGGTAAGAATGTGTTTAGAGTTTAGGGTGTGCGTCGGCTTGCAAGAGACCCTTCATTGTTCCTTGGGATCTATCTTGCTTTCTTAACACTTGAGTTTGTGTACTTTGGGTTTTCTTACTTCTTTATCTTGGGAGTCATGCTTGGTGTTTAGATAAATAGTCTAGAGCATTATTGGGTGAGATATTGGGTCTCCTTGGCATTCTATCTTTTGAATGTAAGATCTTTGGATTTGGATGTCAGTTCCACATCCTTGTTGATATGTCAAAATATGTTAGATTAAGTCACTTTAGGGTTGAGATGATGTGATACTATCATCTTGTTCTTGATTTGGTGAGTAATGAAGATCATAGTTTTGGATCCTAATCATCAAATTTAGAAAGAATTGTACCTCCTTGTAAATTCATAATAATGACCATGAACTATGATCAAGTAACTCTTTTGCTTATGTTCCCATGCTTGATGTATTAGAATTGCACTTTCAATGTCATTGTGTTGTTTCATAACATCTTGAGTGTGTATGTGTTTAATATGACATGCTAATATCACATTTGTATCACAAAAACAAAATCTTTTATTTTCTAATATTTAATTAGTGATTTTTTTAGTGGCTAATATTTGCCAATTGGCTAATAGTTGAAATTTGGGAATCCAAAATTGGTTAATAGTTTGAGTTATAATGCGACTTGAATCGCCACATTTTTACAAAAAATATTATAGTCTTATTTAAATCGCCAAAGAATTTATTTTATTAAAAAAAATAACTCAAAAATTTGCCACAATATTCAATACATGATTAGATCAGATTCGCCTAAATTTTATAAGTTACAGTAGAAATCTATATTAATTCGCCAATAGTATATCATAATTATTGGTTGTTTTAGGGCCATATTTCCAATCTTTAGTTTTTACCATTGATTTATAATATAATCTAATGGCCCTCATTATATTTCACGAGGTAAAATGTACCCACAATTTGTAATGCTCATGGGGCTCGAAATTGCTTTTGGATCATTGATCATGTAGCTGAGATTTGTAATGCTCATGGGGATCGATTTTTTTTTTGGATTGTAAGATCAATAATCCAAAAGAGATTTCGGGCCCCATGAGCATTATAGATCACAAGTACATTTTACCTCATAGAATACAAGGGTCATTAGGTCAACAATCCAAAAGCAATTTCAGGCCCCATGAGCATTACAAATCTTGGGTACCTTTTACCTCATAGAATATGAGGGTCAAATTATATTTTAAATCAACGGTGGTAAGTAAATATTATAGTCTGTGCCTTAAACCCATTGATAATTTCCACCCTCAGGCCCCTACTTTTCCATAATAATTATTTTCTTAGATTGGAAGGATTCAGACTCATAATTAATGCATTTTCCTATTATTTTTTTAGATTCACCAATATTTTCTACAAAATCTTAGTAATTTAAAATAATCGCCAATAAAATTAATATTTAAAAAAAAAAAAAAGAAAGATTCACCAATCAAAATTAATATTTTTCCAAAAAAGATGAAAGATTTGCCAAGATTTTATATCTTTTTTTAGGGGGATTTCTTAAAGTTATCACTGTATTTAATGTGTAGGAAAAATACTAGGGCATTACAATTTTAGAGAAACATTAAGTAGATAGGATTTACAAGGTTATTATCACCTTAATCCTAATAATTACATTAGGGTCATCATGCCCTTCTTCATAGCATTTTTGTTCATATGCCTTATCACATGTTCTTATAGCCATACTACTACATTAGGGGCATCACAACTTCCTATCCTATTACGTGTTTGTATGCCTTATCATGCTCTTTACAACCACATTGGGGAAGCCATGTCTTCCCCATATCATATATACTTAAGTTGTGCTACTAAGTCACCTTACCTCCTTCATATGCCTATAATGGGGGCAGATTTATATTATGTACCTTAACAATTATCTCCAATTTAATGCTTTTCACGATTTGAATTTGATATGTCTTGCTTTCTTGTCACATGATGCTATTTATGCTATTTATCATATGCCTTCATTATTACATTTTTCTAGATTCCTCTCCTCTAATTCCTTGCACATGTTTTATGTAACCAATTAGAGGGGGCATATAATATCACTAGTTCCTTAATGTTGTGAAATTAAAAAGTGCATTATGTTAGACAAAGACTTATCACTATGCCTAGATAGATCTTGATCACATTACATGGTGATGGTTGAGTTTTCATACCATATTAGGGTTAGTGCACGAAGTTGGGTCCACGAAGAGGGGAAGTTTCGGTCGAAATTTTTTTTCTCGCACGAAACACATACGCGTTATGTATCGCATACCCGATCCTAAATCAATAACTCCTACGCGTTACGATTCGGGGATACGAACCTAAAATGCGTACGCGTTAAGAAACACATACGCGTTCATAACGCGTACGCGTTTTGTAACGTATACGCATTATGAACGCGTATGCGTTTTGTAATGCGTACGTGTTTCTAAAAACTATTTAATTTTTTAAATAAGCGACTGTGAAAGTCATTTTCACAGTCGAGTTTCGTGGGCCAGCAGAAGGAGAAGTAGATCGCGTATGCGTTTTGGATGACCGTAATTTGCCAAATTTTCACTCTCACCTCCTCTCATCGACACACTTGACCTCAGTGACCTCCAAGTTGGTTGAATTCTACAATTTTTTTGCATTATAATTGTTGTTTAGTTATTTTTGTTTTATAATTGCTATTTAGTTATTTTTGTTTAGTTTGTTTTAATTTAATATTTAATAGTTTTTAAACTGTATTTAATTAACCGAAAACATCAACGAAACAAACAACATAAAATTCTAAATCGAAAACCCAAAAAAAAACCTAAATTCGACACATTTAATTTTGAAATTTGAAAACCCTAAACTGTAGGTTCTAAAAAACTAATTTACTCAGACCGTTAATCCTTGGACCTAAACCCTAGAAAACGTAAACTAAAACCCTAGAAAACATAAACTAAAATGTAAACTAAAACCCTAGAAAACGTAAACTAAAACCCTATTTGTAGGTTAAAATTAGGTTAAAGCTAGGGTACAATTAGGGTTTGGCTTAAACTTTAATATATATTATATAGTTAGATTTCAAAATTATAATTGGGGTTATGATTAGGTTTACTTGTTTAATATATTAAAGAATTCAATTACCTGCTTCTAGGGTTCAATTAAAGTTGGAGTTCAATTCTAGGGTTAAAATTCATTCTAGGGTTAGGGTTATAAGATAAATATTCGAGTAAGGGTTGAGGTTAGGGTTTGTATTCAATTAGGTTTAGAGTTAGGGTTATATTTTTATTAGGGTTAGGGTTAGGATTATGAAATTATGAATTAAAATTTAAGATGAAGGTTAGGGTTGGAGTTAGAATTAGCCATGTCAATTAGTGTAGGGTTCTAGGGTTGGGGTAAAAATTAAATTAAGAGTCTAGGGTTAAATGGTTGTAATTTTGGTGATAGTTAAACATTCAATCAATATTTAACTAGGTTTATGATTAAAAAGTTTATATGCATTTAGGGTTAGTGTTCAACTAAGGTTATGATACGCAATTTAATTACAATTAGGGTTAGAGTTCAAGTTAGAATACATTAGGGTTCAAGTTATAATTAGGGTCTATGGTTCAAGTTATAATTAGCATGTCTATGGTTCAAGTTAGAATTAGTGTGATAAAAATTCTAATAGAAGGCAACATATCCCTAGATGAAATCGTATTTTAAAAAATTCCTCATCTATATCGATTAAATTTTTTATCTTAAACTTGAAAAATAAATCTATTAGCAATGTTTTCTTGAATTGAATTCTCCAATTTTGCATCTCTAACAATTATTTTTCTAATCTATTATTTAACATTTTCTTGTTCAACTTGTTCTTCTATGTGTTCTTGAATTTTGTCTTAAACATATTCAAGTTGTTTATATGAACATATATTCAATATGTTCAACTTGTTCTTAAACTAGAAGACAACTTAAGAGGATGCAACGAATTCATTTACAAATACATATGCACACATGCATACAATTTAAATCAATATATTAAAAAATCCTTCAAAAACATATATATCATGTGCATATATATTGGGCCCATTACACCCTAAATCATAGAGAATTTCCCTCAATTTTTTTATGATGTTTGTAAAGGTTGTTCTATTCTAGGGTTTTGTTGTCATTAAAATCCATACTCTAGTAGTTTTTTAGTTTTGAAACTATGTATTTGAGCCAATATCCCCGTACTTAGGTACCTAAGGTTTTTGATGGTTTCATAAGGATTTAAAAATCATGAATACTAGTGGAACTTTTTAAAACACATAGGGTTTTAGTCTTATTTCTTCAATTTATGTTTCTCACAATCTTAGTTTTCAAAGAGTTTATTTACAAACTTATATAACAATGGGGTCTTTAGGTGTGATCAACAAAGTTTATTTTTAGTAGTGATAATTGTGAGGTATCACAAGACAATGCATTTCCCTCAATTTGTTATAACAACCATAGACTTCTAGTCATAACATATTGAATTTTCATTTCCTTCACTCTTGATTCAACATAATCTAAGTCGATTGTTACCATTTTGTCAAAGGCGGTCCTAGAACATCAACTTATAGATTTTCCTTCATTATTATTACTCAAAATTAAAAAAAAATCAAGAAATTAAAATGTATAAATCTAAACTCTATAATTGGTGAAGGATTGGGTTGCAAACTTTCTTGGATTTGACCCTACCAAATTGGTAGTTTGGCTTCCTTATTTCTTGCATAATTATTACTTTTAATCACTATAATTTTAATTTATTTGCATCCTTTAAGTTTCATGTACTATACTATTGTTTAATAATTTATTATTAAAATAATATTTCCTTCTCATACCTTTTATGTCTCTCATATGAACAATATTTTGTGTTCTATGGTAACTCCTATTATCATTTCCCCTTTTCAAATACCATGATTCCTATGTTTCTATTATTATATGTTTAAATGTATATCCTTAATATGTTTAAATGTATCCTTATAACCAATTTTTTTAATTTCTAGATCTTAATGGTTATTACATTATTCTAATATACATATATAACTTTCAAAATCCCCAAATCTTGAAATAGATGTCTACAACCTTATATGTATACATCACACGAGCCATATAATCCTATCTATCAACCCTAAACCATAAAACCTAGATATCTTTCAAACTATATGTAAACTCGAAACCATACATAATCACATATCATTAATCAAGAAAACCCTAGACACTAAACCCTACATTCTAAAATATGAACACAAACCCTTACCCAAAACTCAAATTGTAAACCACAAATTTGAAATTTTTAAAGCTTGTAGAAACTTAAATTATAAACTTTAATGTGTACATGCTATGGATTTTTAATGAACATTATGGATTTTTTAATGTTATAAATCTAATGGTCTTCAAATGAATTGTATTTTGAATTTGTGCACATTCAATGTGATTTTTAAATAGTTTTTTCAAATTGTGTGCATTATTTAATTAGTTTGTTGATATATATTTTTTAATTGTTTAATATGTGCAGTTGCCATTTGGTTGTACATTCACATGGATCCACTATTTAGCATAGGGGATTTTATGCCTAAACCACATATTCCTGTAGATCCCATAGATCCAAACCCACCACCACAAGAAAACCCCATTCCTCCAAACCCTCCACCTCCTAACCCCCCACCCCCTATAGTAGACCAAGATCAGTTGAGAGAGAGCATTAGGGCAAATCTTATGGTCATTCAAGAAAATATAGATCTGATAAAAAATGAGCCTAGAATTCCCCCCCATCTCTCATGGTTTGCATCTACGATGCAAACTATTGTCGATTATGTTTGATTTATTGATGCAGACCTAGATAGGTTCCATCAATGGAGAGATGAGAGGAGACAATGCTATGCAGATGGATTGTCTTATAAAGAAATTAATGACCTTAAAATTACCAAAGAAGCCATGTGCCAATATTTTTTTAACCCCCAAACTAGTCAACCAATTCCACCCACCAAAAAATGAATTTCAATTTTATGGTGTAGGCACCCCGAGATAGCTGCACATTTTGGGGATAGATGGTGGATGGTGTTTGATACTCCACCACATGGCAATTCGGAGGTGCCCCTATACTTTTTGAGAAAGTTATGGGTAGAGTTTGAGTTGGGTTTAAAACCCAACTATTTTGATATGAGGTCATTTCAGGGAGTTGGGCGTGGCATGCCCCAACATAGATTAGGAGCACGTGTTGATCCTCAGCGACATGCTCCAATTGCTCCTATTGTTCCTCCTGCTTCTCCTAGTGTTCCCACTGCATTTCAGTAGCAAACCATGCTATCGACATTAGGAGCATTGAGTTCACTTTCAGGACATCTCACTCATCAGACTTCACACACGGCGACTGAACTGGTCAATAGAGAGCATGGAGGCTCGAGCAATAGGAATACTTAGGCATCCACTTCAGGTGACCCACATGCGTCTGAGACAGAGTCATTTATGGATTTACTATATTTTGAGCATCATCTTACACAGGTATGTTCATCTTTTGAACTTAATTTTTTTTTTGGAGTGTGCAAAATTCATGTTTAAATAATAACATCAAATTATATATATAATACAATATTAATTCAATAAGTGTTTGGTGCAGACGCATGATCAGACAATGCCTGAAACCCAAAATGATCATGTCTATATGTCGAGTGTTGTAGATATGGACTCACCTTTTGGTCAGGTACTTAAACCAATATATATTAAATTTAGTTTGTGTGGATATATATATATCTAATTTATTTTGAATGTTTACACATGATGTGTAATTGATATATATTATATCTAGATGCAGGGAGGTCAGATGAGCGTGCCTAGTGCTGACCAACCACAAGTTATGGTGAGCGCTCCTGAGTCATCATCAGCTCAGGTGCGTTCTTTCAAAAAGTTTGTTAAGTTTGAATTAAATACACACTATAGATTTAATTTAAGATTTACATTTACATACACATGTGTGAATGATCTATACAAATTGTTGTACATATATATGCAGGCATTTCATGAGATACCCATTGTAGGTGCACTTGAGACATCGTCAACATTTATGCATGGGCAATCTCAGGTGCGTGATCTTCAGGTCATATCATTCGAGGTTGTAAACTTTAGTAAATATCCTAAACAATTTTTACATTTACATACACATGCGTGAATGATCTATACAAATTGTTGTACATCTATATGCAGGGATTTCATGACACCCATTACAAGTGCACCTGAGACATCATCAACATTTATGCATGGGCAATCTCAGGTGCGTGATCTTGAGGTCATATCATTTGAGGTTGTAAACTTTACTAAATATCCTAAACATTTTTTACGAATCTTTTAAATATATATATATATATATATATATATATATATATTCGAGGTTTTAACATATTGATTGCTTTATATATGAATATGCAGGATATAGTAGATCAGGCATTTGGATCTTCTCAAGTGATAGTTATGCTACCTGTTGAACAAAATGTTCCAGTAGATCCACATGATCATATGGTAAATTATTCATGTACTAAAAATCATTTTTATTGTATTTACTAGATATTTAATTAAATTTTTATTTTTTATCCAAAAGTTTATATTTTCACCTTTAAATATGTTTAATTATATCAAAATTTATAAATAAATTATAATCTAATTTCAAGTTACTTGTCCTCTTTTACAGCATGATGCAGGTACATCAAATCGACCTGGAACAAAGAGGAGACTTGATTTGACTGATCAGCCTAATAGTTAAATGGTTTTAAATTTTAAATAGACCAGACATCTCTAGTTTTATTTAAACTTATATGTGTTGGACTTGACATATACATATTTTTGTTTATTTATATAAGATGACTTTAATGTGATGATTATATATATGCAGTCAATTATGATAATGTTATGTTCATTTTGATGATTATATGCACTCATACATATGTAGATCTAGATATTTTATCTAATTTTCAAGTAATACATGCACTAGATATAAATTATTATCTCTACAATCAAATTTCATAAATATATAATTTATCACATGGTTAAAGGTGATAAATTTAAATATTCCTTAAATAGTTTAGATTATATTCATAATAAATTAAGAGCACGTAATTTTAACTATTTACCAATTCTAGAAAATATTTGAACAATTATATGAAATGCATAATCTATAAAATTGGAATGAGATTTTTAAAAAGTTACTAATAAGTTCATTGAAAATCGTACAACTATAGAACATGATGAAACATATATGTGTGCACATGTATATCCAATTATTTAGCTTATCATTTTTTACGTGAAGACCAAAAATTGATATTTACATAGTCTCTTGATAAAATAATTTTTCAGTGACAATCGCATGGTAGACCGACTTGATGAGAACCTACAAAAATAATTAATGTAAGTAAGTAGTTCTACAAAAAAAATTGAGTCATTTAAGTAAATATATAGTAAAAGTTACAAAATTGGATCTTATAAATTCCATACAGATTCAAATGATGTTTGTCATAGGATGGATGAAGGGGATGCATGTCATGAACCCTAGGGTGTGGCTTAATGGGTCCTAAGAGAATGGCTTAAGGGGAATTATGCGAGTGACTTAAGGGATGCAAGATTGTGGAATAAGGGTACATGTAAGAGGATATGTCTTAAGGGTCCTTTAAAGGGATGTCTTAAGGGGATGCAAGAGGGTGGATTAAGGGTCCTTTAAATTTGTTATTCTAAGCATCACATGAACCCTAGAAACCCTAAACCCTAAACCACATGACCTAAATCCTAGGAGATCAACCCTAAACAATTAATCCATATAAATTTGTTATTCTAAGCATCACATGAACCCTAGAAACCCTAAACCCTAAACCATGTGACCTAAACCCTAAACCCTAAACCATTAATCCATATAAATTTTTTATTCTAAGCATCACATGAACCCTAGAAACCCTAAACCCTAAACCACATGACCTAAATCCTAGGAGATCAACCCTAAACAATTAATCCATATAAATTTGTTATTCTAAGCATCACATGAACCCTAGAAACCCTAAATCCTAAACCACGTGACCTAAATCCTAGGAGATCAACCCTAAACAATTAATCCATATAAATTTGTTATTCTAAGCATCACATGAACCCTAGAAACCCTAAACCCTAAACCATGTGACCTAAATCCTAGGAGATCAACCCTAAACCATTAATCCATATAAATTTGTTATTGTAAGCATCACATGAACCCTAGAAACCCTAAACCCTAAACCATGTGACCTAAGGGGATGGCTTAAGGGGATAGCTTAAGGGGTGTTGAGAGAGTGACTTAAGGGGATGCAAGAGGATGGATTAAGGATAGATATACAAGGATATGGATTAAGGGGTCCTAATAGAATGAATTAAGGGGAATTAATAAAGAGACTTAAAGGGGATGCAAGAGGATGGATTAATGGTACATAAGAGGATGGCTTAAGGGGATATGAAATAAATTATAAACTTTTTATAAAATGACAATGAATTATATTTAGTTTTATATTTATACTCTCAACTAAATGTATCTACAACTATATATAGTTACCTATCTCTAGATTCGAATTCCATTGTAATAAGAGTGCATCTTCTCTCTTTTTTGTAAAACATCTAGTATCAAGGGAGATTTGAAACAAAAAATGATATAAAACTTTAATAAGGAAATTAATTTAAAGACAAATATATATATCAATTAAATATATACATACAACTAGATATACTTACCAATATTTATTTACTCTGTTGTACCATCTGCATCCTCTCTTTTTTGTAATGCATCTATGATTGTCTCATGATCATCCATTGAAAGTGTCCATAAAACTTTATTAGTAGGCCTCCCGTGATATCTAACTAGTTTTATATTGGTTGCCAAAATCAAATGTGAATAATGTATAATCTTCTTGTGTCTTTCATAATCTTCAAATGCAGACAAGCCATTCTTTCTTATCAAATATTTTCGAAGCCAGGTGCCAACAACAATGACTGAACCAGTTGGATACTCAAAGTTATCATCATCCACTCTAGGATGTACCAACTTATATTTTCTCTCAACACATCTAGCCAACCCGTACTCTGTCTCCTCTTCATTCCCCCCGGGTGCAACAACAACATACAAATGTCCTACAAAAATAGATAAAAAATTCAATAAAGAGCATGACTTATATTTAATTCATGTATATAAACATGCATACATATAAAATTCATCTCAATAAATAATGTACCTTCTTGTACAAGATCAAAAACACGATCATAATCATCTGATGCGAACGCTTGATTATCTTCAATTATTGTTCCATGTTGAACATGTGTCGATGTAGGTGTTAAGGCTCTTTGTTGCCATTGTTCAACCCATTCCATATTTTCACAAGCCTCCCAATCACCTGCAATACAAAATTGACAAAAGCATGCCAACTCCCTTGTCCATATTGTCCATGTGTTTGCATTTGAACTCTTAAATGAATGCCATTTTGTAGATCCATTAATTGTTTCACAATCTTGTCGAGAACAAATATAATTTTCTTCAACTAACCAAAAGAAGAGGTGAATTATTGAGCTCTCACTTACTCTTGTAGATAATTTGGTATTGCACCAATCTACAATTGCACATGCATCTCTAAATTTTGCAGCATCCTCAAATTTTAGTTGCTCTCTAGCAAGAGCTCTTTTCACACATGCACCTGCTCCATCGTGTTCTCCCTTACCATGACCAGCTTCAAAAAAACTCCATATGTGCTAGATATTATTTTCCTTATGAACTCTACATAACCAATAAAACATCCTAGCATTTTTGAATTGACCCGTGCAATTATCTGACCATATGAGATGTTCTAACAATTGAATTCCTCTTTCTTTTAAATTTTTGTAAAATATATCAAAACAATATTGAACAAACTCAGATGAATGTAATCGATTATCACTTACATAAAAATGGTACTCTCTCAAAAAAATTCTATTATCTTCTCTACTATCATCTGCATGTCTATAAACAATATGAACAAAAATAGATACTTGCACTGAATTATAATACTGTGATTGAATTTCTTCTTGTGGAGCAAGAGTATAATTTTCAGCAAAATCAACAACTAACAATATAGTTCCAATTGGGAATGTGTTTTTACATAAATGAAATTGATTATCAAGCCAATGAGCATACTGAGAGTGTTGAACATATTTAGGTACAATCTTATCTTTAAATTCTTTAATAAATGCATGCATAGTATTTTTTTCCATAATTAGCTCACAACATTTTCCAGTTTTTCCATCTTTTAAAGAATACTCAACATTTTAAAATCTTTTTGCATCTACTAATTGTTGTCCAAATTCATTTAAACTACTTTCATGCATACATTCACCTAATAATTAAAAGTTAGCACATCTATCACATTCTCTAGAAATACATGATTTTAAATAAAATAAGTTTCCGTTAGAGGGTTCACAAAACAAACTTGATATAAAATCTTTGATTCTTTCAGGTGGCATATTAATACCACAAATGTCCTGCATAATTTGGTTAACATGCAAAGTGCATCGTATATATCAAAAACTATCATAATAATAACGAAATTGTACATGAGTCTTACAACAACAAGAGATTTGTTGCTTATTAATTCTAACATACCAAGGTTTACACTTTTCGAATGATCTTTGACTTATTTTAATATTCAATGGTAAGATTGAAGCATCTAAAAAAAAATAATGTAATTCAGTTTGAGTCATATCTAAGAGATGCTTTGGATGAGGTACATGAATTTTGGAACCCACCCTTAATTTTAAGACATCTCTAATGTTAGATGATACTCTTGTATTATCAAGCCAAAATTTATTGATTAAATATTTAATTTCATTAGTTAATTTCATGTCTGATCTTGGGAGTCTACCACTAAAACTCCAACTTTGATTAATTGGATCCTTTTCAATATTTTCTCTTATTTTAGTAGCTCTAATCAAAGTTTTAGGATTTACTTTTATACATTTACTAATCAATCTTAACATTCTTTTATTTGAAGTTGCTTTATCAACTAAAGCAGTTGTTATTGCATGACGAGCCACATTTTTATCTTTAGATCAACTTTTCTTACCTATAAAATCAATAGCATTAGCAACACTAGAAATGACTTGTTCTACTGAATCATCTTTCTTTTTTGGTTTTACAAAAATACCTAATTTTTTCACCACTTTTCTCATTTTCCACATTCTCATCAATTGCACCATGAGTTGACATTGGAGTCCTAATTTTTTTCTATAAAAAAACATTTTATATATTTTATTTCCATAAGTTCTAATTTGTCTCCAAGAAACTTTACCACGAAGGTTATCTAACACATCTTTTTCAATTGTAAAAAAAACATTTTCACCTTCATCCATACAAGGGGTTTCATTTTCATTCACAGAAGGGGTTCCATTTTCATTTTCAAATGTAAAAAATATTTCATTCTCATTTTCATCAATATGAGGGATTTGATTAACATTTGCATTCTCATAAAATATATTTTCATCATTTTTTTGTTTTTGCATTCTTTCAACCCTAGAATTATTGATATCACCAATGGTGTATCCAACATCATTTAAACAAACAAAATCAATATTATCAAGACTTGGGTTTGAAAAAATACTTGGAGAGATTGTTTGAATAGGTGCATTTTCCATATCAATGAGAGGTGGATTTGAAGACATACCCAAAGTTGTTTGCATAGGTACTATTTCCATATCATTCAAAGTTGAAGTTGAAAACATAGTTGAGTTTGTCTCCACAATTGCATTTTCTTCTATATTCACCATCTCCACATTTGCATCATCTACATTCATTTCATCATTCATGACTTTCTCTTCAACATTCATTGAACTAGATGCTTCCAAATTTTTTATTTGACGAATTCTTTCTCTTCTATCCTTTTGTCTTTTTGCCTCCATATCTTTATTTGCTTGAATTTCTTCGGGTGTGATTGACTTTCTACATTTTTGTTTTTGCCTTTGCTTTGATCCCATGGTTACCAAACCCTTTTTGATGAAAAAACAAATGATTTACTTGTAACCAATTTTCAAATTTTCACCTCCTTCAAATAATTAAATAACACTTTGTACTATGAAGATCCCTTCTTCTTTGAACTTTGAAGTACACAAAAATATCAAGAATACATCCAAAAACTCTCTTTTTTGAATCTTCTTGTAAATTATTCTTGTACTTGATTCCACTTCAGAAAATTCAACCTGCACTTGACTTTTCAACCAATTTGCAATAGAATATGCCCTGCACAAGACAAATTTGCAATAAAAAATGCAGAAAATCGAGCTTTCGAGCCGTACTGTAGAAAAAGAATGTTGCAGGAAAAACGTGTTGTACCAAAAAATGTCAAATCAGGAAAAACAGATATATCAGAAACGCATACGTGTTATGAAACACGTACGCGTTCTAAAAAAGAAACGCGTACGCATTTCATACGTGTTTCATAACGCATATGGGTTACCTTTACCCAATGGATAAAAAAATAACGCGTACGCATTATGAAATGCATACTTGTTTCAATAACGCGTACGCGTTATGAAACACATACTTGTTTCAATAATGCGTATGCGTTTTAGTAACGCGTATGCATTATTAAAAAATTTGTTTCCCAACCCACCTCTAGACTTGGTTTTAGGTTCGGGAAAGCTTTGGCAATCTGAGCCTTAGCCTTTGACCTGCAACTAAAAAACTAAGGCAGATTGAAGAAGAATGTTCAACTTTGACAATATGGTTGATGAATTTTTTTTCTGAATCAATCTATAAAATTAAAACCCATTACAGAACATGATGTCTAGTTTTTAAATATATAATTTTTATTAAGATTGGATTATATTTTCTATTTTTTAATTAATTTCAAAGCAAACTAGTCATTAAACTTGAAATATCAGACTTTTTTTGTTTTTTAATAACTTTTTTTTGGTTAAAGTTTTTAGAAAAAAAATTATATGACATCAATCTTTAGACAATTCTTTACACAATGAAAAAAAAAAAATTCAAAAAAAGTTTAGTTTAGGTCAAATTATGTTGTCCGTACACGTTGATTTTTAAAAACAACAATTAAGGCCAATAAAAATTAAAAAAAAAATAAATTGTTCAACAAAAAATTACAAAAAAAATTCCTCATCAATCTTCATGTTGTTAGCTCTCTTTCCCCAAAAGGAATTAGCAAAATACTTTTATTTGAGTCAAAAAGTGTTGTCTGTACACGTACATGGTATGGTAAAAAAACAGGGACTTTTAAAAAGTGGTTTTTATAGATCCTTATCAAAATTTAATTTCTACAATCTGGGTATTTGAATAATTTACATATTTATAAACTAGATTCAAATTTTTAAATTTCATATTACTAACTTTTTTAAAAATTCATTGTGTAACTGCCTCAAATTTTCAGTCCAAATGTGACAAATTCTGAAAAACAGCAAAAACACTTCCACTTTTTGAGCTTTTTGTGGACCAAACTTCTTGCATCAGCGCATTACTATTACCATACTTAGCAAAGTATTTTAGTATAAATTTCATATAGGCAAAAATTCTAACCCTTTTCTTTTTTCCTACTTTCACATTTTAAAGAAGAACTTGTAATTGTGCCTATTTTAGTTATGTGATAAAGCTACTCATTACATATATTTTCTTTGTTTTGCAAGTTTCTATAGTGTTTGTGCTAAGGACAATGAACTCATGGGGAAATCAAGCTGGGTCCATTCCCTTACATGGATCCATATCCTTCTATGTATAAATATTTACTTTTCTTACATGGGAGATAATGTTCACATTCTTTGAGACATATATTCATGCTCAATACATGCACCTCAAAGTGGAGCAAAATGTTATGGTGAAATTTCCATACCCATGCCAATTCTAATTTGGTTATGGGCCCTTTTGATGGAATGATTTGATATAATTACATAGCAATGTGTGACATACTCTTGTGCTAAGTTTGTCTCCTTCAATAATCATCCACCCCCACTCTCATATTCATGCATTTCAATATATTCAACCTTATCCTAGCTCCATTCATATGCAATCTTGCATATTCACCTCATTATTAGATCAAAATTTGGTGCAATTATTTGAGATCCCAATGATTTGTATTCCTTGTCTTGGGTTGATCTCAACCCACTCGAGGTTGAGCCTAAATTTTTTTTTTTTTAAATTCAAAATTGTTGACCCCCTTTCCTACTAGTTGTTGGGAGTTGACTTGGTACTTGTTTGTGCAATTGTCTATTGTGTTTTGGTATTTAAAGACATTCATTTGTGTATTTTGATATCATCAAAGAAGAAGAGAATAACGAGGATTATCTACATTATAAATAATGTTTATTCTAGGAACACTTCAATTTAGAGTACTAAAATGAATCTATTTGCATCATAATCAATATATTGGCCATTTCATGATTGCTTGCTATTTGTCGATATTTGTAGAAGTTCGTAAAGTTTATCTATCAAAGGGATTCATTTATAAAAACATGACTGTGAGACCCCATCATACATATTGCTTGTTTCTTTGTGTTCTTTTGGTGACTCTGGATATATTTTAGATGATTATGATACTCAGTAATTTGATGATGCATATTTTGGATGGTATTTGATATGATTATGGATATAGGTTTCATGTTAATGATTAGACTGATGCATATAAATTGGATGATATTTAGGTAGTAGATTTCATGATGATTAGATTTTATATGATGATTATTCATGTGATCATTTTTACTAGTAATACGTGAATAGAATTATGTGTGTTGTTCTATGATTATTTAATTTATTATTTTATATAATTGATATTCTTTGGCTATATGTTTTGAATAACATACTGACACCTATGTGTTGAGTGTACAAGTAGATTTTAATTCCAATGGATGTCGGGGACACTTAGCCACTTGTTGTCTTACCTGTGTTATGTTGGTCCTAGTCCTTGGGCCCATAGGCCATGATGTAAGATTTGTAATTTTCATGTTATGAGATAATGTGGACTTAGATTTTTGTTGTGTTTTGTGTAGATTTTAATCTTGTATTTTAAAATGGAATTTTAAATGATTTTAAGAAGGTTTAAGGTATGTTTTATATTGGAAAAATAGCCTATGTCTAAGGTATAGGGGTTATAAGGTTATTTTTACCATTTATGACTTTATAAAAAGCGTTCAGGCCCTTCTTAATGTCCCCCTTTCAATAGTGGCGAAAATGGGGAGGTGGTTGGGTGGTTGAGTTAGTTTTGGGAGGAAGTCACTTCTCCCTTCCCTTTAAAACTCCCTTTTCATGGAGAGGAGAGGGGGTTACCTTGCTTATTTTGTCTTTTGTATTTTTGGATCTTGTTCTTGGGAGTTCTTGGGGAGGAGGTTAGGAGGATATTTTTTGAAGGAGGAAGAGTCTACCATTGTTGGGATTATAGTGTATTGAGGTATTCTTTCTCTTGATTCCTTGCAAGAATATTTATATGTAGATTTCTTTTGTGGAAGCTTTGATTGAAAAGTTTCAATGTATTGTATTTTATGGTGTCTTTTGTTGTGTTGTGTGTCCTTTCTAGGGGAGTTGACCCCTCTTGTATAGAGGAGTTTTTGGTCCTCCACGTGCAGGGGTCTTGAGTGGGTGCGAGTCCCACACTTAGGGGCTTTCATTATTGGGATATGAGTACCCCCCTTTGGATAATGGAAATTGCTTGGGTATGAGTACCCTTGCATATATGGGGATATGAGTATCCCTTTTTACCTTCTACATATTGGTTTTTGGGAGGAATAAGGGTGTTTTTATGGTTGTGGTATTGGTGTGGTGTTGAGGAGGGGTTGGTGTGGAGTTTATGTGTTTTATTGTAGAGATTTAATTATGATGCTTATTCTTGTGTTCCCCATTTCAGGTTGAGCCCCTACTCCCCCTAAGTGGTTTTCCCCAATGTGTTAGACATGTGTTGTGTTTTGTGAATGGCTTGATGTGAGGGTTTATGTGTGTGTATATGCAAGTATTTTGGTATTTAATGTGCTTATATCTTGTGTTGAAGATTTTCCATGTCCAGTTAAGTGCTTCCCCATGCTCAGGGGTGGGTTGTCTCACAACCCTATGGTGGGTGGAGAGCCCATTGACATATTGTGGTTTTTATTTCTTGTTCTTTTCAAGTTTTGGATGGACGAGTAGAAGATGTTTGAAGTGTGAAAGTACTTTAAAAGAAAAATGAAAACGGTCCCTTTCATGTTGTGCTTTGGGGAAAAAAAATGTTATAGTCATCTCGTAAAAGATTAAAGTTATAAACTTGTGTAATTTTCTTATATTTATGAAAAATGGAAAGATTTATGTAAAAATAAATATTTAATTTATTTTACAAGGTTAGAAGAAAAATAAAATAATAAATCTTATGGTTCATGGTGCAACTTGAATTCCTTTATGTATATTACATTTTTTTAAGAAAGGAGAAAAAATATAAGAGTTACAAGTAAATATTTTCAATAGGATTTCATGTTTTAATTGTTTTTACTCACTTAATTGGAATCATGGAAGTAAAATTAAGTATGCACTTATGATTAGTTTGATTGATGAATAAAACAAATAAGAGCTTTTGTAAAACTAATACATTTATCTAATCTTGAATAGAGAAAACATTCTTTTATATAATGACACTTGAACAAACATTACAACTTATTTGCAAATCTAACATAATATTAAGGATGAAACAATATACTTCAAATCTGAAATGTTTGTTCAATATTATCAAATGTAAAATCTAGATTCTGAGACCCATCATGCATACATTATGTTTTTGTTAAATAATAAACTTAAAATACGTTTAATCTACAAATCTAAATAAAATAAATTTCTGAATTCATTAATTTATAAATAGTACTTAAATTAGTAACGAACTATAAATACATACATTAAAAATTAAAAAAAAGTTAAAAATAAAAAAACCCAATAGAAAGGCATTAAGCCTCCCAAAAATCTGCATTATATTCACTCTTTGTGGAAGTAAATTCAACAATATTTCTCAGTCCAACAACATTGAAAAAAAACACTCATCATTTGCTGCCATAAATTTAATTTCTGGTTGCTGTTTATAGTAAATGTAAGTTAGAAAGTAAATAAAAAATGAAAAAACTTTCCACGGAAAACAAGAGAATTAAAGGAAAGCAATAAGTTAGAGAATTGATTATTTGTTAGTAAATTTTAATTCTATTAAGTTTTGTTTAAAATTTGCAAATAAACTTTAAATCAAATTTAGTTGAAAATTACATATTTAAAATTATTTATAAATTATTGGGTTATCAATAAATCTTAAATAATCACTTGAAAACAAATAAAATCTATACGACTTTAGTTTAATTTCACAAAGTTAAAAATGCATTTAAGTTGAAAATTACATATTTGAAATTATTTATAAATTATTGGGTTACCAATATATCTTAATTAATCACTTGAAAACAAATAAAACCTATATGATTTTACTTTAATTCCACAAAGTTAAAAATGCATTTTTAAACTTATCCCAATCAATGATCAAAGTTAGGTTAGATTTAATAATAATACAAATGTGTTTAAACTAATTCCAATATTTGAAAATTAAGTTGATGGACATAATTTTAAGATCAATAGAGTTGGAAGTAAAGTAAATCTCAAACCTATCCTAAGAGATACGACATGTAGGTTCCAAAGAGAAATTGGTAAAACACCTTAACTTGAAAATGGTAAGGAAACCTATTTGTTGAGAAGAATCATCAACGAAATACACCCAACTCATTAAATCTTGAACTTTGAATAATGGAATAACCAAGTAGAGAAATTTGAGTAGTTAAAATATCAATGAATGAGACTATAGTTTTAAGCATAGAAAATAATTATATCAAGTCTAAGTTGCTATATAAAATGTTACTGAATTTTGATTCAACTTAGAATTCAAAATTATAATTAAGTTTAATACCAACTCTATATTTTTTTGATGTAATAGTAAATTCAAGCATAGTTGAAAACATTTACCTTAAATTTTATTTTGATTCAAGTATGAATGTTATGAAATAACATTCAATTGATGCACCTCTTCAAATTCTCAAACTCGTAGTAGTCTAAATAGTATATTACAATAGTAGTTCCTTAATAGCTCTATTAGAAAAACAAATGATGAACGAGAAAGAGAAGAATTTGTAAGTGTTAAGGAATTTTGTCAAAATAAAAAATAACTAGTTGTCTTAAACACATTCAAGTTGAACATTTGGAGCGAAATTACACACTAGGATAGTAAAGAAATGTGAAACTTAGAGAACTTAGTGTCATCAAACTATAGTTTACCCTTAGCACATGAATCCATTGTAGAAAAATCAGCAAGCTGAGAAAATTTGGTAGTTGTGTATGAGCTAGATTGAGTTAAATTTAGTCACTAAAGAAAGGATAAACTAATGATATAAATCTAGGAACTTCATTAATAATGATTACCCCCTTTAATCTCTTAATCTCTCTACTAAAAGTTGACCACCTTGTTAATGATACTACTTAAGCCAATGGTATTGATTCTTGAAAAGATTATTATTTCAGTTGTTTAATTTGTTTGATCAATTTAAGATAACTCAATTATTGATAATATAATAGGAGTTCACAATGTTCATAAACTTCATAAAAGATTTAAGTTAGAGTTAAATTATATTTTAAGTTCGTGAAAAGTATCCTATCATATCTTTCATTTATTTAACTTAATATTTATTCTATAGATAAAGTTATTGGTATATTGGTGCATACATTGGTGTTGGCTTTGCTAATTTGTTGTCATCGTAGATGCTAAGGAAATGCTTCTAGGTGCTAAGTTTGAGTAATGAATTAATGAAACTTGGTAGAAATGTTTGTATATTAGTCACCATATACCCATTTATGGTGTGGCATGAACCAACCATGGAATCACATTATTGTCTAGGAGTGTATATAGATTACTTAGGGAAAATAGTCTTGATTCTTGTTGTGTGAGGCAAAAACAAATTGGTGGTTGGGTTAGTGTATAGTTGTGTACAAAGTTGGCATAACAATGACACTTGTGATTCAATAACTACCCTAATATATATTTAAATACCACTAGTCCTTGGCACATCTAGATATCAAAGATTACAACAAACTAGGTCACATAAGTTTGTCATTTGCTAGATCAGATTTGTGCTTTAGAGATTGGTTTTGTATTGTTGAGAATTAACCTTGGGCCACTTAGCATAAACTCACAAAATATTCTATGATATTGTGCACCTCAAAACAATTAATTTTTAGACATTAGAAAACTATTTTGATACACCTTCAACACTTATATTCCTTCATTAATATGAGAATTAAATAAATTTATTGTTCAATTATCAATTCCAACTCCTAACTTAAAACTAAATTAATTTTGTGATTAATGTTTTGTAATTTTTTTAATTAGCCTAGATTTATGAGAAAGGGCTTTTTTATTCCCTTACAAAAACAAAATAAAAGAGGTTTAATTTTAATAAAAAGTAAAAAATGTTGAGAAGCCATTGGCGATGGATTTTTAACGCAACTGTTGAGATTAGGGACACATGCGTGGTGAGAGCCTCCAACGGATACTATTTTGAAATACACGCTTTAAATCCCATCTTTGAAATGTGTAGTTAAAGATTTGATTTGATTTTTTGTTCGTTGCAGGTTTTTCTTTCCTGATCATAGAGGCCTCTGCTGAACTCCTTAAAACAACAATGGCGGCTGAAAATCCAAATCAATTCAGGCATGAATTTGAGAAGTATTGCGAGCATCTCAAACGAGTTGGTATACTTTCAATTTTCCTGACTTATTCTTGCTAGTTTTGCCCCTATTGTTCTTCAATGTGAATTGTGTATGGGTTTTTCTTGTAGTTTGTGACAGATTTCAATGATTTGTTCTTTGCAGGTTTTTCTTTCCTGATATGATCACAGAGGCCTCTGCTGAATGCCTTAACAACAATGGCGGCTGAAAATCCAAATCAATTCAGACATGAATTTAAAAAGTATTGCGAGCATCTCAACGAGCTGGTACACTTTCAATTTTCCTGACTTATTCTTGCCAGTTTTTGCCCCTATTGTTCTTCAATGTGAATTATATGGCTTTTTCTTGTAGTTTGTGAGAGATTTTGATGCAAGAGGCAAAACCCAACTCACTCCTTCAATTATCCCAAACCAACTTATACACATACACAGATTCACAGCTTACATAATTTCGTTCAACTCCACAGCTAATCCGAAATCAAATTGACAATTTATCAATTAAACAACTTAAACTACACAAAGAAAGTGGAGACAAAGTTATTTTGTTCCATCAACATAAATCTCTCATATATCCTCTATTGCAATCAATCAAATTACAAAGAAAATTTTAAATTGAATCAAAATTGCCCTGTCGTCTTTCTTGAACTTCCCTCTGCAACATTTAGTATTTTTATTTGCTTTATATCCAAATAAAAATACCAGGATGCGCAGTCCCACTACGGGTGCGTCCAAATCATACCTCTCATCAGCAACCTTAATCCGCCAATGTTTTCTTTGTTTCTTCTTATGGCAATCTCTCAGCACTATTGGTTTATATAGCACGACCTTCTACCAGGTTTTTTTGCACATTTGATATGAATTCCTATGTGCATCCTGATGCAATACAAAGGGAAGAAATCAACACCATCAATCAATCTTCAGCAAACATCTCTAACTCACCTTTCTTGACACACTTATTCAACTATATGTCTCTTTGTAACATTATCAAACATTTGAAATAAGAGTTCCAATCTCCTTCAAGTTCTTCAAAACACTCTTAACCATTAACCAAGATCAACTTCCTTTATAACTTCATTCAAGGCTTCATTTTAGACTGTGTTCATTAGTTTGGGTACCATTTACAGGTTTCTAAAACATAATTACAAATCAGTATAAGTTTGTTTGGACTTTGGAGTACTTGGTTCAAACTTAACTATACTCGCTGCTAAACAGGCCTAAATAGGCTTCAACACAGTAGGGCTTTATTGAATATACAAGCTCTGACCTTGATTACTCTTTGCCAACCTTTCATTAATTTGGATACCATTTACAGGTTTCTAAAACATAATTACAAATCAGTATAAGTTTGTTCTATGGTGTATAAACTCTCATATTCCAATGATTTTGAGTCAAGGCTATATTTTAGACTGTGTTCATTAGTTTGGATACCATTTACAGGTTTCTAGAACATAATTACAAATCAGTATAAGTTTGCTTGGACTTTGGAGTACTTGGTTCAAACTTAACTATACTCGCTGCTAAACAGGCCTAAATAGGCTTCAACACAGTAGGGCTTTATTGAATATACAAGCTCTGACCTTGATTACTCTTTGCCAACCTTTCAAACATTTACAGGTTTCTATAATTTCAGGACTCTGCAAGGCTATAGACTTGTTCATTCCATTTACCTATAATTACAAATCAGTATCACTTCCCATATCAAATTTTGTAAACCCTGAGATTACTCTTTGCCAACCTTTCAAACACATTATTTTGGACCTGCACAAGCTTTATTCACCATTAAAAGTTCATTCCCATATCAAATTTTGTAAACCCTAGGTCAGGTTTCCTTCACAATTCTGTCTGAGACTGAATACTCAGAAAAACCAGTCAGAACTTCATTCCACAACGCCTTAAATCTTATAGCCTTGACTCAAAATCATTGGAATATGAGATTTTATACACCATAGAACAAAATCACCAAAAACCAGATGCTTTTTCCAACAGAATAAAGAGAAACATAATTATCTACAGTCTCTGGATACCCTAACAGAGGGTTTTGACTGTTTTTACAAAAATCCCAAATGCTTTCACATTACTCTATAAAAACGAATGAAAATTGTTTCAGAATAAGGTAGAAACATAGATACACCATTTCCGATGACTGCCCCACGAATTTATGACTCTATAAGCCGTACAATTAACTGCAACACAGTTTTTTTAAAGTAAAACACAGAATTTCCATAAAATACAGAGGTTTTTCTCATTGATAATCATTGTCTACATTCCTCTTCCCTTGCCTCGAAGTCTAGGAGGCATATCTAAGCCTTACCAACTATAACTACCTAAAATCAATCGACACAAACCATCTTTTCAACTACTGACTCTTAAACTTCCATTTGGTTGTCACTTTACAACTTTTGTCATAACAACTTATATGTAATTTTGCATTTTTGAGCAAAAAGACTCTAATGACCTCCTTAAACATTGGAATGGCCTTAACATGGCCTTACAACATTGAATCCATCAATATTTCCTCATCCCATTACATATTCACACAAAATGTTACTATAGCTACCCAACTGACAACTTGACAACTTTTTAATAAAATGACAACATTTACTATCATCCCAAAATGACTCAACCTAATAAGTAAACACCAAAAATGGACTCAAATGGTCCTCTTAGACCTTATTGGATCCAATGACATGATCCTCAAACCAAAAGTTTGCTCTCTTGCCTACTTCAGGCCTTGCTTTTCTTGGATGCACCTGCATCACATCCTTTACTCCCTTAGCGCTGCCTATCTCCTATTTGCAGACTCTCAAGTCTCACGAAACCTCCTCTTTTACCTTCTATGCAGCCTTTTCCCCGCTGCTTCCGCACTTCACGCATCACCCTTTACCTGTGCAAATTTATTGCAATTAAAACTGGAAACTCCCTTCCAGATGACTGCGCCCCTTTCATCTTAGACTTTTCTTTCATTCAAATGTTATTATTTAGACTTCCACCGCGACCTTTGGTTTGCTAATTCTTGGTATTCGACATTTGCTAATTTTTCCCAAAAAAAAATGCATTGCCATTTAACTTTCTTATTCTCCAAGAGATATTATCTGGCTTTGTGGGGTCAATTATACACAAACGGAAACGAGAAAGAGAAGAGGAGTTCTTTGCAACAACAATCAAAGCTGTATTTGTCATTTGATGGCAGAAATATAATACAGAATTGAGCTTTGAATAGCCCCTTGAAATAGCCAATAAGCTTTGCTCCTTGACCATAAGGATCTATTGGGACAACACGCAATTCCTCCAAATCCTTGCATGTTGATTGTTGAGGAAACCACTTCAAGTCCTTTGTCTTCTATATGATCCAATACCCATAAGCGCTGCAGTTTGTGGCAATGACCAAGAAACTTAACAAGTCCCACACTTGGAATGGTTACATAACTCAAGTTCAGAGGTGTCAAATTCAAATAGACAGAGTAGACTGAAGGTAGGTGCAACATCTTCCAAATAGAGAGATACCATAACAAAAATTCACACAAACCAAAAAAAATAAAATTAAACTTTGTTTTGTTTGACGATCACGTCTGTACCCGGATGCTCTGCATCAGATTTCAATGATCTGTTCTTTTCTGGGGATGTTGTGTATGGAATGTAGAATGATAAAAGAGAGAGGCTTGTGAAGGCAAGCCGTAATGTTACACAAAACAGCTAGAAGGTTACTTTTCAGGTTCAGGGTTATTTATGTCACATAGATTATGGGACGAATGTTAATTCTGAATTTGAGAATTTAAATTGTGTTTGTGTGGGAAGGAGTATAAAGTCTAAGGAATTTGTTACTTCGTCATATACAAGAAATTAAAATCGTAAAAACATTTAACTGGATTTGCACAGGATATTTTTTCAATTTAAATGTTTATTAAGGATTTTGGCATTTTGGGTTTCCCAGACACTCTGTTCTTGAGGTTGAATATGTGGCCCTCTAGTAAATGTTGGGTTAAGCTTGGCCAGAGTTCTTAATCTTTGAAAACATGGGCATGCTGGGTTAACCCATAATCATTATTCTATTACCTCACCATTTCTTCAAGATTTATAAGATTTATGGGTTCCAACTTAATTAGTCAGTGCACCCATTGGGCATATTGGACTGCCTTGAAAGAAAAGGAGGACACGTCCATGTAGTCCTCACACCTACGCTGCCTCCAACTATGAGAAATTCCTATCAATCCCCTAACAAATCCATTCCAAGAGCATAACCAGATGTTTTCTCTCTGCTTCCCATGGCCATTGGAAAGCCAAAAGACATCCAATTGAACTGCTTCAACTTCAAAAACTCCTTAAATTCCAGCCTCTGCCCTATATCAGATCGAGTTTGCCACTTTAATAGAATATTGTTTGCCTCTTTTGACAAGTTCGTCAAGGTGAATGTTTAGTTTGCCACTTTTGTAAGTGGCAAATTGCACTATTCTTGTTTTTCCGAGTACTTCTGACATTATCAAACTGAATTGAAGTCTTTGGGGATGTTTCAGATCACCCCTTAAACGTTCTAAACCATTTTTGTGAACTGGTATGCATTTTGTGTCATTCAATTATGTGACGAATGGTTCTCCCATGTGAAGTCCTAATAGGTGACTCAATGGTCTAGCATGCTTCGATCGAATTTATGGATCATGAAGGTTTGCTTAAGTTTTTTTTATCTCATTTTACTAGTATATGAAGTCAATTGAAAAACCTTGAGGTGCCAATGTTTGAGTTGTAGGATCTTATTAATTCAAACCTCATCTAGGGAGATGTCAAAGAAAAGTTATTTGTTTGAGGACCTAAGGTCTCAAGGACTTGGAAATTAGATATATGTAGAATCTCTTTGCTTTGGAACCTTACTCTAATAGTCTAAGTTCTCTCACGTCGAAGGTATGAGAAATATTAAAATTTTAAGTCATATTTGTAAGATTTGGTTAGGGAGATAGTCACACAACATCAAGGAGTTTTAGTGAAAGTACAAGAACTAATGAAAATATAAAATAAAGCAATTAACTAAATGCAAAACTAAAATAAAATAATTACCTAAATGCAAAAATTAAATAATACACCCAACAACCCCTCGTAAGCATAGCTTAGGTGGGTAGGAAAGATAGATAAATGGGTCCTGACAAATGTGTAACCATGTTAGGTGCCCATGTACAAAATGATCCCATTGAAAAGAAGAGGAGGAGAAAACTTATAGGATGGAACTCCCGTTAAGAGAGGCTGAAGAGAGTTGGGCTAAGTGACCCCACTCAAAATAATTGAGAATGATAAAATCCCATGTGAGGAAAAAATCCCCCTAGAATAGAGAGAAGAAGAGAGACTATACAACCCCCCTCAATGTGCAGTTTCCTAGCCGATCGTAAATGCTCAATTGTGAATGCTAAAGATGATCCATTGTCATATCCTTGCCAACAAATGAAACTACAACAAACAAATCACCTTATGCTAGCCAACCCTCCTGGTATTTTGAGAAGGCAAATAAAAAAATAAATAATTATTTTATCAAGCCGACCACCCTTTGGCACCCAATATTATGGCACAGTTTGGCCAACTCCTTTCAACTTTGGCCAACTCCTTTGTAATTAGAAATTAAATTAAATTATATTCTTTTGTATGGGTTGACTTTGTCATATAGATGTTTATATAAATAGCCCCAAGTTCGTAATGAAAAAGGATTAGAAGGCAAAAATTAATAATTAAGCAAAAATAAAGGAAGTGTAGCAATTCATTTTGAAAAGGTAGTAATTAAAGGACAAATGTTAATATATTAAAAGGTAGCAATTAGAAATAAACTAAAAGACAACAATTAGTAATTATTAATAAATGAAAGGTTGCGATAAGGGACAACAATTAACAGGAAGAGTCACCTCCATTCTTAAGGCATACGATGGGGATAAATGAGGGAGATACATCATTTGCAAGGAGGGCATCAAGGAATGAAATCAAGCAATCAAAAAATAAATAATGATATGCATCCAGGAAGGCAAACAACACTTAAACATAATAAGGAAATGTGATTGGGAAGAGAAGAGAGAATCATCTTTATAAAATATTTATTTTCAGGCCGATATCTACAAACTGTAGAAAGCAAATCAGAGCTAATCATTTGCATTCAAGGACAAAATCAATAATTATTACACCTGTTGTTGTAGATATAGCAATCATATGTTTTCATGGATATTGTGGTATGCTCTATCATTATTGTGATGTATTTATTGTTGCACAATCTCCATGAATCTAAACGTATTTAATGTTTTGCAATGCTCATCAATGCAACCGTGAGTAGAAGGGGGAAAATATTCCAGTAGGGTGAGCAGTTACAATATTTTTAAGTATGCCACTCCAAGTTGGCCATTTGGGGCCAAGGGGGTTAGTATCTGCCCTTGGGCTTAGGAAGGTGAATCTACTAGCCTCTTATTGTAGCTTCTCCCCATTCTCCACATAAGAGGGATGGATGAGGTAGCAAGGGTAGGGAATGCAGTTACAAGTTTATCAATCAAGTACGCCACCCCATATTCGATGGTTGTGTGTCTGCCACTTGAGGGTCAAGAGGGATGGTATATCCGCTCTTAGGATTGGTATGGATAGCTTTGGGCAGACTTATCATGCTTCTCATCCAAGTACTATTATGATCAAACTTCCAATACTCATTATGGATATTGGGTGGTTTATATTATTTGAAATAATTATATATCTACATGATTTAAATAGACAAGTCATTTATTATATATATGTTTGATCATATGAAGTATATTCTAATGGTATCTAACCTAATTGTAGGACCTAAACCAAGATTTGTCTGGCTTAAGGCATTTAAAATGGTGAGTTATAACCCTAACTACATTATATTTATGATTCTAGGGCAAGATTTAGGGTTATCCAAAAAGGGGACATTACATCCATGAATGTTGAACAACATTCCTTCCCTTAGGAAAAAACAAACACAAAGGTGCATGTAGGATATCTTCCCATTCTTGAAAGGAACATAAGGGAAGAAAACACATTATTTATGATGTCTCTGGAATTTTCTCAAATCTCACCATGCCTCTATTGAAAGGTGTCACAATCAAATCAGGAGTCCTAGGCCTAATTGAAGAACATGACAATCCAAAATCTCATGGACATAGATGAACAAAATCCAAAGATGACGGGACAACAATTATGATGGAACTGTCATCAAAGAGGATATGACTGTCCTTAATAGTGTTCTCCAAACATGCAAGAGGGGACTCACAAAACAAACTTGCAAGATTTGTCAAATACTCATCCCATGAAGCAATCTTTGGTAGATGATGAATATGATCCTACTCCATTGAATCATTGTAAGCCCCATAGCAACATAAATATTTTGGGGAAAAAATAGGAGGAGCCCCTTTAGCTCATCATATACCTCCTACTTATCAATTGATGAGCTAAAGGGCCTTGATAATGAATGGTTCATAGGGAAAAAACACTTGCTAAAGATTTTGAAAATGGGGTTGCAAGCTAAGTGGGCTTAGCCTTAGGGAAAACTCTGTGATTAAGCACATTTGAGTTGCTGTAGTACTGGGACGGGTGACCTCCTGGGAAGGCCCAATGCTTCACCTCTATGAGCATCACCTAGATGTAATGAGTGCTAAGTGGACCATCCACTATCATGAGAGATGGGTTCTTGTGAATCACTAATGAACATGGGTCAATGAGTTTGACTCGTAAAACTACACGGTTGAATCCTGATAGCAATATCATAAGTTCACTACCTTGTCTATGCTACCACATTTTTCATACATGTCTACCAAAACATTTTATCAAACAATTCACTGCGTTGTTGCTATGGCTAAAAGCCTAAAACAGGTGCTTTCAAACAAGTTATGGATGCTTGGAAAAAATCTATCAAAGCAAAATAGTAAGCAACAATATAGACAAGGCAATGAACTGTTTGAAAAAATACCTCAAAGAAATGTGGTCTCATGGTGATGGAATGCCATGAAAATCACTTGTCATGGAATTCCATCACCATGAGACCACATTTCTTTGAGGCATTTTTTCAAATAGTTCACTTCCTTGTCTATGCTACCACAATTTTCATACATGATTACCAAAGCATTTTACCAAACAGTTCAATGCATTGCTGCTATGGCTAAAAGCCTAAAACAAGTGCTTCCAAACAAGCTATGGATGCTTGGAAAAAATCTATCAAAGGATAATAGCAAGCAATAACATAGACAAGGTAGTGAACTATTTAAAAAAATGCCTCAAAGAAATGTGTTCTCATGGTGATGGAATGCCATGCAAATTGCTATGACAATTCATGGCATTCCATCACCATGAGACCACATTTCTTTGAGGCATTTTTTCAAACAGTTCATTCCCTTGCTTTGCTACCACGTTTTTCATTCATGTCTACCAAAGCATTTTATCAAACAATTCACTACCTTGCTGCTATGGCTAAAAGCCTAAAAAAGGTGCTTTCGAACAAGCTATAGATGCTTGGAAAAAATCTATCAAAGCATAATAGTAAGCAATAGCATAGACAAGGCAGTGAACTATTTGAAAAAATGCCAGGCATTCCATCACCATGAGACCACATTTCTTTAAGGAATTTTTTCAAACAGTTCATTGCCTTGTCTATGCTACCACATTTTTCATACTTGTCTATCAAATGATTTTATCAAATAGTTCACTGTCTTGCTGCTATGGCTAAAATCCTAAAACAGGTGCTTTCAAACAAGCTATGGAGCTTGGAAAAAAACTAGCAAGGCATAATAGTAAGCAACAAGCTATGGTCTCATGGTTTTTTTTTTTCGTGCAAAAATTAGCGAAATTTATTTGCATTTTTTGCAGGTTTTAAACACATTTTTTGGCGATTTTGGAGTTTGAAACAAGAAAAAATTAGGGACAAAATCATCCAGCCTGCAAATATTTTAAAATTCACAATTAATCGATATTTTTTGCAAATTTATGCTTTTATGGTAAGCCCTAGTGGAAGCAACATTTGAACATGGAAGTAGGATAAGATAGAGATGAGCTCTTAGTGCTTGTCATTTGATAAGATAGGCAGAATGTAAGACCAAGGTAAGGCATGTTGGGTGTAGGGTCGGGTCACGGGGATACTAATTAGTCAACAATCCATTCGTATTAAAAGACGTATCATCCTTCTCCTCTACCCTTTGGATCAAAGGTGCTTTGGAAGAATTTATATCCTTGTGATCCAACTCATATCTTTCTAACACCAACTTGGCAGAATGTAAGACCAAGGTAAGGCAGGTTGGGTGTTGGGCTGAGTCAAAGAGATACCCCTAAGTCAACAATCCATTCAAATTAAAAAACATATCATCCTTCTCCTCTGCCCTTTGGATCAAAGATGTCTTAAAAGAATGTATATCTATGTGAGCCAACTCATATCTTTCCTAACCCAACTTGCCAAAATATAAGACCAAGGTAAGGTAGGTTAGGTGTTGGGTCAGGTCATAGGAATAGCCCTGAGTCAACAATCCATTTGTATTAAAAAACATATCATCCTTCTCCTCTTCCCTTTAGATCAAATGTGCCTTAGAAAAATTTCTATCGTTGTGACCCAACTCATTCCTTTCTGACCCCAACTTGGCAAAATGTAAGACCAAGGTAAGGCGGGTTGGGTGTTGGGCTGAGTCATGGTGATACCCCTAAATCAACAATCCATTCATATCAAGAAAATATATCATCCTTCTCATCTATCCTTTAGATCAAAGGTGCCTTAGAAGAATTTATATCTCTATGACCTAATTCATACCTTTTCGACCCCAACTTGGCATAATGTAAGACCAAGGTAAGGCAAATTGGTTGTTGGGTTGGGTCAAGGGGATACCCCTTAGTCAACAATCCATTCGTATTTAGAAACATATCATCCTTCTCCTCTACCCTTTGGATCAAAGGTGCCATGGAAAATTTTATATCCTTGTGACCCAACTCATACCTTTCCGACTCCAATTTGGTAGAATGTAAGACCAAGGTAAGGTGGGTTGGGTGTTGGGCCGAATCACGGGGATACCTCTAAGTCAACAATACATTCATAGTAAGAAATATACCATCTTTCTCCTCTGCCCTTTGGCTCAATGGTGTTTTAAATTTTTTTTATCCATGTGACCCAACTCATACCTTTCTGACCCCAACTTAGCAGAATGTAAGACCAAAATAAGGCGGATTGGGTGGGTCGAGTCACCGAGATACCCTTGAGTCAACAATGCATTCATATTAAGAAATATATTATCCTGCTCCTCTGCCATTTTGATAATAAGTGCCTTAGAAAAATTTCTATCCCTGTGACTCAATTCATACCTTGTCAACCCCAACTTGATAGAATGAAAGTCCAAGGTAAGGTGGGTTGGGTGTTAGGTCTAGTCACATGGATACCCCTGAGTCAACAATCTATTTGTATTAAGAAATATATCATCCTTCTCCTCTATCATTTGGATCAAAAGTGCCTTGGAAGAATTTATATCCTTGTGATCCAACTCATACCTTTCCAACCCCAACTTGGCAAAATGTAAGACCAAGGTAAGGTAGGTTGGGTGTTGGGCCGAGTCATGAGGATACCCCTGATTCAATAATCCATTCGTATTAAGAAACATACCATCTTTCTCCTTTACCCTTTGGATGAAAGGCGTCTTAGAAGAATTTATATCCTTGTGACCCAACTCATACCTTTCCGACCCCAACTTGGCAAAATGTAAGACCAAGATAAGGAAGGTTGGGTGTTGGGTTGGGTCATGGGGATACCCCTAAATCAACAATCCATTTGTATTAAAAAAACATATCATCCTTCTCCTCTGCCCATTGGATCAAAATATCTTGAAAGAATTTTCATCCATGTGACCAGACTCATACATTTCTGACCCCAATTTGGCAGAATGTAATACCAAGGTAAGACGAGTTTTGTGTTGGGTTAGGTCATGGGGATACCCCTGAGTCAACAATCCATTCGTATTAAGAAAACATATCATTCTTCTTTTTTGTGTTTTGAATCAAAGGCGCATTAGAAAAAAAATTATCCCTGTGATCCAAGTCATACCTTTCATACCCCACCTTGGAAAAATGTAAGACCAAGATAAGACGGGTTGGGTGTTGGGCCGAGTCAAGAGGATACCTCTAAGTCAACAATCCATTCGTATTAAGAAACATATCATCCTTCTCCTCTGCCCTTTGGATTAAAAGTGTCTTTAAAGAATTTTTATCCCTATGACTTAACTTATACCTTTTCAACCCCAACTTGGTAGAATGTAAAGTGGGTTGGGTGTTGGGTTGAGTCATAGGGATGCCCCTGAATCAACAATCCATTCCTATGAAAAAACATATCATCCTTCTCCTCTGCCCTTTCGATCAAAGGTGCCTTAGAAAAATTTATATCCTTGTGACCCAACTCATACCTTTTCGACCCCAACTTGGCAGAATGTAAGACCAAGGTAAGAAAAATTTGGTGATGGGCTTGGTCATGTGGATACCCCTAAGTCAGCAATCCATTTGTATTAAGAAACTTATCGTCCTTCTCCTCTTCTATTTGGATCAAAGGTACCTTTAAACAAATTTTATCTTTTTGACCCAACTAATACTTTTCTGACTCCAACTTGGCAGAAAGTAAGACCAAGAAAAGGCAAGTTGGGTATTGGGTCAGGTCATAAGGATACCTTTGAGTCAAAAATCCATTTGTATTAAAATACATATCATCATTTTCATCTTCCCTTTGGATCAAATGTGTATTAATAGAATTTTTATCCATGTGACCCAACTCATACCTTTCTGGCCCCCCAACTTGACAGAATGTGAAACCAAGATAAAGTAGGTTGAGTGTTGGGCCGAGTCACAAGGATGCCCCCAAGTCAACAATCCATTCATATTAAGAAACATATCATCCTTCTCCTTTGCCCTTTCGATTAAATGTGTCTTTGAAGAATTTTTATATGTGTGACCCAACTCATACCTTTCAAACACCAACTTGGAAGAATGTAAGACAAAGATAAGGCAGGTTAGGTGGGGTGAGTCATGGGGATACCCCTGAGTCAATAATCCATTCATATTCCCTGAGTTAATAATCCATTCGTATTAAAAAACATATCGTGCTTCTTCTCTACCATTTGGATCAAAGGTGTCTTACAAATTTTTTTATCCCTCTGACTCAATTCATACCTTTTCGGCCCCAACTTTGCAGAATGTGAGACCAAGGTAAGGCGAGTTGGGTGTTGGGTCGGGTCACGAGGATACCCCTGAGTCAAAAATCCATTTGTATTACGAAAACATATCATCCTTCTCCTCTACCCTTTGGATCAAAGGTGTCTTAGAAAAAAAATTGTCCCTGTGACCCAATTCATACCTTTATGACTCCAACTTGGTAGAATGTAAGACCAAGGTAAGGTAGGTTGGGTGTTGGGTAGGGTCACGGGGATACCTCTGAGCCAACAATCCATTCGTATTAGGAAACATATCATCCTTCTCCGCTACCCTTTGGATCAAAGGTGCCTCAGAAAAATTTCTATCCCTTTTACCAAACTCATACATTTTTGAATTCAACTTTGCAGAATGTAAAACCAAGGTAAGGTGGGTTGGGTGTTGGGCTTAGTCACGAGGACACCCCTGAGTCAACAATCCATTAATATTAAGAAACACATCATCTTTATTTTATACCATTTGGATCAAAGGTGTCTTACAAGAATTTATATCCTTGTAACCCAACTCATACCTTTCTAACCCTAATATAAAAAGGATGTACCACCAAAGTAAGGCAGGTTGGGTGTTGGGTTGGGTCATGGGGATACCCCTTAGTCAACAATCCATTCATATTAAGAAACACATTATCCTCTCCTTCCTTTTGCATCAAAGGTGCCTTAGAAGAATTTATATCCTTGTAACCCAACTCATACTTTTTCGACCCCTACTTGGCAATATGTAAGACAAAGGTAAGGCGGGTTAGGTGTTGGGTCGGATCACGGGGATACCACTGAGTCAACAATCCATTTGTATTAAGAAGCATATCATCCTTCTTCTTTTGCCTTTGGATCAAAGATGCCTTAAAATGATTTTTATCCCTATGACCCAACTCATACCTTTCCAACCCCAACTTGGCAGAATGTAAGACCAAGGTAAGGCAGGTTGGGTGTTGGGTTGGGTCACGGGGATATCCTTGAATCAACAATCCATTCCTATGTCCTTTGTCCTTTGGATCAAAGGTGCCTTCAAATAAATTATATCCTTGTGACCCAATTCATACCTTTTCGACCCTAATTTTATAGAATGTAAGACCAAGGTAAGGTGGGTTGGGTGCTGGGTTGGCTCACGTACATACCCCTTAGTCAATGATCAATTCGTATTAAGAAACATATCCTCCTCCTCCTTTACCATTTGGATAAAACGTAATTTAAAAGAATTTTATCTTTGTGACCCAACTCATACCTTTCCGACCTCAACTTGGCAGAATGTAAGACCAAGGTAAAGGGGTTGGGTGTTGGTCTGGGTCACGGAGATACCCCTAATTCAACATTCCATTTGTATTAAGAAACATATCATACTTATCATATGCCCTTTGTATCAAAAGTGTCTTAGAAATTGTTTTATCCCTATGACTTAACTCATATTTTCAACCCTAACTTGGTAGAATGTAAGACCAAGATAAGGTGAGTTGGATGTTGATTCGGGTCACAAGAATAGCCTTGAGGCAACAATCCATCATCCTAACAAACACATCATACTTCTTTTATGTCGTTTGGATTAAAGGTATCTTAGAATAGTTTTATCCTTGGCCCCAACTCATACCTTTTCGACCCCAACTTGGCAGAATGTAAGACAAAGGTAATACAGGTTGGATGTTTGTTCGGGTCACATAGATGCCCTTGATTCAACAATCCATTTGTATTAAGAAACATATCAAACTTGTCCTCTGCCCTTCGTATCAAAAGTGTCTTAGAAGAATTTTTATCCCTATGACTTAACTCATGCATTTCTGACCCCAACTTTGCAGAATGTAACACCAATGTAAAATGGGTTGGGTGTTGGGCTCGATCACAGAGATACCCCTTAGTCAACAATCCATTTGTATTAAAAAAAATATAATTTTTATCTTCTATTTTTTGGATCAAAAGTGTCTTAAAAGAATTTTTATACTTGTCACCCAACTCATTCCTTTTCGACCCCAACTTGGTAGAATGTAAGACCAAGGTAAGGTGGGTTGGGTGCTGGGCTGGGTCATAGGAATACCCTTGAGTCAACAATCCATTTGTATTAAGAAACATATCATCCTTCTCTTCTGCATTTTGAATCAAAGGCATCTTAAAAAAAAATCTTTATGACCTAACTCATATTTTTTCGACCACAACTTGGTAGAATATAAGACCAAAGCAAGGTGGGTAAGGTGTTGGACTGAGTCACAGGGATACCATTGAGTCAACAATCCATTCATATTAAGAAACATATCATCCTTCTCCTTTGCCCTTTGTATTAAAGGTGTCTTAGAAAAAGTTTTATCTTTATGACCCAATTCATACATTTCTGACCCCAACTTGCAAAATGTAAGACCAAAGTAAAATGGATTGGGTGTTGGGTCGGGTCACAAAAATACCTTTGAGTCAACAATCTATTCGTATTAAGAAACATATCATCCTTCTCCTCTTTCCTTTCGATCAAAAGTGTCTCAAAACAATCTATATCCCTGTCACCCAACTATACCTTTTTGATACCAACTTGGCAGAATGTAAGACCAAGGTAAAGTGGGTTTAGTGTTTGGTCGTGTCACATAAATACCCCTAAGTCAACAATCCATTTATGTTAAGAAACATATTATCTTTCTCCTCTACCCTTTGAATCAAAGGTGCCTTAGAAAAATGTCTATCATTGTGATTTAACTCATACATTTTCAACCCCAACTTGACAGAATATGTAAGACCAAGTTTAGGCAATTTGGGTGTGGGGTTGAGCCATGGGGATATTTCTAAGTCAACAATCCATTTGTATTAAGAAACATATCATCTTTCTCCTCTACCCTTTAGATCAAAGGTTTTTCAGAAAAAATTATATTCCGATGACCCAAATCATACCTTTCTGACCCCAACTAGGCAGAATGTTGGGAGTTGGGCCAAGTCATGAAGATACCCCTGATTCAACAATCTATTCATATTAAGAAAATATATCGTCCTTCTCCTTTGCCCTTTGTATCGAAAGTGTTTTAGAAGAATTTTTATCCCTATGACTTAATTCATACCTTTGAGACCCTAACTTGGTAGAATGTAAGACCAAGATAAGACAGGTTGGATGTTGGGTTGAGTCACAAGGATACCCTTGAGTCAACAATCCATTCGTATTAAAATATATATCCTTCTCCTTTGCCCTTTGCATCAAAGGTTCCTTAGAAAAATTTATATTCGTGTGACCAAACTCAGACCTTTTCGACCCCAACTTGGCAAAATGTAAGACCAAGGTAAGAAGCGTTGGGTGTTGGGCCAAGTCACGAGGATACCCCTAAGTTAACAATCCATTCGTATTAAGAAACATATAATTTTTCTCTTTTCTCCTTTGGATCAAAGGTGTCTTAGAAGAATTTATATCCCTGTCACCCAACTCATACCTTTTAGACCCCAACTTGTTAGAATGTAAGACCAAGCTAAGGAGGGTTAGGTGTTGGATTGGGTCATGGGGATACCCCTGAGTCAACAATCCATTCATATTAAGAAACATATCATCCTTCTCTTCTACCTTTTGGATCAAAGGTGCCTTAGAAAAAAATTATCTTTGTGACTCAATTCATACTTTTTTGACCCCAACTTGGCAGAATGTAAGACCAAGGTAAGGTGAGTTAGGTGTTGGGTTAGGTCACATGAATACCCTTGAGTCAACAATTCAATCGTATTAAGAAACATATCATCCTTCCCCTCTGTCCTTTCGATCAAAGGTGTCTCAAAATAATTGATATCCCTGTCACCCAACTCATACCTTTTTGACCCCAACTCGGCAAAATGTAAGATGCCCATTTAAGGTGGGTTGAGTGTTGGGTCAATTCATGGGGATACCCCTGAGTCAACAATCCATTTGTATTAAAAAACCTATCATCTTTGTATTAGAAAAAATAATCTCTATGTGTAGTATTCCACCCCTCTTGACGAAATTCTTACACACAATTTCGGGTTTGATTTTTTGTTTTGGTTTGTATTTCTTCCCCTTTGTTTGAGTTTGTTTGCTAATAATGCTAAAATGATACTAGAAAACATATACATATAATTGAAAACTTCAAATAAACTAGACTACTGAGATAACCTTGAGTAAGTTGCTCAAATTAGAAGGCAAATATGATCTCTTCATTTCATGATAGAATACATACAATAGGTAACTTTCATCAGATTTAAAACTAAATACATCTTATACTATATTTTTACTTACAACCATACAGCTCTATGAATAGTACCAAACCACAGTGAAATGCACACTCCTCTTGAAATCCAAACTTCTCCCATTCAAATCCAGTATGTGAAGCTTCTTCTGCCTAGGGTGCCCCTTTTTGGTCAGATTGCAGCCTCTTAGAAGAGGTGTTTTTTTATATATGTTGATTAAAACCCTCAAGAGAGGCACGACTGGTTGTAGCTCTTCATTTTAGTCCAAAAACTCCTCAAAATGCAAGCAGCCCCTTAGCAAACAATGATGAAGTCAATGGATGCCAACCCCACTCAAAAATCAACTCAAAAACTTTGCCAATGACTCCTAATGTAACAAAACATTGCATTCAAATCCAGCCCAACAACCTTAAGGTGGTATTTCACACCCTCAAGCAACTCAAACACAAAAAACCAAGCCCCTTCTAGGCTCACAAACTGTAGAAATCAGGAAACCTTTGTTTCCCTCTCCCTCCAAGCCAAGCTCCACATGCCAAAGAATAAAAATAGCCAATTCCTTGAATGGGTCGAACTTCTCCTCAAGAGCTTTATAAATTAATATTTAAAACACTATTAATTAAAGTGAACACTATTCACTTTAAGTTATGTCAATTTCACTTTATAAGTGAATAGTGCCAAATTAAAATAAAGTGACCCCTCCAATTAAAAGACACATGGTCCCTAGGTAAAAAGGTGAAATAGAAGATAATAACATAATTAATCACCTTCAACAAGCAAAACACCACAATTCACCTTGTCACAGAGCTCCGAGGATCAACACTGCTAATGGATGAACCAATGACCATCACAATTGACCCTCTATCCAAACACATTAGCCTACGAGGGTTGACATAATAGGCTAATCCATTGATGTACAAATCTCTAACTAGAAGGGGACATTACAGTCCGCCCTCCCTGAAATTGCTTGTCCCCAAACAATCTCAACTTCGGATGTTGTAAAATGTACTCACTCTCCCATGTAGCATCCTTTATCGACAAGTCCTTCCATTTGATAAGATATTCCCCAATGATCCTTCGCTGCAATTGTCTCTCTCTGACATCTAAGATGGCCTCAGAGACCAGAATCAATTTCCCCTCATCATCCAAGGGTGGTAAAGCTACGGAAGGAACAACATGGTGTCCCAACGCCTTCTTGAGGCGCGACAAATGAAATACATTATGTACCCTGCTATCTACCAGAAAATCTAACTCATAAGCCACCTCACCTAGCTGTTAGATGATCCTGAAAGGCCCATAGTACCGTGGCTTAATTTTCTCTGCACCACTCTTCCTTAGAGTGGATTATCGATAGGGCTATAACATCAAATTAACCATATCTCCAACCTCAAAAGAACACTCAATTCTCCTCTGATCCGCATACTACTTTTGTTTATTCTATGCCTTTTGAATGTTCTCACGAAGAGCTCTCATAATATCCCGGTTCTCCAATAAAATATCCCCAACACTGGGAACTCTACTGTCACTCAACAATAAATCAAGAAACTTGGGCGCCTCATACTCATATAATACCATAAATGGGGACATCTGAACCGACATATGGTGAGTGGTATTATAACAGTACTCACAAAGATGAATCCACTTCACCCAACCATTTTGCTGCCCTGCGATATAGTTTCAAAGGTATCCTTCCACTCATTTATTTACAATCTTCGTCTGGCTATCTATTTGCGGGTGGTAGCTATTGCTCAGAGTCAATTTGGTCCCACAAAGCCTGAACAACTCCTGCCATAAGTGACTCAAGAATCAACTATCCCTATTGCTGAAGATGCTTTGTGGTAGCCCATGCAACCTGAATACGTTACGAAAAAACAACTCTGCTACCTATGTAGTTGAATATGTAGTTGCTATCAGAAAAAAATGAGCACACTTTGTGAAGTGGTCAATAACTACATAGATACAATCTTTGCCCTGGGCTTTCGACAAGCCTGTAATGAAATCCATCGACAAACATTCTCACTTCCTATAAGGAAATGGAAGTGGTCGAAGTAGCCCAGCAGGATAGGTGTGTTCCTATTTATTTTGTTGACAGACCAGACACTCTCTAACATACCTAAGGAAATTTGACTTGAGTCCTTTTCAAGTGAAACACTCCCAAATGAGCCTATAAGTTTTGAAATACCCGGGATGTTCGGCCATGGGTGCATCATGGAAGGCCCTCAAAATTGTGTTCTTCATCTCTAATCCTAGGGTCAAAAAGATCCACCCTTTGTAAATGATAAGATCATTTACAACTAAATATATATTCCTGCACTGAACCCTCAACGATGTCAGAAGCCCAAGAGTCTTTGGCATACTCTACTATAATTAGATGTCTCCAACTCGCTGATATCTCAACCATGGAGCTCAAATGTGGTCGGTGAGACAAGGCATCAACAATAATGTTTTGAGTCCCTTTGACATAGGCAATATCAAAGTTATATGATTGCAACTTACTAACCCACTTCTGTTGATAATCATTGAGATCTCGCTGGCCTAGGAAATGGCTCAAGTTATTATGATCGGTCTTAACACAAAATTTGTTGCCCACAAGGTACTACCTGACTTTGGCCAACGCATTTATGATGGCCAACATCTCCTTATCATAAATGTTGTAGCTCTTCTCTGCTCCTCTTAACTTCTTGCTCTTGAAAGCTATCAGGTGCTTGTCCTACATAAGGACTGCACCAATCCCTTCACCTGAGGCATCACATTGAAGCTCAAAGTGTCGAGTAAAATCTGGTAATGCAAGAACAGGACAAGAAGTCATCAACTTTTTAAACTTCTCAAAACACTCCTATGCCTTAAGAGTCCAAACGAAGGCCCCTTTCTTTGTCAAGTTTGTAAGTGGTGCTGCATGGCGTGAACACCTACTGACAAATCTATGGTAGAAGTCACACAAGCCCAAAAATACTCTAAACTGAGTAAGGTTCTCAAGAGTAGGCCACTCAATAATAGCTCTGCCTTTGTTAGGATCCATACACACTCCCTCTGCACTAATGATGTGGCCCAAGTACAATAGCTTTGTCATGCCCAAATCACACTTGGATTCCTTGGTGTAAAAGGACTCCCTGCCAAGAATATATAATGCTACATCTAAATGGCCGATATGCTCCTCCCATGTTTTGTTGTACACCAAAATATCATCAAAGAATACTAGCACAAACCACCTCAGCTACGAGTGAAAAACCCTATTCATTATGGATTGAAAAGTAGCAGGCGCATTGGTTAGCCCAAACGGCATAACCACAAACTCAAAATGCCCACAATGACAACGAAAAGTTGTCTTCTCAATATCCTACTCCCTCACATGAATTTGATGATACCCCAATCTCAAGTCTATTTTTGAAAAGTAACGAGCACCATCTAGCTCGCCTATAAGCTCATCAATCATGGGAATAGAATATCTATTTTTGATTGTCCTTTTGTTCAACAATTTGTAATCAATGCACATTCGCAAAGTACCATCCTTTTTCTTAGCCAACACAACGGATGAGGAAAATGGTGATTTATTAGGTCTAATATGTCCGATAGTGAGCAACTCCTTAATAGTTTTTTCTATTTCATCCTTAAGCCGCTTAGGGTGCCTGTATGCTGTGATAATCACGGGCTTAGTGTGCTCCTCCAACTCAATGATATGCTCAATCCCTCGGTCTGGAGGTCTACCTAATGGAATCTCATTGAACACTTTAGCATGCTTAATCCTCAACTCTTGTATGTTTGGATGATAAACTGGGGTTTGCTGCCCCTCCTGTGATGGCATCAACATACACTCAGCTGACCACTCAATCATGTCATGTCACATTAGCCTCTCCATTCTACTAAATGATATAATTCTGAAATTTCTATCCCAGATGGCTTTCAACACATGATTCCTCCCATCAAACTTAAATCTCATTTCCATATCACAAAGGTTAAGGGTAAACTCCCCAATGTCATGAAGCCATTTCATCCCTAGAACCATATTAGTGTCTCTCATGTTTACCACATAGAAATCTGCCTTAAAGTCAAAGTTATTTAGTCGCATGAGGGGATCTGAATCCCACACCTCTCAATCAGTCTAGCATCAATGAAATTATGAGTGGCACCTATATCCAACAATGTAATGACTTTTTTTTTTCCAGCTAAAACCCCTTGCATCCTGAAAGAGCCCTCACGTTGTATGCTAGTGAGATGTGCCTCTTGAAGTTTTACTTCCTCCTCTCTTTCAGTTTCTTGCTCCCCTTTATTTTCAAACTTTTCTACCTCAGATTCCTTTTGTTTAGTTTGCTGGTCTTATTTTTCAGATTTAGAATCCTCATAGAATGCCCACATTATTCGGTTATCCTTTCCCTTAGGCCTCAAAGGACAGTCATGGTTTGCATCATAAGGTCCTTTGCAATAGAAACATAACTTCTTATGCAAATCATCGATGGTTTCATTGTCAAATGGAGCTGTTGATTTGCCTTTTGAATCTGAATTTTCCTTCTTCTTTGAGAATGATTTTTTGTCTCAATATGAAGATGATGCTTTAGATGAGAACTTACTTTGTGGGGCTGCAAGTTCCATGCTCCTATCTTTTTTCATAGCCTCCTGTAGGGTCGGGGGATCAATGGCTTTGATCCATCCTCTCAATGGTTTTGATAGACCTTCGATGAACAACACAACTAATATTCTTTTTGATATGTTGGAAACCATAAATGACAACCTCTGAAAATCACCCATGTATCCCTCCAATCTCCCAACTTGCTTGAGTTGGGCTATGTCTCTGAAATATGTTTTCGGATCCTTCTTATTGAAGCGTTCAATCAACCTGTCAATGAAAACTTGGTAAGAGGTGATGAGATTATGTTACAATGTGATCATCCCATGATACCACCAATCATGAGCTACTCCATCCAAGTGTAAAGTTGCATACTTGATCGCATCCTCCTCTGCCATGGGTCGAAGAGTCAAGAAGGTATCCAGTTTGTAAACCCAAGCCTGTGCTGTGATTTTACCACTACCATCAAATGTAGGCAATGTGAGTTTGCTAGTGGCATGTTTCAGGTCTCTATTTTGATTCTGAGGCCTCCTATCTTGCCTTGTTATGTAATGCTCTCTGACTTACAAATCTGTCAAAACTAATGTGCTCCCTAACTTGTAGTGTCAATAACTCCCATTCATCATTTTCTGCCATGATATTATCTGCAAACATTGCCTCACCCTATTCTTCAACATTTTCCTCTTTCGGTTCATTTCTCAAAAAGGTAGGGCATGTAGGCCTATCAACAGTATGAGTGGGTGCTTGTTGTGCCCTGGGGGTCTCAACCACACTCCCGTTATCGTCAAGTGTCTAGTTTTGTCTTCCTTGAGTATTCATTTGTTGTAACTGTGTCATAAGTGCTTGTAATACCTTTGCAACTTGTTCCTGTCTAGTTGCCAAGCGTCTAAAAAGATCTCAGTCATCTTGGTCCTCATTATGTCCCCTATTTCCTCCTCCATTTCTAGGTGGACTACTATTTCCTTTGTCTCTCATTGTGACCTATTGCATATCAACAATCTGATTTCTTTGTCGTCGTACTCTTTGACGGGTATAATATCTGTGGGGGTTGACTTCTTGTGGCTACATGAAAAAATTTACCCCTCTAGGATGGCAGGATCAAGGCTCTGATGCCACTGTAGTATTCCACCCTCTTGACAGAATGCTTACACACAATTTCAGGTCTGATTTTTTGTTTTGGTTTGTATTTTTTCCCCTTTGTTTGAGTTTGTTTGCTAATAATGCTAAAATGGTACTAAAAAGCATATACATATAATTAAAAAATTCAAATAAACTAGACTACTGAGATAGCCTCGAGTAAGTTGCTCAAATTAGAAGGCAAATATGATTTCTTCATTTCATGGTAGAATACATACAATAGGTAACTTACATCAGATTTAAAACTAAATACATCTTATACTATATTTTTACTTATAGCCATACAACTCTATGAATAGTAACTTGCTATAGTACCAAACCCCAATGAAATGCGCAATCCTCTTGAAATCTAATCTTCTCCCATTAAAAGTCCAGTATGGGAAGCTTCTTCTGCCTAGGGCACCTCTTTTTGGTGAGATTGCAGCCTCTTAGAAGAGGCCTTTTTTAAATACGCTGATTAAAACCCTCAAGAGAGGGACGACTGGCTGTAGCTCTTCATTTCAATCCGAAAACTCCTCAAAAGGGAAATCATTATTCAGTTATCCTTGCCCTTAGGCCTCAAAGGACAATCATGGTTTGCATCATAAGGTCCTTTGCAATAGAAACACAACTTCTTCTTATATAAATCATCAATGGTTTCATTATCAAATGGTGTTGTTGATTTCCCTTTTGAATCTAACTTTTCCTTCTTCTTAGAGAATTACTTTTTGTCTTGGTATGAAGATGATGTTTTAGATGAGAACTTACTTTGTGGGGCTACAAGTTCCATGCTTCTATCTTTTTTCATAGGGTCATGTAGGGTCAGCGGATGAAAAAAATTGATCCATCCTCTTAATGGTTTTGATAGACCTTCGATGAACAATACAACTAATATTCTTTTTGATATGTTGGGAACCATAACTAACAACCTCTGAAAATCACCCATGTGTCCCTCCAAAATCCCAACTTGCTTGAGTTGGGCTAGGTCTCTGAAATATGTTTCTAGATCCTTCTTATCGAAGCGTTCAATCAACCTACCAACAAACTCCTAGTAAGAGGTGATGAGATTATTTCGCAACATGATCATCTGATGATACCACCAATCATGAGCTACTCCCTCCAAGTGTAAAGTGGCATACTTGATTGTATCCTCCTCTTCCATGGGTCGAAGAGTCAAGAAGGTATCCAGTTTGTGAACCCAAGCCTATGCCTTGATCTTACCACTACCATCAAATGTTGGCAATATGAGTTTGCTGGTGGCATGTTTCAGGTCTCTATTTTGATTTTGAGGCCTCCTATCTTGCCTTGTTATGTTATGCTCTCTTCGTTGACTTACAAATCTATCAAAACTAATGTGCTCCCTAAATTGTAGTGTCAATAACTCCCATTCATCATTTGTTGCCATGATATTATCTACAAACATTGCCTCACCCTCTTTTTCAACATTTTCCTCTTCTGATTCATTTCTCAAAAAGGTAGGGCATGTAGGCCTATCAACAGTACGAGTGGGTGCTTGTTGTGCCCTGGGGGTCCCAACCACACTCCTATTATCGTCAAGTGTCTAGTTTTGTCTTCCTTGAGTATTCATTTGTTGTAACAGTGTCATAAGTGCTTGTACAACCATTGCAACTTGTTCCTGTCCAGTTGCCAAGCATCTAAAAATCTCTCGATCATCTTGGTCCTCATTATGCCCCCTATTTCCTCCTCCATTTCAAGGTGGAGTACCATTTCATCTGTCTCCCATGGTGACCTATTGTATATCAACAATCTGATTTCTTTGTTGTCCTGCTCTTTGATGGGTATAATATCTGTGGGGGCTGACTTCTTGTGGCTGCATGAAAAAATTTAACCCTTAAATTAGAAGGCAAATATGATTTCTTCATTTCATGATAGAATACATACAATAGGTAACTTACATTAGATTTAAAACTAAATACATCTTATACTATATTTTTACTTACAGCCATACAACTCAATGAATAGTAACTTGCTACAATACCAAACCCTAACGAAATGCACACTCCTCTTGAAATCCAAATTTCTCCCATTCAAATCCAGTATGGGAAGCTTCTTTTGCCTAGGGCGCCTCTTTTTGGTGAGATTGCAGCCTCTTAGAAGAGGCATTTTTTATATATGCTGATTAAAACCCTCAAGAGAGGGACGACTGGCTGTAGCTCTTCATTTCGAACCAAAAAATCCTCAAAATGCAAGCAACCCCTTAGCAAACAATGATGAAGTCAATGGCTTCCAACCCCACTCAGAAATCAATTCTAAAACTTTTCCAACAACTCCTAATGTAACCAAAAATTGCATTCAAATTCAGCCCAACAACCTTAAAGTGGTGTTTCACACCCTCAAGCAGCTCAAACACAAAAAACCAAGCCCCCTCCAGGCTCACAAACTACAGAAATCAAGAAACCCTTGTTTCCCTCTCCCTCCAAGCCAAGCTCCACATGCCAAAGAAGAAAAATAGCCAATTCCTTGAATGGGTCGAACTTCTCCTCAAGAGCTTTATAAATTAACATTTAAAACACTATTAATTAAAGTGAACACTATTCACTTTAAGTTATGTCAATTTCACTTTATAAGTGAATAGTGCCAAATTAAAATAAAGTGACCCCCTCCAATTAAAAGACACATGGTCCCTAGGTAAAAAGGGTGAAATAGAAGATAATAACATAATTAATCACCTTCAACAAGCAAAACACCACAATTCACCCTATCACAGAGCTCTGAGGATCAACACTACTAATGGATGAACCGATGTCCATCACAATTGACCCTCTATCCAAACTCATTAGCCTACGAGGGTCGGCGTAATAGGCTAATCCATTGATGTACAAATGTTTAACTAGAAGGGGACATTACACTATGACCCAACTCATACTTTTCCGACCCCAACTTGGCAAAATGTAAGACCAAAGTAAGGCGGGTTGGGTGTGAGACTGATTCATAGGGATAACTCTAAGTCAACAATCTATTCGTATTAAGAAACATATCATCCTTCTCCTCTGCCCTTCATATCAAAGGTTCCTTAGAAGAATTTATATCCCTGTGACCCAATTCATACCTTTCCAACCCCAACTTGGCAGAATGTAAGACCAAGGTAAGGCGAGTTGTGGTTTGGACTGGGTCACAGGGATACCCCTATGTCAACAATCTATTCGTATTTTGAAACATATAATCCTTCTTGTCTACCCTTTGGATCAAAAATGTCTTAAAAAAATCTATATCCTTATGACTTAACCCATACCTTTTCGACCTTGACTTGGCAGAATGTAAGACCAAGGTAAGGCGGGTTGGGTGTTGGGTTGGGTCATGGGGATACCCCTAAATCAATAATCCATTCCTATTAGAAAACATATCATCCTTCTCCTTTGCACTTTGGATCAAAGGTGCCTTAGAAAAAAAAAATCCTTGTGACCCAACTCATACCTATTCGACCCCAACTTGGTAGAATGTATGACCAAGGTAAGGCAGGTTGGGTGTTGGGTAGGGTCACAAGGATACCTTTGAGTCAACAATCCATTTGTATTAAGAAATATATCATCCTTCTCCTCTGTCATGTGGATCAAACATACCTTAAAATAATTTCTATCTTTTTGACCCAAACTTGGCAAAATGTAAGACCAATGTAAGGTGAGTTAGGTGTTGGCTTAGGTCACAAAGATACCCCTAAGTCAACAATCCATTTGTATTAAGAAACGTATCATCCTTCTCCTCTTCCTTGTGGATCGAAAGGTGTCTTAGAATTTTTTTTCTCTATGACCCAACTCATACCTTTTCAACCCCAACTTGGCAGAATGTAAGATGAAGGTAATGCGAGCTGGGTGTTGGTTCGGGTCACGGGGATATCCCCAAGTCAACAATTCATTAGTATTAAAAAACATATCATCCTTCTCTTTTGTCGTTTGGATCAAAGGTGTTTTGAAGAATTTATATCCTTGTGACCCAACTCATACATTTTCGACCCCAACTTGGCAGAATGTAAGACTAAGGTAAGGCGGATTGTGTGTTGGGTTGGATCAGGAGGATACCCTTGAGTCAACAATCCATTGATATTAAGAAAAATATCATCCTTCTCCTCTGCCCTTTGGATCAAAGGTGTCTTAGAATAATTTATTTCTCTGTCTAAGTCATAGGGATACCCTTGAATCAACAAAAAAATCATAATGTGATTTTAGTATACTTTTTGATTGATACACTAACAATCCATTCGTATTAAGTAACATAACATCTTCCTCTACCCTTTATCAAAAGTGTCTTAGAAAAATTTATATTCCTATGACCCAGCTCACCCCTTTTCGATGCCAACTTGGCAGAAAGTAAGACCAAGGTAAGGTGGGTTGGGCATTGGGCTGGTTTGTAGGGATACCCTTGAATCAATAGAAAAACGACAAAAAAAGAAGTTTATACCTTTTTATCGCCTTTGAAAGGGGTTTGGATTGAAATATTTTGATAAATTAGAAGCCAATTTACAAAAATATCATAATGTGGCTTTAGTGTACCTGTTGATTGATACACCAACAATCCATTCATATTAAGTTACATACCATCCTTCTCCTCTGTCGTTTGGATCAAAGGTGTGTTTTATAAAAAAATTTATCTCTGTGATCCAACTCACACTTTTTTGACCCCAACTTGGTAGAAAATGTAAGACTCGAGGTAAGGCATGCTGGGTGTTGAGTCAGGTCACGAGGATATGTTGTGTCAACAAAAAAAAAGAAGTCCATAACTTTGTATTATCTTTGAAAGGGGTTTGGATTAGAATATTTTGATTAATTAGAGGACACTTTACAAAAAAATCATAACGTGATTTTAGTGTACTTGTTGATTGATACACCAACAAGCCATTTGTATTAAGTAACATAGCATTCTACTCTACCCTTTGGATTAAAATTGTCTTAAAACAATTTATATTCCTATGACTCAGCTCACCCCTTTTCAACTCCAACTTGGCAGAATGTAAGACCAAAGTAAGGTGGGTTGGGCATTGGGTTGGGTCGTAGAGATATCTCTAAATCAACGAAAGAAAGAAAGAAAGAGAATTTAATACCTTTTTATCATCTTTGAAAGGGGTTTGGATTGAAATATTTTGATTAATAAGAGGCCAATTTACAAAAAAGTCATAATTAACTTTAGTGTACTTATTGATTGATACACCAACAATCCATTCATATTAAATTATATAGCATCTTTCTCTTCTGCCCTTTGGATCAAAGGTGTCATAGAATAATTTTTATCCCTATGACCCAACTCACCCCTTTTATGCCCCAAATTGGCAGAATGTAAGACCATGGTAAAGCGAGTTGGGCGTTGGGCTAGGTCACGATGATACAAAAAAAAAAGAAGAGAAGTCCATATCTTTTTATTTTCTTTGAAATGAGTTTGAATTAGAATATTTTGATTAATTGAAGGTCAATTTACAAAAAAAACATAATGTGATTTTAGTTTACCTATTGATTAATACACCAACAATCTATTTGTATTAAGTAACATAATATCCTTCTCCTCTGCCCTTTGGATTAAAAATGTATTAGAAAAATTTATATCCCTATGACCTAGCTCACCCTTTTTCGACCCCAACTTGGTAAAATGTAAGACCAAGATAAGGTGGGTAGTGTGTTGGCCTAGGTCGTAGAGATACCCTTAAGTAAAAAAAGAGAGAATAGTTCATACCTTTTTATCATCTTTGAAAGTGGTTTGGATTGGAATATTTTGATTAATTAGAGGTATGTTTGGAATGTTTAGATTGGAATATTTGGAATATAATGTGATTCTAGTGTACTTGTTGATTGATACACCAACAATCCATTTGTATTAAGTAACATAACATCCTTATCTTATGCCCTTTGGATCAAAGGTGCTTTGGAAGAATTTCTATCCTCCTTCATGACATTTGCATCACTATTACAAATGGAAAGATAGTTGTATTATAAAATCAACCCAAAACTAAAAAGGGATAGAAAAGAATTAACCAAAATAGGTAAAACCAAGGAATTCTGTCATAGGATTGAAATTTAGAAACAATGGTTTACAGTAAAAAATATATCTTTATTTTTTCTCTCAATATGTCTTTCTATTTTTTATTTGTTATCTATTTTTTTCATCCTCTCAATTATCTCTCTTTGTCTATCTATCTTCCTTGTCCATTTCTATATTTTCACATTTTTATATTTTTCCTCACTTTATCTCTTTATTCTATCTCTTGCTTGCTTGCTCACTCACTCTCTATTTTTTTTATTCTTTTCATCTATCTTTTATCTTTCTCTTTTTTCATTTCTTTGTAATTTTTTCCTTCTTATCTTTGATTGTAGATTTGACATTCTCTCCCTCCCTCTATTTATTGTATTTTTTCTCTTTTTGTCAATCGTTTTTTTCTATAACCTTTTGTGTGTTGGCTAAGGTTGATTGGACATCTTTTGTAGGTCACATAATTTTCATTTACTTGTTCACATGGGGTCCAAGTAGAGAGATTGATGTTTTGGACATTTTCTCAGAGACTATGTGTTTGCAATATAATCTTTATTAATGAGATAGTACATTGTGTGGATAGTTTTGGAGGCTTGGTTTGTCCCTCGTGTAGATTTTTTTTACAATATATCTTGTGTCATCTTATTGTATGTTTGTCTATTTTTTTCATATTTTTCACTCATGAAGTTTTGTGAAAATAGTTTTATATTGATGCAAAGTTTTATTCCTTCAGTATCAAACCCTAATTGTTAGGTTATGGGCGGACATCACCTTAATATTGTTAACGCTTGGAAGGAGTAGATTTTTGTGCACAATTAATTCCATAGATTTGTAAGAAAATAATAAAAGCATTTTAAAAATAGCTCTATATGGAATTTTAAAAATAATTTTGTAGAGTTGCAAATTTTTTTTATAAGATTATATTTAGTGACAAAAAAATTTCAAACTATGCCTTTTCTAGGACCAAATTTGATATATGGTGGAATTATCATTGAAATTATATCGGGAGGATCCCTAAGATCTAAAACTCAAAAATATAAACATAATTTACATGGATACACAATGTATAATATTGTATTATGATAAAATTGTCACTGAAATTATATGGAGAAACTCTCTAAGACCAAAAACTCAAAACTATAAACATAATTTACATGTATATATAATGTAAAAAAATTGAATGGAGTTTACCATTATATATAAATATCTAATTAAATATGTATTTTCCTTGGTTGCTAGTATTAGACTATTAATAGTCAAGACTTGCAATAAGATTTTCACTCTTAAAAAAGGGTAATTTAGTAAACACTATTGATAATATTAGCTTCCTACTAACTAAAGTAAAGATGTATATTTGGCTTTAGACAAGGCTTAGTAATGATTAAAGTAGGGACATTGACTTATGAATTATGGACTCTAGATATAGGAACATTTACCCTGCACCTAAAATGCTTAGACTCAACCATGAATTAAGTGATCATTATTTTTAAGATAAAAAATTGCATAGATAATTGTCTAGTCGTTAAAAAGGAAAAGGCTTATTAAAAAAGAAAATTTTAAATCCTCTTAGATTTATTTTCTTGCACGTGATCAGTGACGCTAGTGCGGCACACTCTTCGATACCATGGGGACGAGGGGAGACTAGACCTCATGACCTCTTGCCTATAACAAGACGCTTTAGCCAATCGAGCTTTGTGTGCATATCATGGTGTAATCTCAATTTTATGCTTTTCCTTTTTTAAGTTGTTATTAGAGCCACAACATTTGGAAGCGAAAGATGGATGCAAAAAATGTAGGTGGTTGTATGGGTGAAGTTAAAATGAGAAAATACGACCTTTGAGGATTCTTCATATTTTTCAAATGTTTAGTAGGGTTGTTTGTCCATATTTGTTTTAGTTGTAGATATTAAAGTCGTGTGAAAGGAATTTGAAGGATTTCATGAATTTCTCTTTCCAAATTTTACGCCAAAGAGTGTCACCCATGAATATCTATTGTTTTTGATTGTAAAGGCTATTATTCTAGGAAATAATAATTGCCAATATGTTGTGCATGGAAACACAAAAATGGAGAATAGATGGTGCTAAAATGCAAATCCTATTTGTGAACAGGAATAAATTGGATTGCATCAAAGTGAAAATAATTTCATTGATAGTAGTATCAAAGTTTTTACTGTAGATTTATATATTACATAATAGGCTTTCCTAGTGGTCATGCTTGCTTAAAATAGAGTGCCCATAATTTGATATACTCAAATCTCCATGGATTCTATTCCCACATGTATAAACTGCAAATTCATTCCAGAAGCACTACAAATATAGATTCAATTTGATGCATTAAAAAATTAAACCATTTGGTTTGCAACTGAGCGGTGGGTTTGTAACTTCCGTGAAACATACCTTATTTCGTATTGGACATAAAGGAATCAATCACCTATGGATTAAGGACATAATTTGTAAGGTAAGAGAACTGGCTATTGCCAACTTTAATAGCCTTCTATTACTATACTTAACACAATTTATTAAGATTCAAATGAGACATCAAGTAGATAAAGATAACAAGTCAACAAAGGAAGCTAGAGGACAGAAGAGGTTGAAACTTTTTGAAATCTTGAGGTAGCTCTTCACTTGGAGATTGTAGATTGTTTTAGAAGCACCACTATATTTGTGTCTATTCTTAGAGCAAGGGGGCTTGGCAATTTCATTGTATTGGTAGATGGTTGATTATGTCTTGATCTACAAACTTGGTGATTTGTGTCAATGGATGGTTGATTATCTCTGGAATGATAGATCGAGAGCTGTGTATGTGGTTATTTGAGTATGGCTTGAATCACAAAAGAAGAAGTGTTGTTCCTACAGATAATTGAGTGTGTCTCAATTCACACATAGAGTGGTATTTTTGTAGATACTTGAGTATTTCTCGATTCACAAGAGGAGAGTTGTACTTGTGAATAGTTGAGTAGCTTTTGACTTGAAAGTATTGTTGGATAGTCAGGGAATCCACTAGTGCAATCAATTTTTTGCATCTTGACTGGGGAGATTTAGTGGAGGTGTTTCATCAAATTTCTTGATGGGTTGCTTTGTTCAGTCTATGTAGTGTTCCATCCTTGGTTTAGATTGATGTAATAAGGGGGAGAATATTGGAATATTATATCTTCGTATAGGATATAGGTTAGACAATAAAAATAAATTAACAATTTAGTATGTTAATGTTAATTTAGGATACTTGTTTCCTTATTTTTATTTTATTGTATTTCATTGCCTATTTATTCTCTCTTTATCTCATTGTCTAAATCTCTCTTTCATTCTCCAACTCATTTTTTCTTCTCATGTTTTAGTCTCTCCCTAATTTTAAGTTTTATTGTTTTAGTATTTCTTTATTTTTTACTAATATTTCCTTATTTCTCTTTTTTCCCTTCTTTTGTAGACCTTGTGCAATGCATATTTGCAACCCTAGAACTTAAACTTTTGTAGACTTGCAAACTAATGAACCTTAGATTAAAAGATATTACTAGTTTCCCCCACCTCCTAAACCTTGGACAATTTAATTCAAAAGAAACTCAACCATAGACCATTGCCTAGTTATATATTAACCCTATTCCAAGAACCTTTGATCATATTTCCTAAATCCTTGGACCTTAGAAATTGAATATTGGACTTATGGATTGTGGATTGTAGACCAAGAAAATTTTGCTCTTTACCGTGACCTGTTGGACCCTCTATCGTAGTTCGTACAACTTGGATACTAGAACCTTAGAACTTGGGCTTTGAACCCTATACCCAAGAATCTTGACAAATTCATACAATTAAATAAAATGGAGATAGAACAATTGAAGAACACAAATACACCTAAAAGGATTCTTTGATTCATGCTCAACTCTATTAGGAGAATGTGCCTAAAAGCGTGCTTTGATCAATGCTCAGTTCCATTAAGAGAATTTTTCTTGCCACATGTTCCCTTATACCTTTAACGAAACTACTAATAACTTGTAATCTTTAATATAAGTGCAAATAAATTGCATTTGGCCTTATCTGTTGGGTCAATTATTTCATGGCAAGGTCTTAAAGATACTTTCCTTAATCACTTTAGATTTACTCTGGTTTGAACTTTGATGTATAATCAATTTTCCACCTATATGATGAAATAGGGGTTCTCAATGATTCTCTTTTCTGAAAACAAACACTCAAAATATCCTAAATAGTGCATACAAATCAACAACAAAACTCATGCATTCACATTAAAATTTGTAACAATAAATCTGCTCATAATAAAAATATGATTACAATGTCATTTTTAGTCAACAAAAGACTATTGGGTAGCAACATATGCCCTTCACATAATCTGAAAATGAATTGAAAACAATCTACAACAAAAAAAATCAAACTATGTGCTTCATTAACACCTCCAAATATGCACTTTTCCTCTTCCAATAGTCACCTGCAACTCTTCAAGTCTCAACAATGGTGTCTTCAACTTTTAATGGCTGCAATAACCCTTTCAACATGCAACAAAACACTTCAATAACCTATTGATAAATGCCACACCCAACTCTCCAACATCCCAAAACCCGCAACAACAAATGAATGCCCAAAACATGCAACAAAACCCTTCTCCCAAAAATCCAAAAATCAAAATTTCCCTCCCATTTGGAAAAGTCACAAACCCCCTCTTGGGAATTAGTGGTTTCAATAATAGAAAAATCAATAAATTCTTTTCCATGTCATTTTGTAACTCCCACAAACCCAACGCCCAAGTTTTTCTTTTCTTTTTTTTCTTTCAAAAATTTCAACTACACCTCCACTATCTCCACTTCCTAACTTGCATAACAAAAAATATTTTATTAAATTAAATAGGATAGTTCGTTGTAGGTTGCATTCAACCTAGAAGAGTAGTTGAACTACTCCACCCCACCATTGTGAGCCTATAATCACAATCTTCCTACCTCGTGTGTCTAGTGTAGGAGCATGCAAGCGGACATGCAATCAACACAAACCAAAAATATTGTTTGGTTTGCTTTCAATTTCGGTTTGTTTTGTTTTGTTTCTCTCTTTTAGATGAATACCTAAACCTCTTAAATTCTACATTCTTATTATGAAACTTTGACAATGATGAAAGCGGATGAAGAAATAATGTCTCATGAAATGTGATTGGCTGGTGTAAAACAAATCTTCACTACTCTTTTGTCAACATCCTCATAGCTGAATTATGATGGAATAGAACAAAAACAACCATCGATTACTACCTGGTAGACACATGCAAAGTGTAAAACATTAGGAATTTAGTCTATAGTTGTAATTGGAACTGCCTTAGTCGATTAAGTGGGAAATGAAGGGTCATTGACTCTAAATTTAGTTTTTAAATTCATTTTTCTAAGGTACCTTTTCAACTTTGTAAATCAATAAAGGGGCTTTGAAAAGAAAATTAGCAAACCTTGAAGAGGGGATCGACTAAAATGGAGAAGACATAAAGAAAGTGACATATTAATATTCAAACAGAAAGCACAAAAGTTGGTCATCCAAAGGTTGTGGTATAAGACTGAAGGAATCAAAAATGTGAAGTGTCATTGAATGGCAAGAGACCACATTCTTGGCAAGGTAGAGAACTACTTCTAGTTGTTGTTTAGAAAACACAGGTCATGCAACTAAGGGAAAGAGAGATTGGTACTTGTAGAGAGAGGGGCACGAAGAAAGGTTGCAAGTGGGAGGGGGTATGTTTAAGTGAAAGAAAAGATGCAGTTCATGCCTGGAAGAATATAATGCATCAATATGAAGTTGGTATTGAAATGAAAATTGGGATTCTCTTTTTCAATATTTAATTAGAGATATTTTTACTGGCTAATATTTGCCAATTGGCTAATAGTTGAAATTTCGGAATCCAAAATTGGCTAATAGTTTGAGTTGTAATGCAACTTGAATCACCACATATCTACAAAAAAATATTATAGTATTATTTAAATTGCCAAATAATTTATTTTATTAGAAAAATAACTCAAAAATTTGCCACAATATTCAATAAATGATTAGATCATTTCGCCTAAATTTTATAAGTTATAGTAGAAATCTATATTAATTTTCCAATAGTATATCATAATTATTAGTTGTTTTAGGGTCATATTTCCAATCTTTATTTTTTACCATTGATTTATAATATATTCTAATGGCCCTCATTGTATTGCATGAGGTAAAATGTACCCACAATTTGTAATGCTCATGGGGCCCGAAATTGCTTTTGGATTGTTGATCTGTAATGCTCATGTGGATCGAATTTTTTCTTGGATCATAAAATCAACAATCCAAAAGTGATTTTGAGACCCATGAGCATTATAGACCGCAAGTACATTTTACATCACAAAATACAAGGGTCATTAGGTCAACAATCCAAAAGCAATTTTGGGCCCCATGAGCATTACAATTTTTGGGTACATTTTACCTCGTAGAATATGAGGGTCAAATTATATTTTAAATCAACGGTGGTAAGTAAATTTTATAGTCTACACCTTAAACCCATTGATAATTTCCACCCTTAGGCCCCTACTTTTCCATAATAATTATTTTCTTAGATTGGAAGGATTCGCCATCATAATTAATGTATTTTCCTTTTGTTTTTGAGATTCACCAATATTTCCTACAAAATTTTAGTAATTTAAAAATAATCGCCAATAAAATTAATATTTTTTCAAAAAAAAAAGAAGGAAAGATTCGCCAATAGAAATTAATATTTTTCCAAAAAAGATGAAACATTCACCAGGATTTTATATCTTTTTAAGGGGGTTTCTTAAAGTTATCACTATATTTAATGTCTAGGAAAAATACTAGGGCATTACAATGTTGGAGAAACATGAAGTAGATAGTATTTACAAGGTTATTATCACCTTAATCCTAATAATTACATTAGGGGCATCATACCCTTCTTCATAGCATTTTTGTTCATATGCCTTATCACATGTTCTTATAGCCATTCTACTACATTGGGGGCATCACAACTTCCTATCCTATTACGTGTTCGTATGCCTTATCATTCTCTTTACAACCACATTGGGGACACCATGTCTTCCCCATATCATTTATACTTAAGTTGTGCTTCTAAGTCACCTTACCTCCTTCATATGTCTATAATGGGGGCAAATTTATATTATGTACCTTAACAATTATCTCCAATTTAATGCTTTTCACGCTTTCAATTTGACGTCTCACTTTCTTGTCACATGATGCTATTTATCACATGCCTTCATAATTACATTTTTCTATATTATATTTACTATCAATGTACTATTTTTTCCTCTCCTCTAATTCCTTGCACATGTTTTATGTAACCAATTAGAGGGGGCATATAATATCACTGATGCCCTAATGTTGTGAAATCAAAAAGTGTGTTATGTTAGACAAAGACTTATCACTATGCCTAGATAGATCATGATCACATTACATGGTGATGGTTGAGTTGTCATACCATATTACTATTACCATACTTAGCAAAGTATTTTAGTATCAATTTCATATAGGCAAAATTTCTAACCCTTCTCTTTTTCCTACTTTCACATTTTAAAGAAAAACTTGTAATTGTGCCTATTTTACTTTTGTGATAAAGCTACTCATCACATATATTTTCTTTGTTTTGCAAGTTTCTATAGTGTTAGTGCTAAGGACAATGAACTCATGGGGAAATCAAGTTGGGTCCATTCCTTTACATGGGTCCATATCCTTATATGTATAAATATTTACTTTTCTTACATGGGAGAAAATGTTCAGATCCTTTGAGACACATATTCATCCTCAATTTACATGCACCTCAAAGTGGAGCGAAATGTTATGGTGAAATTTTCATTCCCATGCCAATTCTGATTTGGTTACGAGCCCTTTTGATGGAATGATTTGATATAATTACACAGCAATGTGTGGCATTCTCTTGTGCTAAGTTTGGCTCCTTCAATAATCATCCACCCCCATTTACTCTCATATTCATGCATTTCAATATATTCAACCTTATCCTAGCTCCATTCATATGCAATCTTGCATATTCACCTCATTATTAGATCAAAATTTTGTGCATTTATTTGAGATCCAAAGGATTTGTATTCATTGTATTGGGTTGATCTCAAGTCACTCAAGGTTGAGCCTAAATTTTTTTTTTTTTAATTCAAAATTGTTGACCCCCTTTCTTACTAGTTGTTGGGAGTTGACTTGGTACTTGTTTGTGCAATTGTCTCTTGTGTTTTGGTATTTAAAGACATTTATTTGTGTATTTTGATATCATCAAAGAAGAAGAAGAAGAGAATAACAAGGATTATCTACATTATAAAGAATGTTCATTCTAGGAATACTTCAATTTAGAGTACTAAAATGAATCTATTTGCATCATAATCAATATATTGGCCATTTCATGCTTGCTTTCTATTTGTCGACATTTGTACAAGGTCATAAAGTTTAGATCTATCAAAGGACTTGACTTATAAAAACATGACTGTGAGACCCCATCATATTCCTTGTTTCTTTGTGTTCTTTTGGTGACTTTGGATATATTTTAAATGATTATGATACTCAGTAATTTGATGATGCATATTTTGGATGGTATTTGATATGATTATGGATATAGGTTTCATGTTAATGATAAGACTGATGCATATTTTGGATGATATTTAGATAGTAGATTTCATGATGAGTAGATTTTATACGATGATTATTCATGTGATCATTTTTATTATTAATATGTGAATATAATTATGTATGTTTTTCTATGATTATTTCATTTATTGTTTTATATAATTGATATTCTTTGGCTATATGTTTTGAATAACATGCTGACACCTATGTGTTGAGTGTACAAGTAGATTTTAACGCCATTGAATGATGGGGACATTTAGCCACTTGTTGTCTTACCTGTGTTATGTTGGTCCTAGTCCTTGGATCCATAGGCCATGATGTAAAATTTGTAATTTTAATGTTATGAGATAATGTGGAGTTAGATTTTTGTTGTGTCTTGTGTAAATTTTAAACTTGTATTTTAAAATGGATTTTAAAATGATTTTAAGAAGGTTTAAGGTGTGTTTTATGTTGGAAAAATAGCCTATGTCTAAGGTATAGGGGTTATAAGGTTATTTTTACCATTTATGACTTTATTAAAATTGTTTAGGCCCTTCTTAATTTCTCCCTTTCAAAAGTGGCCAAAATGGGGAGGTGGTTGGGTGGTTGAGTTAGTTTTGGGAGGAAGTTACTTCTCCCTTCCCTTTAAAACTCCCTTTTCATGGAGAGGATAGGGGGTTACCTTGCTTATTTTGTCTTTACATTTTTGGATCTTGTTCTTGGGAGTTCTTAGGGAGGAGGATAGAGGATATTTTTGGAAAGAGGAAGAGTTTATAATTGTTGGGATTATAGTGTATTGAGGTATTCTTTCTCTTGATTCCTTGCAATAATATTTATATGTAGATTTCTTTTGTGGAAGCTTTGATTGAAAAGTTTCAATGTATTGTATTTTATGGTGTCTTTTGTTGTGTTGTGTTGTTTGGTTGTGTGTCCTTTCTAGGGGAGTTGACCGCTCTTGCATAGAGGAGTTTTTGGTCCTCCATGTATAGGGGTCTTGAGTGGGTGTGACTCCCACACTTAGGGGCTTTCATTATTGGGATATGAGTATCCCCTTTTGGATAATGGCCATTACTAGGGTATGAGTACCCTTGCATATATGGGGATATATCCCATTTTACCTTCTACATATTGGTTTTTGGGAGGAATAAGGGTTTTTTTTTATGGTTGTGGTATTGATGTGGTATTGATGTGGTGTTGAGGAGGGGTTGGTGTGGAGTTTATGTGTTTTATTGTGGATATTTAATTATGATGCTTATGCTTATGTTCCCCATTTTAGGTTGAGCCCCTACTCCCCCTAAGTGGTTTTCCCCTTGGGAAAACCAATGTGTTAGACATGTGTTTTTGTTTTTGTGAATGGCTTGATGTGAGGGTTTATGCGTGTGTATATGCAATTATTTTGGTACTTAATGTGTTTATATCTTGTGTTGAATATTTTCCATGTCTAGTTAAGTGCTTCCCCATGCTCGGGGGTGGGTTGTCTCACAACCCTATGGATGGGTGGAGAGACCATTGACATATTGTGGTTTTTATTTCTTGTTCTTTTCAAGTTTTGGATGGATGACTAGAAGATGTTTGAAGTGTGAAAGTACTTTAAAAGAAAAAAGAAAATGGTCCCTTTCATGTTGTGCTTTGGGAAAAAAAATGTTATAGTCACCTTGTAAAATATTAAAGTTATAAACTTGTGTAATTTTCTTATATTTATGAAAAAGGGAAAGATTTATGTAAAAATGAATATTTATTTTATTTTACAAGGTTAGAAGAAAAAATAATAATAAATCTTATGGTTCATGGTGCAACTTGAATTCCTCTATGTATATTACATTTTTTTAAGAAAGGGGGAAAAATATAAGAGTTACAAGTAAATATTTTCAATAGGATTTCATGTTTTAATTGCTTTTACTCACTTAATTGCAATCATGGAAGTAAAATTAAGTATGCACTTATGATTAGTTTGATTGATGAATAAAACATTTAAGGGCTTTTGTAAAACTAATACATTTATCTAATCTTGAATAGAGAAAACATTCTTTTATATAGTGGCACTTGAACAAACACTACAACTTATTTGCAAATCTAAAATAGTATTAAGGATGAAACAATATACTTCAAATCTGAAATATTTGTTCAATATTATCAAATGTAAAATATGGATTCTTAGACCTATCATGCATACATTATGTTTTTGTTAAATAATAAACTTAAAATACGTTTAATCTACAAGTCTAAATAAAATAAATTTATTAATTTATAAATAATACTTAAATTAGTAACGAGTTATAAATACATACATTAAAAATACTACAAAAGTTGAAAAAAAAATCCAATGGGAAGATATTTTTTGCTTCAATTTAAGTAGCAGGGAAAAGAATAATTTGGAATCTTTTCCTATTTTAATGGAGCAACTAATGTTTAGGAATTGAAAATAAGTTGTGGAAAAAGAGGGGGGGGGTTAGAAATAAGCAACAACTGCATATTGCTAAAAATCCACTTGACTCCACAATTTTTTTCCTCTTTTTTAATATTTGATTTCATTTTTCTTTTTCTATTTTTTTATTGTACAAATTATTATTAATACTATTAATACAAATTTAAGTTGTCTGCTTATAACTCCTAAATAAGTTGAGCAGTGAATGCTAGCCAAAATAAGCTAAGCATACACATTGGGACATGAGGAATCCTCCCAAAAATCTGCATTATAAGCACTCTTTGTGGGAATAAATTCTTCAATATTTCTCACTCCAACATCATTGAAAAAAAACTCATTTGCTGCTATAAATTTAATTTTAGGTTGTTAATAACCATCAAGAAAATGTATTAGAATGGTCTATAACATATGCAAAATCAGACCCACAATCATAGATTTAATGAGAATTTTTTTTTAGTATAACATTCACTATTTTAGGAGAGTAAAATCTGCAACAAATAGGAAGCAACATTGAGGAAAAATGGTGTTTCTTCAAGCCTTCAAATCCTCCAAAATGTATGTAACCATGAGAATGCCTTTTGAAATTTTGAAAACAAAAAGTGAAGAATTGCTACAACAAAAAAAAGTTAGAAAGTAAACAAGAAATGAAAAAAACTTTCCATGGAAAACAAGAGAATTAAAGGGAAAGCAATAAGTTAGATAATTGGTTATTTGTTAGTAAATTTTAGTTCTATTAAGTTTTGTTTAAAATTTGCAAATAAACCTAAAATCAAATTTAGTTGGAAATTATTTATAAATTATTGGGTTACTAATAAATCTTAATTAATCATTTGAACACAAATTAAACTTATATGGCTTTAGTTGAATTCCACAAAATTAAAAATGTATTTTTAAACTTAACCCAATCAATGATCAAAGCTAGGTAAGATTTAATAATAATACAAATGTGTTTAAACTAATTTCAATATTTGAAAATTAAGTTGATGGACATAATTTTAAGATCAATAGAGATACAACATGTAGGTTCCAAAGAGAAATTGGTAAAATACCTTAACTTGAAAATGGTAAGGAAACCTATTTGTTGAGAAGAATCATCAACGAAATACACCCAACTCATTAAATCTTGAACTTTGGATAATAGAATAACCAAGTAGGGAAATTTGATTAGTTAAAATATCAATGAATGAGGCTATAGTTTTAAGCATAGAAAACAATTATATCAAGTCTAAGTTGCTATATAAAATTTTAGTGAATTTTGATTCAACTTAGAATTCGAAATTATAATTAAGTTTAATACCAACTCTATGTTTTTTTTATGTAATAGTAAATTCAAGGATAGTTGAAAATATTTACCTTAAATTTTATTTTGGTTCAAGTATGAATGTTATGAAATAACATTCAATTGATGTACCTCTAAATAGTATATTACAATAGGAGTTCCTTAATAGCCCTATTAGAAAAACAAACGACGTTAGAAAGAGAAGACGTTGTAAGAGTTATTAGAATTTTGTCAAAATAAAAAATAATTAGTTGTCTTAAACACATTCAAGTTGAACATTTGGAGCGAAATTACACACTAGGATAGTAAAGAAATGTGAAACGTAGAGAACATAGTTTCATCAATCTATAGTTTACCCTTAGCATATGAATCCACCATAGAAAAATCAGCAAGTTGAGAAAATTTGATAGTTGTGTATGAGTTAGACTGAGTTAAATTTAGTCACTAGAGAAAGAATTAACTAATGATATTAATGTAGAAGATGATCTAAATTAGGAACTTCATTAATAATGATTACCCCCTTTAATCTCTTAATCTCTCTACTAAAAGTTCGCCACCTTGTTAATGATACTACTTAAGCCAATGGTATTGATTCTTGGAAAGATTATTATTTCAGTTTTTTAATTTGTTTGATCAATTTAAGATAACTCAATTATTGATAATATAATAGGAGTTCCCAATGTTCATAAACTTCATAAAAGATTTAAGTTAGAGTTAAATTTTATTTTAAGTTTGTGAAAAGTATCCTATCATATCTTTCATTTATTTAACTTAATATTTATTCTATAGATAAAGTTATTGGTATATTGGTGCATACATTGGTGTTGGCTTTGCTAATTTGTTGTCATCGTAGATGCTAAGGAAATGCTTCTAGGTGCTAAGTTTGATTAATGAATAAATGAAACTTGGTAAAAATGTTTGTATATTAGTCACCATATACCCACTTAATTGTCTAGGAGTGTATATAGATTACTTAAGGAAAATAGTCTTGATTCTTGTTGTGTGAGGAAAAAACAAATTGGTGGTTGTGTTAGTGTATAGTTGGGCATAGTTGTTGAGAATAAACTCACAAAATATTTTATGATATTGTGCACCTCAAAACAATTAATTTTTACACATTAGAAAACTATTTTGATACACCTTCAACATTTATATTCCTTCATTAATATGAGAGTTAAATAAATTTATTGTTCAATTATCAATTCCAACTCCTAACTTAAAACTAAATTAATTTTGTGATTAATGTTTTCCAATTTTTTAATTAGCCTAGATTTATGAGAAAGGGTTTTTTTATTCCCTTACAAAAACAAAATCAAAAAGGTTTAATTTTAATAAAAAAGTTAAAAATGTTGAGAAGCCATTGGCGATGGACACATGTGTGGTGAGAGCCTCCAACGGATACTATTTTGAAATACACGCTTTAAATCCCATCTTTGAAATGTGTAGTTAAGAATTTGATTTGATTTTTTGTTCGTTGCAGGTTTTTCTTTCCTAATCATAGAGGCCTCTGCTGAACTCCTTAAAACAACAATGGCGGCTGAAAATCCAAATCAATTCAGGCATGAATTTGAAAAGTATTGCGAGCATCTCAACGAGTTGGTACACTTTCAATTTTCCTGACTTATTCTTGCCAGTTTTTGCCCCTATTGTTCTTCAATGTGAATTGTGTATGGCTTTTTCTTGTAGTTTGTGAGAGATTTCAATGATTTGTTCTTTGCAGGTTTTTGTTTCCTGATATGATCATAGAGGCCTCTGCTGAATGCCTTAAAACAACAATGGTGGTTGAAAAACCAAATCAATTCAGACATGAATTTGAAGAGTATTGCGAGCGTCTCAACGAGTTGGTACACTTTCAATTTTCCTAATATATGATCACAGAGGCCTCTGTTGAATGCCTTAAAACAACAATGGCGGCTGAAAATCCAAATCAATTCAGACATGAATTTGAAAAATATTGCGAGCATCTCAACGAGTTGGTACACTTTCAATTTTCCTTACTTATTATTCTTGCCAGTTTTTGCCCCTATTGTTCTTCAATGGCTTTTTATTGTAGTTTGTGAAAGATTTTGACGCAAGAGGCAAAACCCAACTCACTCCTTCAATTCTCCCAAACCAACTTACACACATACACAGATTCACAGCTTACATAATTTCGTTCAACTCCACAGCTAGTCCGAAATCAAATTGACAATTTATCAATTAAACAACTTAAACTACACAAAGAAGGCGGAGACAAAGTTAGTTTGTTCCATCAACATAAATCTCTCATATATCCTCTATTGCAATCAATCAAATTACAAAGAAAATTCTAAATTGAATCAAAATTGCCCTGTCGTCTTTCTTGAACTTCCCTCTGCAACATTTAGTATTTTTATTTGCTTTATATCCTCTGTCAGAGGATGAGTAGTCCCACTATGGGTGCGTCCAAATCATACCTCTCATCAGCAACCGTAATCCGCAAATGTTTTCTTTGTTTCTTCTTATGGCAATCTCTCAGCACTATTGGTTTATATAGCACGACCTTCTACCAGGTTTTTCTGCACGTTTGATATGAATTCCTATGCGCATCCTGATGCAATACAAAGTGAAGAAATCAACACCATCAATCAATCTTCAGCAAAAATCTCTAACTCACCTTTCTTGACACACTTATTCAACTATATGTCTCTTTGTAACATTATCAAACATTTGAAATAAGAGTTCCAATCTCCTTCAAGTTCTTCAAAACACTCTTAACCATTAACCAAGATCAACTTCCTTTATAACTTCATTCAAGGCTTCATTTTAGACTATGTTCATTAGTTTGGATACCATTTACAGTTTTCTAAAACATAATTACAAATCAGTATAAGTTTCTTTGGAGGACTTGGTTCAAACTTAACTATACTCCCTGCTAAACAGGCCTAAATAGGCTTCAACACAGTAGGGCTTTATTGAATATACAAGCTCTGACCTTGATTACTCTTTGCCAACCTCTCAACCACATTATTTTGGACCTACACAAGCTTTATTCACCATTAAAAGTTCATTCCCATATCAAATTTTGTAAACCCTAGGTCAGGTTTCCTTCACAATTCTGTCTCAGACTGAATACTCGGAAAAACCAGTCAGAACTTCATTCCACAACGCCTTAAATCTTATAGCCTTGACTCAAAATCATTGGAATATGAGAGTTTATACACCATAGAACAACATCACCAAAAACCAGATGCTTTTTCCAACAGAATAAAGAGAAACATAATTATCTACAGTCTCTGGATACCCTAACAGAGGGTTTTGACTGTTTTTACAAAAATCCCAAATACTTTCACATTACTCTATAAAAACGAATGAAAATTGTTTCAGAGTAAGGTAGAAACATAGATACAACATTTGAACTATAATCCCAAAATGACTCAACCTAATAAGTAAACACCAAAAATGGACTCAAATGGTCCTCTTAGACCTTATTGGATCCAATGACATGATCCTCAAACCAAAAGTTTGCTCTCTTGCCTACTTGAGGCCTTGCTCTTCTTGGATGCACCCGCATCACATCCTTTACTCCCTTAGCGCTGCCTATCTCCTCTTTGCAGACTCTCAAGTCTCACGAAACCTCCTCTTTTACCTTCTATGCAGCCTTTTCCCCGCTGCTTCCACACTTCACGCATCACCCTTTACCTGTGCAAATTTATTTCAATTAAAACTGGAAACTCCCTTCCAGATGACTGCGCCCCTTTCATCTTAGACTTTTGTTTCATTCAAATGTTATTATTTAGACTTCCACCGCGACCTTTGGTTTGCTAATTCTTGGTATTCTCTGGCGCCCTGTTTCCTTTATTCGACATTTGCTAATTTTTCCCAAAAAAAAATGCATTGCCATTTAACTTTCTTATTCTCCAAGAGACATTATCTGGCTTTGTGGGGTCAATTATACACAAACGGAAACGAGAAAGAGAAGAGGAGTTCTTTGCAACAACAATCAAAGCTGTATTTGTCATTTGATGGCAGAAATATAATACAGAATTGAGCTTTGAATAGCCCCTTGAAATAACCAATAAGCTTTGCTCCTTGACCATAAGGATCTATTGGGACAACACGCAATTCCTCCAAATCCTTGCATGTTGAGTGTTGAGGAAACCACTTCAAGTCCTTTGCCTTCTATATGATCCAATACCCATAAGCGCTGCAGTTTGTGGCAATGACTTAAGTTCAGAGATCTCAAATTCAAATAGACAGAGTAGACTGAAGGTAGGTGCAGCATCTTCCATATAGAGAGATACCATAACAAAAATTCACACAAACCAAAAAAAATAAAATTAAACTTTGTTTTGTTTGACGATCACGTCTGTACCCGGATGCTCTGCATCAGATTTCAATGATTTGTTCTTTTCTGGGAATGTTGTGTATGGAATGTAGAATGATAAAAGAGAGAGGCTTGTGAAGGCTAGAAGGTTACTTTTCAGGTTCAGAGTTACTTATGTCACATAGATTCTGAATTTGAGAATTTAAATTGTGTTTGTGTGGGAAGGAGTATAAAGTCTAAGGAATTTGTTACTTCGTCATATACAAGAAATTGAAATCGTAAAAACATTTAACTGGATTTGCACAGGATATTTTTTCAATTTAAATGTTTATTAAGGATTTTGGCATTTTGGGTTTCCCAACACTCTGTTCTTGAGGTTGAATATGTGGCCCTCTAGTAAATGTTGGGTTAAGCTTGGCCAGAGTTCTTGATATTTGAAAACATGGGCATGCTGGGTTAACCCATAATCATTATTCTATTACCTGACCATTTCTTCAAGATTTATAAGATTTATGGGTTCCAGATTGGACTGCCTTGAAAGAACAGGAGGACACGTCCATGTAGTCCTCACACCTACACTGCCTCCAATTATGAGAAATTCCTATCAATCCCCCAACAAATCCATTCCAAGAGCATAAAAAGATGTTTGCTCTCTGCTTCCCATGGCCATTGGAAAGCCGAAAGACATCCAATTGAAGTTCTTCAACTTCAAAAACTCTTTAAATTCCAACCTCTGCCCTGTATCAGATCGAGTTTGCCACTTTAATAGAATATTGTTTGCCTCTTTTGACAAGTTCGTCAGGGTTAATGTTTAGTTTGCCACTTTTGTAAGTTGCAAATTGCACTATTCTTGTTTTTCCGAGTACTTCTGACATTATCAAACTGAATTGAAGCCTTTGGGGATGTCTCAGATCACCCCTTAACTGGTATGCATTTTGTGTCATTCAATTAAGTGACGAATGGTTCTCCCATGTCAAGTCCTAATAGGTGAATTAATGGTCTAGCATGCTTCGATCGAATTTATGGATCATGAAGGTTTGCTTAAGTTTTTTTTATTTCATTTTACTCGTATATGAAGTCAATTGAAAAACCTTGAGGTGCCAATGTTTGAGGTTTAGGATCTTATTAATTCAAACCTCATCTAAGGAGATGTCAAAGAAAAGTTATTTGTTTGAGGACCTAAGGTCTCAAGGACTTGGAAATTGGATATATGTAGAATCCCTTTGCTCTGGAACCTTACTCTAATAGTCTAAGTTCTCTCAAGTCTAAGGTATGAGAAATATTAAAATTTTAAGTCATATTTGTAAAATTTGGTTAGGGAGATAGTCACACAACATCAAGGAGTTTTAGTGAAAGTACAAGAACTAATGCAAATATAAAATAAAGTAATTAACTAAATGCAAAACTAAAATAAAATAATTAACTAAATGCAAAAATAAAATAATACACCCAACAACCCCCCATAGGCATTGCTTAGGTGGGTAGGAAAGATAGCTAAATGGGTCCCGACAAATGTGTAACCATGTTAGGTGCCCATGTACAAAATGATCCCATTGAAAAGAAGAGAAGGAGAAAACTTATAGGATGGAACTCCCCTTAAGAGAGGCTGAAGAGAGTTGGGCTAAGTGACCCCACAAAAAATAATTGAGAATGATAAAATCCCATGTGAGGAAAAAATCCCCCTAGAATAGAGAGAAGAAGAGAGACTACACAACCCCCCTCAATGTGCAGTTTCCTAGCCGATGGTAAATGCTCAATTGTGAATGCTAAAGATGATCCATTGTCATATCCCTACCAATAAATCAAACTACAACAAACAAATCACCTTATGCTAGCCAACCCTCCTGGTATTTTGAGAAGGCAAATAAAAAAATAAATTATTATTTTATCAGGTCGACCACCCTTTAGTGCCCAATATTATGGCACAGTTTGGCCGACTCCTTTCAACTTCGGCCAACTCCTTTGTAATTAGAAATTAAATTAAATTATGTTCATCTGTATGGGTTGACTTTGTCATATAGGTGTTTATATAAATAGCCCCAAGTTCGTAATGAAAAAGGATTAGAAGGCATAAATTAATAATTAAGCAAAAATAAAGGAAGTGTAGCAATTCAATTAAAAAAGGCAGTAATTAAAGGACAAATGTTAATATATTAAAAGGTAGCAATTAGAAATAAACTAAAAGACAACAATTAGTAATTATTAATAAATGAAAGGTTGCGATAAGGGACAACAATTAATAGGAAGAGTCACCTCCATTCTTAAGGCATACGATGGGGATATATGAGGGAGACACATCATTTGCAAGGAGGGCATCAAGGAATGAAATCAAGCAATCAAAAAATAAATAATGATATGCATTCAGGAAGGCAACAACCCTTAAACATAATAAGGGAATATGATTGGGAAGAGAAGAGAGAATCATCTTCATAAAATATTTATTTTCAGGCCGATATCTACAGATTGTAGAAAGCAGATCAGAGTTAGTCATTTGCATTCAAGGACAAAATCAATAATTATTACACCTGTTGTTGTAGATATAGCAATCATATGTTTTCATGGATATTGTGGTATGCTCTATCATTATTGTGATGTATTTATTGTTGCATAATATCAATGAATCTAAACATATTTAATGTTTTGCAATGCTCATCAATGCGACCGTGAGTAGAAGGGGGAAAATATCCCAGTAGGGTGAGCAGTTACAAGATTTCTAAGTACACCACTCCAAGCTGGCCATTTGCGGCCAAGGGGGTGAGTATCTGCCCTTGGGCTTAGGAAGGTGAATCTACTAGCCTCCTATTGTAGCTTCTCCCCATTCTCCACATAAGAGGGATGGATGAGGTAGCAATGGTAGGGAATGCAGTTACAAGTTTATCAACCAAGTACGCCATCCCATATTCGATAGTTGTGTGTCTGCCACTTGAGGGTCAAGAGGGATGGTATATCCACTCTTGGGCTTGGTATGGATAGCTTTAGGTAGACATATTATGCTTCTCATCCAAGTACTGTTATGATCAAACTTCCAATACTCATTATGGGTATTGGGTGGTTTATATTGTTTGAAATAGTTATGTATCGAAATGATTTAAATAGACAAGTCATTTATTATATATATGTTTGATCATATGAAGTATATTCTAATGGTATCTAACCTAATTGTAGGACCTAAACCAAGATTTATCTAGCTTAAGGCATTTAAAATTGTGAGTTATAACCCTAACTACATTATATTTATGAATCTAGGGCAAGATTTAGGGAAAAACAAACACAAAGGTGCATGTACGATATCTTCCCATTCTTGAAAGGAACATAAGGGAAGAAAACAGATTATTTATGATGTCTCTGGAATTTTCTCAAATCTCACCATGCCTTTGTTGAAAGGTGTCACAATCAAATCAGGAGTCCTAGGCCTAATTGAAAAACATGACAATCCAAAATCTTGTGGAAATAGATGTCGAATAAAATCCAAAGATGATGGGACAACAATTATGATGGAACTGGCATCAAAGAGGATATGATTGTCCTTAATAGTGTTCTCCAAACATGCAAGAGGGGACTCACAAAACAAACTTGCAAGATTTGTCAAATACTCATCCCAAGAAGCAATCTTTGGTAGATGATGAATATGATCCTGCTCCATTGAATCATTGTAAGCCCCATAGCAACAAAAATCTTTTGGGGAAAAAAATAGGCAAACAAAAAGTAAAAGATTTTTCGAAAAAATCGGATTTAAAAAAAGAAGTAAAAAATTGTAGAACAAGAGATAAAAAACTATTTTTTTGAAATTGAAAGGCCATTTCCATAGCTTAGAGATATAGAGAGAAAATAAAATAAAGAGTTTAACTAATGAATTGTAGATAATAGATTTTTATAGTGTATATTCATATAGCTAATTACATTGCATTGCACATCTTTCAAACTCAAAGCATTACTTCACATTGCATAAAGAATAACTAGATGCTAATAGATGACAAATTTCAATTACAATATAGTTTTTACAAATTCAACCTAAGCAGTTATGCAATTAGTTTATATTGCATCACTAATAACTAGGAGCAACTGGCAATTGCATTTGCTTGTCATGGCATTCCATGAGACCACATTTCTTTGAGGCATTTTTCAAACAGTTCACTGCCTTGTCTATGCTACCACATTTTTCATACATGTCTACCAAAGCATTTTATAAAACAATTCACTGCCTTGTTGCTATGGCTAAAATCTTAAAACAGGTGCTTTCGAACAAGTTATGGATGCTTGGAAAAAATATATCAAAGCATAATAGTAAGCTATAGCATAGATAAGGCAATGAACTATTTGAAAAATGCCTCAAAGAAATGTGGTCTCATGGTGATGGAATGCCATGACAACCATGAGACCACATGCAATTATTATGGCATTCTATCACCATGAGACCACATTTCTTTGAGGCATCTTTTCAAACAGTTCACTGACTTATCTATGGTTTCATGGCATTCCACCACCATGAGACCACATTTTTTTGATGCATTTTTTCAAACAATTCACTAGAACCCATCTCTCATGATAGTGACTGGTCCACTTAGCACTCATTACATTTGGATGATGCTCAGAGAGTTGAAGCATTGGGCCTTCCCGAGAGGTCACCCATCCCAGTACTACTCGAGCTCAAATGCGCTTAACCACAAAGTTTTCCCCAAGGCTAAGCCCAGTTAGCTTGCAACCCTATTTGCAAAACCTTTAGCAAGTGTTGTGGCTTATGAACCATTCATTATAGAGCCCCTTCAGCTCATCATATACCTCCTACTTATCAATTGATGAGCTAAAGGGGCTTGATAATGAATGGTTCATAGGGCAAAACACTTGCTAAAGATTTTGAAAATGGGTTTGCAAGCTAAGTGGGCTTAGCCTTAGGGAAAACTCTATGGTTAAGCACGTTTGAGCTGGTGTAGTACTGGGATGGGTGACCTCCTGGGAAGGCCCGGTGCTTTACCTTTGTGAACATCACCCAAATGTAATGAGTGCTAAGTGGACCATTCACTATCATGAGAGATGGGTTCTTGTGAACCACTAATGAAACATGGGTCAATGAGTTTGACTCGTAAAACTACACGGTTGAATCCTGATAGCAATATCATAAGTTCACTACCTTGTCTATGCTACCACATTTTTCATACATGTTTACCAAAACATTTTATCAAACAGTTCACCGCCTTGTTGCTATGGCTAAAAGCCTAAAACAAGTGCTTTCAAACAAGCTATGGATGCTTGGAAAAAATCTATCAAAGCATAATAGTAAGCAACAACATAGACAAGGCAATGAATTGTTTGAAAAAAAGCCTCAAAGAAATGTGGTCTCATGGTGATGGAATGCCATGACAATCGCTTGTCATGGAATTCCATCACCAATTGTCATGGCATTCCATCACCATGAGACCACATTTCTTTGAGGCATTTTTTCAAATAGTCCACTTCCTTATCTATGCTACCACATTTTTCATACATGACTACCAGAGCATTTTACCAAATAGTTCATTGCATTGCTACTATGGATAAAAGCCTAAAACAAGTGCTTTTGAACAAGCTATGGATGCTTGGAAAAAATCTATCAAAAGATAATAGTAAGCAATAACATAGACAAGGTAGTGAACTGTTTGAAAAAATGCCTCGAAGAAATGTGGTCTCATGGTGATGGAATGCCATGCAAATTGCTATGACAATTCATGGCATTCCATCACCATTAGACCACATTTCTTTGAGGCATTTTTTCAAACAATTCATTCCCTTACTAGGCTACCATGTTTTTCATACATGTCTACCAAAGCATTTTATCAAACAGTTCACTACCTTACTACTATGGCTAAAAGCCTAAAACAGGTGCTTTCAAACAAGCTATAGATGCTTGGAAAAAATCTATCAAAGCATAATAGTAAGCAATAGCATAGACAAGGTAGTGAACTGTTTGAAAAAATGCTAGGCATTCCATCACCATGAGACCACATTTCTTTAAGGAATTTTTTCAAATAGTTCATTGCCTTGTCTATACTACCACATTTTTCATACATGTCTACCAAAGCATTTTATCAAATAGTTCACTACCTTGCTGCTATGGCTAAAAGCCTAAAATAGGTGCTTTCGAACAAGCTATGGATGCCTGGAAAAAATATATCAAAGCATAATAGTAAGCAACAAGCTATGGTCTTATGGTTTTTTTTTTCATGTGAAAATTAGCACAATTTTATTCGTGTTTTTTGTAGGTTTTAAACAAAAATTTTGGCGATTTTGCAATTTGAAACGAGAAAAAAATAGGGAAAAAATCATCCAACCTATACATGTTTTAAAAATCGCAATTAATCAGGATTTTTTGCAAATTTATGCTTCTATGGAAAGCCCCATCGGAAGCAACATTTGAACATGGAAGTAGGATAAGATAGAAATGAGATCTTAGTGCTTGTCACTTGATTACATTGTTCATCCATTGATGATGTGTACACAAAATATGTTTGAGCATGAACACTAGATGAATTTTCTATGTTGGAATATAAGAGTCCTATGCCTCAAGATGCTAACTTGAAGATAGAGAAGATGAACCCTTTGAATCTATGATAGGATCCATAGAAGCCAAAGTCTCAACAAGAGTTTATGTAGGAGGAGAAGAAGCATCAAGAGAAGTCTCAATGTCATAACAACATTCAAGCTCTTCCCATTTAGCAAGCACATTGATTATATCTTGATCATATGGTATGAAAACATCAATAGGTACAAAATGTAATGTCCCCTTCTTAGCCAGTTCCAATTGCAGAGGGGTTAGCCTATTATTTTAACCCTTGTAGGCTAATGAACATAGCTAGAGGGTTCTCAGAGGTAGTTACTTGGTCAGTGGTGGCATTACTTCTCTCTGGTGCTTTGCTTGGTTCAAGATTAGGCCTTTGTAGAGGTTTTTGGGCTCAGATTGGCATACTTACTATTTATAGTAAGTCATCTAGGCACTAGAGTTTAGAGTTACTATATATAGCAAGTTACCTGGACATATGGTGATTTCAATGTTGATCCCATTCTTACTTGGCTTGGAGGAATAAGGTTTATTGTGCAAGTTATATTATTTAATTATTAAGAAACATAGTAACAATCCATTCGTACTAAGAAACATATCATCCTTCTCCTTTGTCATTCAAATCAAAGGTGTCTTAAAAAAATTATATCCCTGTGACCCAACTCATACCTTTCTGACCCCAACTTGGCAGAATGTAAGACCAAGGTAAGGCGAGTTGGGTGTTGGGTCAGGTCACGAGGATACCAATTAGTCAAAAATACATTCGTATTAAAAGGCATATCATCCTTCTCCTCTACCCTTTGGATCAAAGGTGCCTTGGAAGAATTTACATCCTTGTGACCCAACTCATAACTTTCTGACACCAACTTGGTAGAATGTAAGACCAAGATAAGGCAGGTTGGGTGTTGGGTCGAGTTAAAGGGATACCCCTGAGTCAACAATCCATTCGTATTAAGAAACATATCATCCTTCTCGTCTGCCCTTTGGATCAAAGATGTCTTAAAAGAATATCTATCTATGTGAGCCAACTCATACCTTTCCTAACCCAACTTGTCAGAATGTAAGACCAAGGTAAGGCAGGTTGGATGTTGGGTCGGGTCATGGGAATATCCCTAAGTCAACAATCCATTTGTATTAAAAAACATATCATCCTTCTCCTCTTCCCTTTAGATCAAATGTGCCTTAGAAGAATTTATATATCTGTGACCCAACTCATTCCTTTCTGACCCCAACTTGGAAAAATGTAAGACCAAGGTAAGGCGGGTTGGGTGTTGGGTTAAGTCACGGTGATACCCCTGAATCAACAATCCATTCGTATTAAGAAAATATATCATCCTTCTCATCTATCCTTTAGATGAAAGGTGCCTTAGAAAAATTTATATCTTTTTGACCTAATTCATACCTTTTCGACCCCAACTTGGCAGAATGTAAGACCAAGTTAAGGCAGATTGGTTGTTGGGTTGGGTGAAGGGGATACCCCTTAGTCAACAATCCATTCATATTTAAAAACATATCATTCTTCTCCTCTACCCTTTGGATCAAAGGTGCCTTGAATTTTTTTATATCCTTGTGACCCAACTCATACCTTTCTGACTCCAATCTGACATAATGTAAGACCAAGGTAAGGCAGGTTGGGTGTTGGGCCGAATTACGAGGATACCTCTAAGTCAACAATCCATTCTTAGTAAGAAACATACCATCTTTCTCCTCTGCCCTTTGGATCAAAGGTGCTTTAGAAAAAAAATTATCCATGTGAGCCAACTCATACCTTTCTGACCCAAACTTGGCAGCATGTAAGACCAAAATAAGGTGGATTGGGTGGGTCGAGTCACCGAGATACCCCTGAGTCAACAATCCATTCATATTAAAAAATATATCATCCTGCTCCTCTGCCATTTTGATCAAAGGTAGCTTAGAAAAAATTATCTCTGTGACTCAATTCATACCTTGTCAACCCCAACTTGGCAGAATGAAATTCCAAGGTAAGGCAGGTTGGGTGTTAGGTTTGGTCACAGGGATACCCCTGAGTCAACAATCTATTTGTATTAAGAAATATATTGTTCTTCTCCTCTATCGTTTGGATCAAAAGTGCCTTGGAAGAATTTAAATCCTTGTGACCCAACTCATACCTTTCCAACCCCAACTTGGCAAAATGTAAGACCAAGGTAAGGTAGGTTGGGTGTTGGGCCGAGTCACGAGGATACCCTTGATTCAATAATCCATTCATATTAACAAACATATCATCTTTCTCCTATACCCTTTGGATGAAAGGTGTTTTAGAAGAATTTATATCCTTGTGACCTAACTCATACCTTTTCGACCCCAACTTGGTAGTATGTAAGACCAAGATAAGATATGTTTGTGTTGGGTTGGGTCACAGGGATACGCTTCAATAAAAAATCTATTTTTATTAAAAAACATATCATCCTTCTCCTCTGCCCATTGGATCAAAGATGTCTTGAAAGAATTTTCATCCTTGTGACCAGACTCATACATTTTTTACCCCAACTTGGCAAAATGTAAGACCAAGGTAAGGCAGGTTTTGTGTTGGGTTAGGTCATGAGGATACCCTTGAGTCAACAATCCATTCGTATTCGGATTAAAAGTGTCTTTAAATTTTTTTTATCCCTATGATTTAACCCATACCTTTTCGACCCCAACTTGGTAGAATGTAAAATGGGTTGGGTGATGGGTTGGGTCACAGGGATACCCCTGAATCAACAATCCATTCCTATGAAAAACATATCATCCTTCTCCTCTGCCCTTTGGATCAAAAGTGCCTTAAAAAAAATTATATCCTTGTGACCCAACTCGTACCTTTTCGACCCCAACTTGGCAGAATGTAAGACTAAGGTAAGACAACTTTGGTGATGGGCTTGGTCATGTGGATACCCCTAAGTCAACAATCCATTTGTATTAAAAAACATATCATCCTTCTCCTCTTCCATTTGGATCAAAGGTACCTTAAATTTTTTTTTATCTTTGTGACCCAACTAATACCTTTCTGACCCCAACTTGATAAAAAGTAAGACCAAGAAAAGATAGATTGGGTGTTGGGTTAGGTCATAAAAATACCTTTGAGTGAAAAATCCATTTGTATTAAGATACATATCATCATTTTCATCTTCCCTTTGGATCAAGTGTGTATTAATATAATTTATATCCATGTGACCCAACTCATACCTTTCTAGCCCCAACTTGGCAGAATGTGAAACCAAGATAAAGCAGGTTGAGTGTTGGGCCGAATCACGAGGATGCCCCTAAGTCAACCATTCATTCGTATTAAGAAACATATCATCCTTCTCCTCTGCCTTTTCGATTAAATGTGTCTTTGAACAATTTTTATATGTGTGACCCAACTCATACCTTTCAAACCCCAACTTGGAAGAATGTAAGACCAAGATAAGGTGGGTTAGGTAAGATAAGGTGGGTTAGGTGGGGTGAGGCATGGGGATACCTCTGAGTCAATAATCCATTCATATTAAAAAACATATCATCCTTCTTCTCTACCATTTGGATCAAAGGTGTCTTACAATTTTTTTATCCCTCTGACTCAATTCATACATTTTCGACCCCAACTTTGCAGAATGTAAGACCAAGGTAAGGCAAGTTGGGTGTTGGGTCAGGTCATGGGGATACCTCTAAATCAACAATCCATTTGTATTAAAAAACACATCATCCTTCTCCACTGTCATTTCGATCAAAAGTGTTTTGGAAGAATTTATATCTTTGTGACCCAACTCATACCTTTCCGACCTCAACTTGGCAGAATGTAAGACCAAGGTAAGGCGAGTTGGGTGCTGGGTTGGGTCACGAGGATACCCCTGAGTCAACAATCCATTTATATTATGAAAACATAACATCCTTCTCCTCTGCCCTTTGGATCAAAGGTGTCTTAGAAAAAAATTATCCTTGTGACCCAATTCATACCTTTATGACCCAACCTTGGCAAAGTGTAAGACCAAGGTAAGGCATGCTAGGTGTTGGGTAGGGTCACGGGGATACCTTTGAGCCAACAATCCTTTTGTATTAAGAAACATATTATCCTTCTCCACTACCCTTTGGATCAAAGGTGCCTTAGAAAAATTTCTATCCCTTTTACCAAACTCATACTTTTTTGAATTCAACTTTGCAGAATGTAAAACCAAGGTAAGGCGAGTTGGGTATTGGACCGAGTCACGAGGATACCCCTGAGTCAACAATCCATCAATATTAAAAAACAAATCATCTTTATTTTATACCATTTGGATCAAAGGTGTTTTACAAGAATTTATATCCTTGTGACCCAACTCATACCTTTCTAACCCTAATCTAGAAGAATGTAAGATCAAAGTAAGGCAGGTTGGATGTTGGGTCGGGTCACAAGGATACCCCTTAGTCAACAATCCATTCATATTAAGAAACACATCATCCTCTCCTCAGCCTTTTTCATCAAAGGTGCCTTAAAAGAATTAATATCCTTGTAACCCAACTCATACTTTTCCGACCCCAACTTGACAATATGTAAGACAAAGGTAAGACGGGTTAAGTGTTGGGTCGGGTCACGGGGATACTATTGAGTCAACAATCCATTTGTATTAAGAAGCATATCATCCTTCTTCTTTTCCCTTTGGATCAAAGATGCTTTAAAATAATTTTTATCTCTGTGACCCAACTCATACCTTTCCGACCCCAACTTGGCAGAATGTAAGACCAAGGTAAGGTGGATTGGGTGTTGGGTTGGGTCACGGGGATATCTATGAATCAACAATCCATTCCTATGTATTTTGTCCTTTGGATCAAAGGCGCCTTAAAAAAAAAAATCCTTGTGACCCAACTCATACCTTTTCGACCCTAATTTTGTAGAATGTAAGACCAAGGTAAGGCGGGTTGGGTGTTGGGTGTTGGGTTGGCTCACGTAGATACCCCTAAGTCAACAATCAATTCGTATTAAGAAACATATCATCCTCCTCCTCTACCGTTTGGATCAAAAGTAATTTAAAAGAATTTTTATGTTTGTGACCCAACTCATACCTTTCCGACCTCAACTTGGCAGAATGTAAGATGCCCAAGTTAAGACAGGTTGAGTGTTGGGCCAAATCACAGGGATACCCCTAAGTCAAAAATCCATTTGTATTAAACTGATACTAAAAAGCATATACATATAATTGAAAACTTCAAATAAACTAGACTACTAAGATAGCCTTAAGTAAGTTTCTCAAATTAGAAGGTAAATATGATTTCTTCCTTTCATGATATAATACATACAATAGGTAACTTACATCAGATTGAAAGCTAAATACATCTTATACTATTTTTTTACTTACAACCATACAACTTTGTGAATAGTAACTTGCTACAGTACCAAACCCCAATGAAATGCACACTCCCCTTGAAATCCAAACTTCTCCCTTTCAAATCCAATATGTGAAGCTTCTTTTGCCTAGAGTGTCCCTTATTGGTGAGATTGCAGCCTCTTAGAAGAGGCATTTTTTTTTTATATATGTTGATTAAAACCCTCAAGAAAGGGACGACTAGTTGTAGCTCTTCATTTCAATCCAGAAACTCCTCAAAATGCAAGCAACCCCTTAGCAAACAATGATGAAGTTAATGGCTGCCAATCCCACTCAAAAATCAACTCAAAAACTTTGCCAACGACTCCTAATGTAACCAAAACTTGCATTCAAATTCAGCCCAACAACCTTAATGTGGTGTTTCACACCCTCAAGCAGCTCAAACATGAAAAACCAAGCCCCCTCCAAGCTCACAAACTACAAAAATTAGGAAACCTTTGTTTCTCTCTCCCTCCAAGCCAAGCTCCACATGCCAAAGAAAAAAAATAGCCAATTCCTTGAATGGGTCAAACTTCTCTTCAAGAGCTTTATAATTTAACATTGAAAACACTATTCATTAAAGTCAACACTATTCACTTTAAGTTATGTCAATTTCACTTTATAAGTGAATAGTGCCAAATTAAAATAAAGTGACCCCCTCCAATTAAAAGACACATGGTCCCTAGGTAAAAAGGGTGAAATAGAAGATAATAACATAATTAATCACCTTCAACAAGCAAAACACCATAATTCACCTTGTCATAGAGCTCCGAGGATCAACACTGCTAATGGATGAACCAATGACAATCACAATTGACCCTTTATCCAAACTCATTAGCCTACGAGGATCGACATAATAGGCTAATACATTGATTTACAAATGTCTAACTAGAAGGGGAGATTACAGTCCGCCCTCCCTGAAATTTCTTGTCCCCAAGCAATCTCAACTCTAAATGTTATAAAATGTCCTCGCTCTCCGATGTAGCATCCTCTACCTACAAGTCCTTCCATTTGATCAGATATTCCCCGATGACCCTTCTCTGCAACTATCTCTCTCTAACATCTAAGATGGCCTCAGGTACAAGAATCAATTTCCCCTCATCATCCAAGGGTGGTAAAGTTTTGGAAGGAACAACATGGTGTCCCAACGCCTTCTTGAGGCGTGACACATGAAATACATTATGTACCCTCCTATCTACTGACAAATCTAACTCATAAGCCACCTCACCTAGTCATCGAATGATCCTGAAAGGCCCATAGTACCATGGCTTAAGTTTCTCTGCAACACTCTTCCTCAGAGTGGATTATCGATAGGGTTGCAACATCAGATACACCATTTCTCCAACCTCAAAAGAACGCTCAACTCTCCTTTGATCCACATATTGCTTTTGTTGATTCTATGCCTTATGAATGTTCTCACGAAGAGCTCTCATAATATCCTAGTTCTCTTGTAAAAGATTCCCAGCACTGGGCACTGTATTGTCACTCAACAATAAGTCAAGAAAGTTGGGCACCTCATACCCATATAATGCCATAAATGGGGACATCTAAATCAACATGTGGTGAGTGGTATTATTACAATACTCAAAAAGATGAATCCACTTCACCCAACCCTTTTGCTACCCTGTGATATAGTTTTAAAGGTATCCTTCCACCCATTTATTTACAATCTTCATTTGGCCATCTATCTGTGGGTGGTAGCTAGTGCTCGGAGTCAGCTCAGTCCCACAAAGCCTGAATAGCTCTAGCCAGAAGTGACTCAAGAATCGACTATCTCTGTTGATGACGATGCTCTGTGGTAGCCCATGCAACATGAATACCTCACGAAAAAACAACTTTGCTACCTGCGTAGTTGAATATGTAGTTGCTATCGGAAAAACAAATTGAGCATACTTTGTGAGGCGATCAACAACTACATAGATAAAGTCTCTGCCCTAGGCTTTCAACAAGCTTGTAATGAAATCCATCGACAAGCATTCCCACTTCCTATCAGGAGATGGAACTGGTTGAAGTAACCCAACATGATAGGTGTGCATGTTTATTTTGTTGACAAACTAGACACTCTCTAACATACCTAAGGACATCTGGCTTGAGTCCTTTCCAAGTGAAACGCTCCCAAACCAGCCTATAAGTTTTGAAATACCCAGGATGTTCGGCCATGGGTGCATCATGGAAGGCCCTCAAAATTGTGTTCTCAACCTCTGATCCTGGGGTCAAAAATGCCAGAAGCCCAAGATTATGTGCCATACTCTACTGTAATTAAATGTCTCCAATTCTCCGATATCTCAACCATGGAGATCAAATGTGGTTGGTGAGACAAGGCATCAACAATAGCGTTCTGAGTCCCTTTGACACAGGCAATATCAAAGTCATATGATTACAACTTACTAACCCATTTCTATTGATGATCATTGAGATCTCATTGCCCTAGGAAATGTCTCAAGTTATTATGATCAATCTTAACACAAAATTTGTTGCCCACAAGGTACTACTCGAATTTGGCCAATGCATGCATGATGGCCAACATCTCCTTGTCATAAATGTTGTAGCTCCTCTCTGGTCCTCTTAACTTCTTGCACTCGAAAGCTATCAGGTGCTTGTCTTGCATAAGGACTGCACCAATCCCTTCACCTGAGGCATCACATTGAAGCTTGAAGGGTCTGGTGAAATCTGGTAATGCAAGAACAAGACAAGAAGTCATCAAATTTTTAAACTTCTCAAAACACTCCTATGCCTTAGGAGTCCAAACAAAGGCCCTTTTCTTTGTCAAGTTTGTAAGTGGTGTTGCATGGCATGGATACCCACTGACAAATATGTGGTAGAAGTCACACAAGCCCAAAAATCCTCTAAGATGAGTAAGGTTCTCAGGAGTAGGCCACTCAATAATAGCTCTGACCTTGTTAGGATCCATACACACTCCCTCTGCACTAATGATGTGGCCCAAGTACAATAGCTCTATCATGCCCAAATCACACTTGGATTCCTTGGCATACAAGGACTCCCTACCAAGAATATATAATGCTACATCTAGATGGCCGATATGCTCCTCCCATGTTTTGTTGTACACCAAAATATCATCAAAGAAGACTAGCACAAACCGCCTCAGCTGCAACTGAAAAACCCTATTCATTGTGGATTGAAAAGTAGCAAGCGCATTGGTTAGCCCAAATGGCATAACCACAAACTCAAAATGCCCACAATGACAACAAAAAGTTGTCTTCTCAATATCTCGCTCCCTCACACGAATTTGATGATACCCCGATCTCAAGTCTATTTTTGAAAAGTAACGAGCACCTTGTAGCTCGTCTATCAACTCATCAATCATGGGAATAGGATATTTGGTTTTGATTATCCTTTTGTTCAACAATCTGTAATCAATGCACATCTGGAAAGTACCATCCTTTTTCTTAACCAACACAACGGATGAGGCAAATGATGATTTACTAGGTCTAATATGTCCCATAGCGAGCAACTCCTTAATAGTTTTTCTCTATTTCATCCTTAAGCCGCTTAGGGTGTATATGGTGTGACAATCATGGGCTTAGCACCCTCCTCCAACTCAATGATATGCTCAATCCCTCAGTCTGGAGGTCTACCTAGTGCAATCTCACTGAACACCTTAGCATGCTTAATCCTCAACTCTTGTATGTCTAGATGATAAATTGGGGTTTGTTGCCCCTCCTGTGATGGCATTAACATACACTCAGCTGACCACTCAATCATGTCGTGTCACATTAGCCTCTCCATTCTACTAAAAGATATCATTCTAAAATTGCTATCTCAGATGGCTTTCAACACATGAGTCCTCCCGTCAACCTTAAATCTAATTTCCATATCACAAAGGTTAAGGGTAAACTCCCCAATGTCATGAAGTCATTTCATCCCTAGAACCATATTAGTGTCTCCTATGTTTATCACATAGAAATCTGCCTTAAAGTCAAAGTTATTTAGTTGCATAGGGAGATCTGAAATCATCCTATCGCACTTAAGAGTATAGCCATCTACTACCTTCACCCTTATCCCTTCAAATTCCTCGATTTGAATCCCACGCCTCTCAACCAGTCTAGCATCAATGAAATTATGAGTGGCACTTGTATCCAACAATGAAATGACCTTTTTTTTCAGCTAAGACCCCTTGCATCCTGAAAGAGCCCTCACGATGCATGCTAGTGAGATGTGCCTCTTGAATTTTTACTTCCTGCTCTCTTTCAACCTCTTGTTCCCCTTCATTTTCAAACTTTTTTGCCTCAGATTCCTCTTGTTCAGTTTGTTGGTCTGATTTTTTAGATTCAGAATCCTCATAGAATTCCCACAGTATTCGGTTATCCTTGTCGTTATGCCTCAAAGGACAGTCATGGTTTGCATCATAGGGCCCTTTGCAATAGAAACACAACTTCTTCTTATGCAAATCATCAATGGTTTCATTGTCAAATGGAGCTGTTGATTTCCCTTTTGAATCTGACTTTTCCTTCTTAGAGAATGACTTGTCGTCTCGGTATGAAGATGATGCTTTAGATGAGAACTTACTTTGTGGGGCTGCAAGTTCCATGCTCCTATATTTTCTCATAGCCTCCTGTAGGGTCGGGGGATCAAAAGCTTTGATCCATCCTCTCAATGGTTATGATAGACCTTCGATGAACAACACAACTAATATTCTTTCTGATATGTTGGGAACCATAATTGACAACCATTGAAAATCACCAATTATGTATCTATCCAAACTCTCAACTTGCTTGAGTTGGGCTAGGTCTTTGAAATATGTTTCTAGATCCTTCTTATCGAAGCGTTCAATCAACCTGTCAACAAACTCTTGGTAAGAGGTGATGAGATTATGCTGCAACATGATCATCTCATGATACCACCAATCATGAGCTACTCCCTCCAAGTGTAAAGTGGCATACTTGATCGCATCCTCCTCTGCCATGCGTCAAAGAGTCAAGAAGGTATCCACTTTGTGAACCCAAGCTTGTGCTGTGATCTTACCACTACCATCAAATGTAGGGAATGTGAGTTTGCCGGTGGCATGTTTCAAGTCTCTATTTTGATTTTGACACCTCCTATCTTTCCTTTTTATGTAATGCTCTCTTCGTTGACTTACAAATCTGTCAAAACTAATGCGCTCTGTAGCTTGTAGTGTCAATAACTCCCATTCAACATTTGCTTCCATGATATTATCTGCAAACATTGCCTCACCCTTTTCTTCAATATTTTCCTCTTCCGGTTCATTTCTCAAAAAAGGTAGGGCATGTAGGCCTATCAACAGTACCAGTGGGTGTTCATTGTGCCCTCGGGGTCCCAACCACACTCTTGTTATCATCAAGTATCTAGTTTTGTCTTCCTTGAGTATTCATTTGTTGTAACTGTGTCATAAGTGCTTGTACAACCATTGCAACTTGTTCCTGTGCAGCTGCCAAGCGTCTAAAAAGATCTTGGTCATCTTGGTCCTCATTAGGTCCCCTATTTTCTCCATTTTTAGGTGGACTACCATTTCATCTGTCTCCCATTATGACCTATTGTATATCACCAATTTGATTTCTTTGTTGTCCTGCTCTTTGACGGGTATAATATCTGTGGGGTCTGACTTCTTGTGGCTGCATGAAAAAATTAACCCTCCAGGATGGTAGAATCAAGGCTCTGATACCACTGTAGTATTCCACCCCTCTTGACGGAATGCTTACACACAATTTCAGGTTTGATTTTTTGTTTTGGTTTGTATTTCTTCCCCTTTGTTTGAGTTTGTTTGCTAATAATGCTAAACTGGTACTAAAAAGCATATACATATAATTGAAAACTTCAAATAAACTAGACTACTAAGATAGCCTTGAGTAAGTTGCTAAAATTAGAAGGCAAATATGATTTCTTCATTTCATGATAGAATACATATAATAGGTAACTTACATCAGATTTAAAACTAAATATATCTTATACTATATTTTTACTTACATCCATACAACTTTGTGAATAGTAATTTGCTATAGTACCAAACCCCAATGAAATGCACACTCCCCTTGAAATCCAAACTTCTCCCATTCAAATCTAGTATGGGAAGCTTCTTGCCTAGGGCACCCCTTTTTGGTGAGATTGCAGCCTCCTAGAAGAGGCATTTTTTTATATATGCTGATTAAAACCCTCAAGAAAGCAACGGTTGGTTGTAGCTCTTCATTTCAATACAAAAACTCCTCAAAATGCAAGCAGCCCCTTAGCAAACAATGATGAAGTCAATGGCTTCCAACCCCACTCAAAAATCAACTCAAAAACTTTGCCAACACTCCTAATGTAACCAAAAATTGTATTAAGATTCATCCCAACAACCTTAATGTGGTGTTTCACACCCTCAAGCAGCTCAAACACGAAAAACCAAGTCCTCTCGAGGCCCACAAACTGTAGAAATCAGGAAACCCTTGTTTCCCTCTCCCTCCAAGCCAAGCTCCACATGCCAAAGAATAAAAATAGCCAATTCCTTGAATGGGTTGAACTTCTCCTCAAGAGCTTTATAAATTAACATTGAAAACACTATTCATTAAAGTGAACACTATTCACTTTAAGTTATGTCAATTCAACTTTATAAGTGAATAGTGCCAAATTAAAATAAAGTGACCCCTCCAATTAAAAGACACATGGTCCCTAGGTAAAAAGGGTGAAATAGAAGATAATAGCATAATTAATCACCTTAAACAAGCAAAACACCACAATTCATCTTGTCACAGAGCTCCGGGGATCAACACTACTAATGGATGAATTGACGGCCATCACAATTGACCCTCCATCCAAACTCATTAGCCTACGACGGTCAGCGTAATAGGCTAATCCATTGATGTACAAATGTCTAACTAGAAGGGGACATTACACTATGACCCAACTCATACTTTTCCTACCCCAACTTGGAAGAATGTAAGACCAAGGTAAGGCGGGTTGGGTGTGAGGGTGAGTTATAGGGATAACACTATGTCAACAACCCATTTGTATTAAGAAACACATCATCCTTCTTCTTTGCCCTTCATATTAAAGATTCCTTAGAAGAATTTATATCCCTGTGACCCAACTCATACCTTTTTGACCCCAACTTGGCAGAATGTAAGACCAAGGTAAGACAGGTTGCGTGTTGGACTAGGTCACGGGGATACCCCTGAGTCAATAATCTATTCATATTTAGAAACATATCATCCTTCTTGTTTGCCCTTTGGATCAAAAATGTCTTAAAATAATTTATATCCTTATTACTTAACCCATACATTTTTGACCCTGACTTGGCAAAATATAAGACCAAGGTAAGACGGGTTGGGTGTTGGGTCAGGTTATGAGGATACCCCTGAATCAAAAATCCATTCCTATTAAAAAATATATCATCCTTCTCCTCTGCACTTTGGATCAAAGGTGCCTTAGAAAAAAAAAATCCTTGTGGCCCAACTCATACCTTTTCGACCCCAACTTGGTAGAATGTATGACCAAGGTAAGGCAGGTTGGGTGTTGGGTCGGGTCACAGGGATACCTATGAGTCAGCAATTCATTTGTATTAAGAAACATATCATCATTATCCTCTATCATTTGGATCAAACATACTTTAAAATAATTTATATCATTGTGATCCAACTCATATCTTTCTGACCCAAATTTGGCAAAATGTAAGACCAATGTAAGGTGAGTTAGGTGTTGGGTCGGGTCACAAAGATACCCCTGAGTCAACAATCCATTTGTATTGAAAAACATATCATCCTTCTCCTCTTCCTTATGGATCAAAAGGTGTCTTAGAATTTTTTTATCTCTATGACCCAACTCATACCTTTTCGACCCCAACTTGGCAGAATGTAAGATGAAGGTAAGGCGGGTTCAGTGTTGGGTCGGGTCACGGGGATATCCCTGAGTCAACAATTCATTTGTATTAAAAAAAATATCATCCTTCTCCTCTGTCCTTTGGATCAAAGGTGTTTTGAAAAAATATATCCTTGTGACCCAACTAATACCTTTTCGACCGCAACTTGGTAGAATGTAAGACTAAGATAAGGTGAATTATGTGTTGGGTTGGATCACGAGGATATTCTTGAGTCAACAATCCATTCATATTAAGAAACATATCATCATTCTCCTCTGCCCTTTGGATCAAATGTGTCTTAGAATAATTTATTTCTTTGTCCGAGTAATAGAGATACCCCTAAATCAATAAAAAAATCATAATGTGATTTTAGTATACTTTTTGATTGATACACTAACAATCCATTCGTATTAAGTAACATAACATCCTCCTCAGCCCTTTATCAAAAGTGTCTTAGAAGAATTTATATTCCTATGACCCAGCTCACCCCTTTTCGATGCCAACTTGGTAGAATGTAAGACCAAGGTAAGGCGGGTTGGGCATTGGGTTGGTTTGTAGGGATACCCCTGAATCAATAGAAAAAAGAAAAAAAATAGAAGTTCATACCTTTTTATCATCTTTGAAAGGGGTTTAGATTGGAATATTTTGATAAATTAGAGGCCACTTTACAAAAATATCATACTGTGACTTTAGTGTACCTGTTGATTGATACACCAACAATCCATTCATATTCAGTTACATACCATCCTTCTACTCTACCCCTTTGGATCAAAGGTGTTTTAGAAGAATTTTTATCTCTCTAATCCAACTCACACCTTTTCGACTCCAACTTGGTAGAATGTAAGACCAAGGTAAGTCATGTTGGGTGTTGAGTCAAGTCATGAGGATACCTTGTGTCAACAAAAAAATAGACAAGTCCATAACTTTGTATTATCTTTGAAAGGGGTTTGGATTAGAATATTTTGATTAATTAGAGGCCACTTTACAAAAAAATCATAATGTGATTTTAGTGTACTTGTTGATTGATACACCAACAATCCATTTGTATTAAGTAACATAACATTCTACTCTGCCCTTTGGATCAAAATTGTCTTAGAAGAATTTGTATTCCTATGACTCAGCTCACCCCTTTTCAACCCCAACTTGGCAGAATGTAAGACCAAAGTAAGGCGGGTTGGGCATTGGGTTAGGTCGTAGGGATATCTCTGAGTTGGGCGTTGGGCTAGGTCATGAGGATACACAAAAAATAGAGAGAAGTCCATATATTTTTATTATCTTTTAAACGAGTTTGGATTGGAATATTTTGATTAATTGAAGGTCAATTTACAAAAAAAAACATTAAGTGATTTTAATGTACCTATTGATTAATACACCAACAATATATTTGTATTAAGTAACATAGCATCCTTCTCCTCTGCCCTTTGGATTAAAGATGTATTACAAGAATTTATATCCCCGTGACCCAGCTCACCCTTTTTCGACCCCAACTTGGTAAAATGTAAGACCAAGATAAGGCAGGTAGTGTCTTGGGCTAGGTCGCAGAGATACCCCTAAGTAAAAAAAAAAGATTAGTTCATACCTTTTTATCATCTTTGAAAGTGGTTTGGATTGGAATATTTTGATTAATTAGAGGTATATTTGGAATGTTTAGATTGGAATATTTGGAATACAATGTGATTCTAGTGTACTTGTTGATTGATACACCAACAATCCATTTGTATTAAGTAACATAGAATCCTTATCCTATGCCCTTTGGATCAAAGGTGCCTTGGAATAATTTATATCCTCCTTCATGACATTTGCATCACTATTACAAATGGAAAGATAGTTGTATTATATAATCAACCCAAAACTAAAAAGGGATAGAAATGAATTAACCGAAAAAGGTAAAACCAAGGAATTCTTTCATAGGATTGAAATTTAGAAAAGCAATGGTTTTACCAGTAAAAAATATTTCTTTATTTTTTCTCTCAACATGTCTTTCTATTTTTTATTTGTTGTCTATTTTTTTCATCCTCTCAATTATCTCTCTTTGTCTATCTATCTTCCTTGTCTATTTCTATATTTTCACATTTTTATATTTTTCCTCACTTTCTCTCTTTATTCTATCTCTTGCTTGCTTGCTCACTCACTCTCTATTTTTTTTATTCTTTTCATCTATCTTTTATCTTTCTCTTTTTTCATTTCTTTGTAATTTTTTCCTTTTTATCTTTGATTGTAGATTTGGCATTCTCTCCCTCCTTCTATTTATTGTATTTTTTCTCTCTTTGTCAATATTTTTTTTCTATAACCTTTTGCTTGTTGGCTAAGGTTGATTGGACATCTTTTGTAGGTCACATAATTTTCATTTACTTGTTCACATGGGGTCCAAGTAGAGAGATTGATGTTTTGGACATTTTCTCGGAGACTATGTATTTGCAATATAATCTTTATTAATGAGATAGTACATTGTGTGGATAGTTTTGAAGGCTTGGTTTGTCCCTCGTGTAGATTTTTTTTACAATATATCTTGTGTCATCTTATTGTATGTTTGTCTATTTTTTTCATATTTTTCACTCATGAAGTTTTGTGAAAATAGTTTTATATTGATGCAAAGTTTTATTCCTTAAGTATCAGAACCTAATTGTTAGGTTGTGGGAGGAGATCACCTTAATATTGTTAATGCTTGGAAGGAGTAGATTTTTGTGCACAATCAATTCCACGGATTTGTAAGAAAATAATAAAAACATTTAAAAAATATTTCTATATGGATTTTTGAAAATAATTTTGTACAGTTGCAAAAAATAATTATAAGATTATATTTAGTGACAAAAAAATTTCAAACTATGCATTTTCTAGCCGAAGGCTTTTGGGGACCAAGCCTTGGCCCGATGACCAACCAAACGGGAAATCACAACCAACATGTGGAGACTAATGCATTGTTCATTGAGGCGGTGAACAAAAAATATTCATAAGGCCACCAGACAAGCTATTAAGGGCCAATGAGAACAAAACACATGGTTTATCAGTATTTTCTTAGTAGGAAACATGAAAAATAAAAATAAAAAGTTGTCAAGGCTTCCCTTGAGGGCTTGAATAAGTTAAATTCTACATACGTAAATCCAAATATAAGGAGTTCATGAGTTGGGAACCATGGCTTATTAAGCTATAGGGCAAAAAAGGAATAGATTTGCACGGGGTCAAATGATCAAAATGAGCTAAAAAAAAAGGAGGTCAGGCTGATTGCTAAGGGAAGTTAATGACATGCTGCACAAACTTCTTTATACCCTAAATACTAAAAATTGGACATTGTGCCCAAGACATCTAACCCTCTAAATGTTGAAACCTTCACAAAGAAACCTTTAGTATTTACCTTGAAGTCTTAGACCAAATCAAATATTTATAATTTAAAGGATTGTTTTGTTGTAGGCCCTATTAGTAGTTTCATTTTTCCATTTTATGATAACTCAAACCGAATTGTATATATGGTGGAATTATCATTGAAATTATATTGGGAGGTTCCCTAAGATCTAAAACTCAAAACTATAAACATAATTTACATGGATACACAATGTATAATATTGTATTTATAATGGAATTGTCATTGAAATTATATGGAGAAACTCTCTAAGACCAAAAACTCAAAACTATAAACATAATTTACATGTATACATAATGTAAAAAAATTGAATGGAGTTTACCATTATATATAAAAATCTAATTAAATATGTATTTTCCTTGGTTGCTAGTATTAGACTATCAATAGTCAAGACTTGCAATAAGATTTTCACTCTTAAAGAAGGGTAATTTAGCAAACACTATCGATAATATTAGCTTCCTACTGACTAAAGTAAAGATGTATATTTGGCTTTAGACATGGCTTAGTAATGGTTAAAGTAGGGACATTGACTTATGAGTTATGGACTCTAGATATAGGAACATTTACCCTGCACTTAAAATGCTTAGACTCAACCATGAATTAAGTGATCATTATTTTTAAGATAAAAAATTGCATAGATAATTGTCTAGTCGTTAAAAAGGAAAAGGCTTATCAAAAAAGAAAATTTTAAATCCTGTTAGATTTACTTTCTTGCACGTGATTACTGACGCTAGTGCGGAACGTTCTCGGATACTATGGGGATGAGGGGATACTAGACCTCATGACCTCTTGTAATACCTCTCAGTTTTGCTTCTTGTTTCATGTTGCTTTATGCTTTGCTTGGGTTGCAGCTACTTTGATACTAGACACATTTTGTTATGATGTTTTGATCGCTACTTTTGAGCGACAACTATTATTGTGTGATGTGACTATCTAATTTTATTTCACATGCTTTAATGGATTAATGATGTTTGAGAGTTTATCATGAGATTATATATGTGAGTATTGATTATGATGGCAATGTCAGTCCTTGATGAGTGTATTGGTGAAGAGGACGGGTTCGCATCACTTGCTTGCGAGCGCCCTGTGAATCCGTGATTTCTTCTTCACGGTGTGAATTATATGTTGGATATATTATGTTGTTTACTTGGTTTCAGGTTGCAGGTACATGACATCAACTCCACCTGGTTTCATAGGTTTGAGCATGTCGATCCAATGGTTAAGTTGAACGGGAGATAGTAGATAGGTAACATGTGTCAGGTCTACACCCTAGCCTTAGTGTGTCGTCAGTCCTGATTATGGAGTCATATCTTACCTTATTTAATGTTATGTAATTTTTGAAAAGTGCTTACTTATTAAATGGTTTTTTTTAGAAAATTGCATTAGTTGAAAGTGATGATTATTTTATATTGTATTAAAGTATGCTTTTATGTTATATTTAAATTTATAAATAGAAATTAAATTTAAATTATTTGATCAATTAAATTTAATCTTGAAAGGGTTAGATTTAGTTATTAAATAATTGAAAGTAAATTAATTAAATTTAAATTATTTAATTAATTAAATTTAATCTCAAAGGATTGGATTTAGTTATTAAATAATTTAAAATAATTATGTAAGTATATTGGAGTGTGTTAAATTAAATTAAATCAAATGAAATTTAAAGGAAATTGAAATTTTATTTTAAAAGCAAATTCGGGTTTTCTGAAATGGGAAATGAAATTAATATCTAAATTTAATTTTTACATTGAATGTGAATTAGGGTTGCATTAGGTTATTTTTGGAGTTAAGAGGAAATGATGTTTTAAAGGTTAGGGCAGAAAAGTTTTAGGGATTCTTTTTTTTTATTTTTTTTACAAGCATGAAATTTTTGGAAAAGTTTGCACAGGAAAGGGTTTGAAGCATTTCTTTTGTAGAATTGAATTGAAAGAAAATAAATTATGTTGAAGAGGGTGGACCTCTTGGATTAGTGCTAGTTGGAATTCATTGCATTGTTGAAGAGGAGTTGTGAGGTCCTTAAGGGAGGCTCTGCATCAAGAATCCTTGTTGTTTCCTGTGGCTTCAAATACCAGGTTTTCCTTTCATTCTATGATTGATTGTTCTTAGTTTATCTTTTTTTTTTAAATGATAGAGATTGCAAATTCATGATTTATTTAAAACCCTAGATTGAACTTCAACATTTAGGATTCAGATCTGTTCTTCAAAACACAAATCCTCTTTAGAAAATTCTTTTGAAAAGATCAAGAACAGTTTATTTCTTTCTTTTTTTTTAAATTATTTGAAATACAAAGGAATGATTTCTTTTTGGAATTCAAATATTAATCTCTTGAATGTAGAAGATATTCTATTATTGTCAAATTTTGTTACTGGTTTTTTTAAATTTTTCTTTCAATTTTACCAGTAAAATTATTTCTAAAAAAAAATATAAATGTAAATATACATTACATGTATCATATTTTCAAATATGATACACATAATATATATTTACAAATATATGAAATTTTAAACTAAAGTTTTTGCTTTTTGAAATTATAAGAAAACGTCGTATGACGAATTTCTAAGGGTCGTACTGTGCGTACAAAATTTTTGTATTTTATTTTTTTTTGTTTTAAATTTTTTTTTTATTGTGAGTTGTGGGGAGGTTCAGACCCCCCCACTGTCCTTTTTGTATGGAGGACGCAATACCCACTGGGCAGTGTGCCCACCACTTGGGGGGACGCACTATCCCGTGGGGACTACGACCTCCCTTCGTACCGTCGTCTGCCGCTATATTGTATGTATAGTCAACACAGGCTGCAGGCACCGGCGGTACCGTCCGTCGGATGGTGTATCGTTCGGTCCTGCTTTGTTTGTTTTTTTTTTAGTTTTTTTTTTTTTATTATTTTTTATTTTTATTATTAATTATTTTTTTTTGTGTAATTCTTTAATGATATATTTAAATATATATATAATATTTAATTTATATATTTTATATGTATTTTAATATTATATATTAATGTATATAATATTTAATATATATTTGGTATGTATTTTAATATTATATATTAATATATTTAATTTTTAATGTGTGTAATTGTAAATTAGAAATGGGTGGTTAAAATATGAATTTATCATGGGATAATCAATTAAATATTCAGATTATTTAAAAGATAGAGCATAAGTCTTTTATAATCAATGATTAATGTAGGATCATTTTAGAATATGTATATAGTTTTGTATATTTTGTTCTTGGACTTTGGGTGCTCGCAAAGTATTTTTTTTTTATAGTATTTTCAAACTGAAATAAATAGTGTGCTTGACTAAATAGATAGGAAAAGATATCTGTTGTAATAGAGGGGATTATTAATTTCTTTATTGAAACTTTGAATGGTATTATTCTATTTTCTACGAGAAGCATTAGATAGGAATATGGTTTTAGGATAACCAAAAATAGTATTTTTCACTGCTAGTGCATGATTATATTGATTTCCCTTTTTAATGATTGCTTTGGGAATGGGTGTTTGAGATTTAGATTGTAAAGTCTTCCAGAGGATGTGGGTCATTCCCTTGTTAAATTATTGTTCATCTTTCCCTTGCGTAATGTTACAAGTGTTTTGTTTCCTCCCAATGTTGGAGTGGTTTTCTTTATTGTTACCTCCTAGAATAGGAGAGATTGCATTGTTCAGTCCTGTAGCACTTGAGTTACCCTTGGAGTCTAGATTTGGGTAGCGTGTTATCCATTAGAAGAGTGGCTTTTGTTAGGGGTCGGAGCCCAAAGAGGTAAACCGGGTAACCTTCAGAAGTATTTTTATAAGTGATAATTAAAATAATGTACTTAGATGATTAGGATGCATTCACATTAATCAAGATAAATTAACCTCACTCGCAGACGCAAGGGCTTGTTTAGACTTGGGGTGAGTGAGAAGGCCTGGAATGGCAAGATCAACTATCTTGTCCTTACGAGAGGTAGTTGATTCTGCTTGAGTGAGTATGAGTGTCGGGATTCGGTTGAGGCCACCAGGATTTCCAGAGCCTATGAAGAATGCCCAGAGGAGATCTCATGACAAACCTTGCAATGACACTGTCTAGGATAACACTGAGTATATTGTGTGTATGGATTCTTTAGCACACTTGATTATAATATGTCTGGAAGCAATGTAACCATGATTAGTGTTAGACTTTTATTGTGCATATGTGTGGTTGAGTCAGTTTGAGCTAGTATGAGTCTGCCTTTGGTTAGAGGTAGTAGATTTCTTGTCCATATTGCTTTGTTACTATCTCCTAGCATGGGGGGTGGGCCTTTGGGTACCACGTGGTTGGGAGGAACATGCACCAAAATCATTGGGTCCCCCTTGATCTTCAGTACTTGGTGGCGAGACATCCAGATGGACAGCTCGCGGATCTTGTTATTATTTCTTGTACTTTGTATTTCAAATTGTAATGATGTTGATTATACCCCTCTTGAAATGATGAGGTGGATTTATGTAAATTGTAACTCTGATGTATTTATGTATCATTTTGGGAATGAGTGTTGTATCAGTTAATCATGTAATGGGTTTATGTTTTGATATTATATTCCTATCTTGATAATTATTTATGTTAAATGAATGCATACTACTTGTGTTATTTATTTTCAATGTAATTTAGATGATGTATGTTAATGGGGATTTATGTAATCTCGGTTACGTAACCCTAGGGGATGTTGTCAATTATAGTTGAACAGGTATGTTTAATTCACTTTAAATTAAAAAAAAAAAAGTATGCTTTTATAGTGATTTGAAACTTCCTCTAGGGTTGCGTGGCGGGGCATTACACCTCTTGCCTATAACAAGACACTTTAGCGAATCGATCTTTGTGTGCGTATCATGGTGTAATCTCAATTTTATGCTTTTCCTTTTTTAAGTTGTTATTAGAGCCACAACATTTGGAAGAGAAAGATGGATATAAAAAATGTAGGTGGTTGTATGGGTGAAGTTAGCATGAGAGAATACGACCTTTGAGGATTCTTCATATTTTCCAAATGTTTAGTAGGGTTGTTTGTCCATATTTGTTTTAGTTGTAGACATTAAAGTCATGTGAAAGGTATTTGAAGGATTTCATGAATTTCTCTTTCCAAATTTTACACCAAAGAGTGTCACCCATGAATATCTATTGTCTTTGATTGTAAAGGCTATTATTCTAGGAAATAATAATTGCCAATATGTTGCGCATGGAAACACCAAAATGGAGAATAGAATGTGCTAAAATGCAAATCCTATTTGTGAATAGGAATAAATTGAATTGAATCAAAGTGAAAATAATTTCATTGATAGTAGTATCAAAGTTTTGACTGTAGATTTATATATTACATAATAGGCTTTCCTAGTGGTCATGACTGCTTAAACTAGAGTGCCCATAATTTGATATACTCAAATCTCTGTGGATTTGATTCCCACATGTATAAACTGCAACTGCATTCCAGAAGCACTACAAATATAGATTCAATTTATTGCATTAAAACATTAAACCATTTGGTTTAAAACCGAGCGGTGGGTTTGCAACTTTCGTGAAACATACCTTACTTCGTATTGGACATAAAGCAATCAATCACCTATGGATTAAGGACATGCTTTGTAAGGTAAGAGAACTAGCTATGCCAGCTTTAATAGCCTTCTATTACTATACTTAACACAATTTATTAAGATTCAAATGAGACATCAAGTAGATAAAGATAACAAGTCAACAAAGGAAGCTAGAGGACAAAAGAGGTTGAAAGATTTTTAAATCTTGAGGTAGCTCTTCACTTGGAGATTGTAGATTGTTTTAGAAGCACCGCTATATTTGTGTCTATTCTTGGAGCAAGGGGGCTTGGCAATTTCATTGTATTGGTAGACGGTTGATTATGTCTTGATCCACAAACTTGGTGATTTGTGTCAATGGATGGTTGATTATCTCTTGAATGATAGATTGAGAGTTGTGTATGTGGTTAGTTGAGTATGGATTGACTCACAAAAGAAGAAGTTTTGTTACTACAGATAATTGAGTGTGTCTCAATTCACACATAGAGTGGTATTTTTGTAGATACTTGAGTATTTCTTGATTCACAAGAGGAGAGTTGTACTTGTGAATAGTTGAGTAGTTTTTGACTTAAAGGTATTGTTCGATGGTCAAGGAATCCACTAGCGCAATCAATTTTTTGCATCTTGACTGGGGAGATTTAGTGGAGGTGTTTCATCAAGTTTCTGAATGGGTTGCTTTATTTAGTCTATGTAGTGTTTCATCCTTGGATTAGATTGATGTAATAAGGGGGAGAATATTGGAATATTATATCTTCATATAGGATTTAGGTTAGACAATAAAAATAAATTAACAATTTAGTATGTTAATGTTAATTTAGGATACTTATTTCCTTATTTCTTCTTTTATTGTATTTCATTGCCTATTTATTCTCTCTTTATCTCATTGTCTAAATCTCTCTTTCATTCTCCAACTCATTTTTTCTTCTCATGTTTTAGTCTCTCCCTACTTTTAAGTTTTATTGTTTTAGTATTTCTTTATTTTTTACTAATATTTCCTTATTTCTATTTTTTCCCTTCTTTTGTAGACCTTGTGCAATGGATATTTGCAACCCTAGAACTTAAACTTTTGTACACTTGCAAACTAATGAACCTTAGATTAAAAGATATTACTAGTTTTCCCCACCTCCTAAACCTTGGACAATTTAATTCAAATGAAACTCAACCATAGACCATGGCCTAGTTATATATTAACCCTATTCCAAGAACCTTTTATCATATTTCTTAAATCCTTGGACCTTAGCCATTGAATATTGGACTTATGGATTGTGGATTGTAGACCAAGAAAATTTGTAACAATAAATCTGCTCATAATAAAAATGTGATTACAATGTCATTTTTAGTCAACAAAGGACTATTGGGTAGCAACATATTCCCTTCACATAATCTGAAAATGAATCGAAAACAATCTACAAAAAAAATAAAATCAAACTATGTGCTTCATTAACACCTCCAAATATGCACTTTTCCTCTTCCAATTGTCACCTGCAACTCTTCAAGTCTCAACAATGGTATCTTCAACCTTTAATGGCTGCCATAACCCTTTCAACATGCAAAAAAACACTTCAATAACCTCTTGAGAAATGCCACACCCAACTCTCCAACCTCCCAAAACCTGTAGCAACAAATGAATGCCCAAAACATGCAACAAAACCCTTCTCCCAAAAAACCAAAAATCAAAATTTCCCTCCCATTTGGAAAAGTCACAACCCCCTCTTGGGAATTAGTGGTTTCAATAATAGAAAAATCAATAAATGTTTTTTCATGTCATTTTGTAACTCCCACAAACCCAACGCCCAAGTTTGCTTCTTCTTCTTTTTCCAAAATTTCAACTATACCTCCATTATCTCCACTTCCTAACTTGCATAACAAAAATTATTTTATTTAATTAAATAGGATAGTTCGTTGCAGGTTGCATTCAACCTAGAAGAGTAGTTCAACTACTCCACCCCACTATTGTGAGCCTATGCTCACAATCTTCCTACCTCGAGTGTCTAGTGTAGGAGTATGCGGACGAACAGGCGATCAACACAAACCAAAAATATTGTTTGGTTTGCTTTCAATTTAAGTTTGTTTTCTTTGGTTTCTCTCTTTCAAATCGATACCTAAACCTCTCAAATTCTACATTCTTATTATGAAACTTTGACAATGATGAAAGCGGATGAAGAAATATTGTCTCATGAAATGTGATTGGCCGGTGTAAAACAAATCTTCACTACTCTTTAGTCAACATCCTCACAACTGAATTATGATGGAATAGAACAAAAACAACCATCGATTACTACCTGGTAGACAGATGCAAATTGTAAAAGCATAGGAATTTGGTATATAGTTGTAATTGCAACTGCCTTAGTTGATTAAGTGGGAAATGAAGGGTCATTGACTCTAAATTTAGTTTTTAAATTCATTTTTCTAAGGTACCTTTTCATCTTTGTAAATCAATAAAGGGGCTTTGAAAATAAAATTAGCAAACCTTGAAGAGTGGATCGACTAAAATGGAGAAGACATAGAAAGAAAGTGACATTAATATTCAAACAAAAAGCACAAAAGTTGGTCATCCAAAGGTCGTGGTATAAGGCTGAAGGAATCAGAAATGTGAAGGGTCGTTGAATGGCAAGAGACCACATTCTTGGCAAGGCAGGGAACTACTTCTAGTTTTTGTTTAGAAAACAAAGGTCGCACAACTAAGGGAAAGAGAGATTGGATCTTGTAGAGAGAGGGGCATGAGAAAGGTTGCAAGCGAGAGGGGGTATGTTTAAGTGAAATAAAAGATGTAATTCATGCCTCGAAGAAGATAATGCATCGATATGAAGTTGGTATTGAAATGAAAATTGGGATTCTCTTTTTCAATATTTAATTAGTGATATTTTTAGTGGCTAATATTCGTCAATTGGCTAATAGTTTGAATTGCAATATGACTTGAATCACCACGTTTTTACAAAAAAATATTATAGTATTATTTAAATTGCAAAATAATTTATTTTATAAAAAATAACTCAAAAATTTGCCACAATATTCAATACATGATTTGATCATTTCGCCTAAATTTAATAAGTTATAGTAGAAATCTATATTAATTTGCCAAGAGTATATCATAATTATTAGTTGTTTTAGGGTCATATTTCCAATCTTTATTTTTTATCATTGATTTATAATATAATCTAATGGCCCTCATTGTATTTCATGAGGTAAAATGTACCCACAATTTGTAATGCTCATGGGGCCCGAAATTGCTTTTGGATTGTTGATCTGTAATGCTCATGGGGATCAATTTTTTTCTTGGATCGTAAGATCAACAATCCAAAAGTGATTTCGGGCCCCATGAGCATTACAAATCTTGGTTAAATTTTAACTCGTATAATACGAGGGTCAAAATATATTTTAAATCAATGGTGGTAAGTAAATATTATAGTCTACACCTTAAACCCATTGATAATTTCCACCCTCGGGGCCCTACTTTTCCATAATAATTATTATCTTAGATTGGAAGGATTTGTCATCATAATTAATGCATTTTCCTTTTTTTTTTTAGATTCACCAATATTTTCTAAAAATTTTTAGTAATTTAAAAATAATCGCCAATAAAATTAATATTTTTTCAAAAAAAAGGAAAGATTCACCAATAGAAATTAATATTTTTCCAAAAAAGATGAAACATTCGCTAGGATTTTATATCTTTTTTAGGGGGTTTCTTAAAGTTATCACTATATTTAATGTCTAGGAAAAATACTAGGGCATTACAATGCTGGAGAAACATGAAGTAGATAGTATTTACAAGGTTATTATCACCTTAATCCTAATAATCACATTAGGGGCATCATGCCCTTCTTCATAGCATTTTTGTTCATATGCCTTATCACATGTTCTTATAGCCATTCTACTACATTGGGGGCATCACAACTTCCTATCCTATTACGTGTCCATATGCCTTATCATTCTCTTTACAGCCACATTGGGGACACCATGTCTTCCCCATATCATATATACTTAAGTTGTGCTTCTAAGTAACCTTACCTCCTTCATATGCCTATAATGGGGGCAAATTTATATTATGTACCCTAACAATTATCTCCCATTTAATGCTTTTCAAGCTTTCAATTTGACGTCTTACTTTCTTGTCAGATGATGCTATTTATCACATGCCTTCATAATTACATTTTTCTAGATTATATTTACTATCCATGTACTATTTTTTCCTCTCCTCTAATTCCTTGCACATGTTTTATGTAACCAATTAGAGGGGGCATATAATATCACTGATGCCCTAATGTTGTGAAATCAAAAAGTGTGGTATGTTAGACAAAGACTTATCACTATGCCTAGATAGATCATCATCACATTACATGGTGATGGTTGAGTTATCATACCATATTACTATTACCATACTTAGCAATGAATTTTAGTATCAATTTCATATAGGCAAAATTTCTAACCCTTCTCTTTTTCCCACTTTCACATTTTAAAGAAAAACTTGTAATTGTGCATGTTTTACTTTTGTAATAAAGCTACTCATCACATATATATTCTTTGTTTTGCAAGTTTCTATAGTGTTTGTGCTAAGGACAATGAACTCATGGGAAAATCAAGTTGGTTCCATTCCTTTACATGGGTCCATATCCTTATATGTATAAATATTTACGTTTCTTACATGGGAGAAAATGTTCAGATCCTTTGAGACACATATTCATCCTCAATTTACAAGCGCCTCAAAGTGGAGCGAAATGTTATAGTGAAATTTTCATTCCCATGCCAATTTTGATTTGGTTATGGGCCCTTTTGATAGAATAATTTTATATAATTACATAGCATTACATGGTGATGGTTGAGTTATCATACCATATTACTATTACCATACTTAGCAATGTATTTTAGTATCAATTTCATATAGGCAAAATTTCTAACCCTTCTCTTTTTCCTACTTTCACATTTTAAAGAAAAACTTGTAATTGTGCCTGTTTTACTTTTGTAATAAAGCTACTCATCACATATATATTCTTTGTTTTGCAAGTTTCTATAGTGTTTGTGCTAAGGACAATGAACTCATGGGAAAATCAAGTTGGGTCCATTCCTTTACATGGGTCCATATCCTTATATGTATAAATATTTACGTTTCTTACATGGGAGAAAATGTTCAGATCCTTTGAGACACATATTCATCCTCAATTTACAAGCACCTCAAAGTGGAGCGAAATGTTATGGTGAAATTTTCATTCCCATGCCAATTTTGATTTGGTTATGGGCCCTTTTGATGGAATCATTTGATATAATTACATAGCAATGTGTGGCATTCTCTTGTGCTAAGTTTGGCTCCTTCAATAATCATCCACCCCCATTTACTCTCATATTCATGCATTTCAATATATTCAACCTTATCCTAGCTCCATTCATATGCAATCTTCCATATTCACCTCATTATTAGATCAAAATTTTGTGCATTTATTTGACATCCCAAGGATTTGTATTCCTTGTATTGGGTTGATCTCAAGTCACTCAAGGTTGAGCCTAATTTTTTTTTTTTTAAATTCAAAATTGTTGACCTCGTTTCCTACTAGTTGTTGGGTGTTGACTTGGTATTTGTTTTTGCAATTGTCTCTTGTGTTTAGGTATTTAAAGACATTCATTTGTGTATTTTGACATCATCAAAGAAGAAGAGAATAAGAAGGATTATCTACATTATAAAGAATTTTCATTCTAGGAACACTTCAATTTAGAGTACTAAAATGAATCCATTTGCATCATAATCAATATATTGGCCATTTCATGCTTGCTTGCTATTTGTCGACATTTGTACAAGGCCGTAAAGTTTATCTATCAAAGGGCTTGAATTATAAAAACATGACTGTGAGACCCCATCATACATATTCCTTATTTCTCTGTGTTCTTTTGGTGACTCTAGATATATTTTAAATGATTATGATACTCAGTAATTTGATGATGCATATTTTTGGATGGTATTTGATATGATTATGGATATAGGTTTCATGTTAATGATTAGACTGATGCATATTTTGGATTGTATTTCATATGATTATGGATATAGGTTTCATGTTAATGATTAGACTGATGCATATTTTGGATTGTATTTGATATGATTATGGATATAGGTTTCATGTTAATGATTAGACTGATGCATATTTTGGATGATATTTGGATAGTAAGTTTCATGATGATTAGATTTTATACGATGATTATTCATGTGATCATTTTTATTATTAATATGTGAATAGAATTATGTATGTTGTTCTATGATTATTTAAGTTATTATTTTATATAATTGATATTCTTTGGCTATATGTTTTGAATAACATACTGACACCTATGTGTTGAGTGTATAGGTAGATTTTAATGCCAATGGATGATGGGGGCATTTAGCCACTTGTTGTCTTACCTGTGTTATGTTGGTCCTAGTCCTTGGGTCCATAGGCCATGATGTAAAATTTGTAATTTTCATGTTATGAGATAATGTGGAGTTGGATTTTTGTTGTGTTTTGTGTAAATTTTAATCTTGTATTTAGAATGATTTTAAGAAGGTTTAAGGTGTGTTTTATGTTGTAAAAATAGCCTATGTCTAAGGTACAGGGGTTATAAGGTTATTTTTACCATTTATGACTTTATAAAAAGTGTTTAGGCCCTTCTTAATTTCCCCCTTTCAAAAGAGGCGAAAATGGGGAGGTGGTTGGGTGGTTGAGTTAGTTTTGGGAGGAAGTTACTTCTCCCTTCCCTTTAAAACTCCCTTTTCATGGAGAGGATAGGAGGTTACCTTGCTTATTTTGTCTTTTACATTTTTGTATCTTGATCTTGGGAGTTCTTGGGGAGGAGGATAGGAGGACTTTTTTAGAAGGAGGAAGAGTCTATCATTGTTGGGATTATAGTGTATTGAGGTATTCTTTCTCTTGATTCCTTGCAAGAATATTTATATGTAGATTTCTTTTGTGGAAGCTTTGATTGAAAAGTTCCAATGTATTATATTTTATGGTGTCTTTTGTTGTGTGTCCTTTCCAGGGGAGTTGACACCTCTTGTATAGAGGAGTTTTTGGTCCTTCATGTGCAGGGGTCTTGAGTGGGTGTGACTCCCACACTTAGGGGCTTTCATTATTGGGATATGATTATCCCCTTTTGGGTAATGGCCATTACTAGGGTATGCATACCCTTGCATATATGGGGATATGAGTATCCCATTTTACCTTCTACATATTGGTTTTTGGGAGGAATAAGGTTTTTTGTTGTTGTTGTGGTATTCATGTGGTATTCATGTGGTGTTGAGGAGGGGTTGGTGTGGAGTTTATGTGTTTTATTGTGGAGACTTAATTATGATGCTTATGCTTATGTTCCCCATTTCAGGTTGAGCCCCTACTCCCCCTAAGTGGTTTTCCCTTGGGGAAAACCAATGTGTTAGACATGTGTTTTGTGTTTTTTGTGAATGTCTTGATGTGAGGGTTTATGCGTGTGTATATGCAAGTATTTTGGTATTTAATGTGTTTATATCTTGTGTTGAAGATTTTCCATGTCCAGTTAAGTGCTTCCCCATGCTCAGGGGTGGGTTGTCTCACAACCCTATGGATGGGTGGAGAGCCCATTGACATATTGTGGTTTTTATTTCTTATTCTTTTTAGGTTTTCGATGGATGACTAGAAGATGTTTGAAGTGTGAAAGTACTTTAAAAGAAAAACGAAAATGGTCCCTTTCATGTTGTGCTTTGGGAAAAAAAATGTTATAGTCACCTTGTAAAATATTAAAGTTATAAACTTGTGTAATTTTCTTATATTTATGAAAAAGGGAAAGATTTATGTAAAAATGAATATTTAATAATTTATTTTACAAGGTTAGAAGAAAACGTAATAATAAATCTTTTGGTTCATGGTGCAACTTGAATTCCTTTATGTATATTACACTTTTTACAGAAAGGAGAAAAAATATAAGAGTTACAAGTAAATATTTTCAATAGGATTTCATGTTTTAATTGCTTTTACTCACTTAATTGGAATCATGGAAGTAAAATTAAGTATGCACTTATGATTAATTTGATTGATGAATAAAATAAATAAGGGCTTTTGTAAAACTAATACATTTATCTAATCTTGAATAGAGAAAACATTCTTTTATATAGTGGCACTTGAACAAACACTACAACTTATTTGCAAATCTAACATAGTATTAAGGATGAAACAATATACTTCAAATCTGAAATATATGTTCAATATTATCAAATGTAAAATATGGATTCTTAGACCCATCATGCATACATAATTTTTTTTTTAAATAATAAACTTAAAATACGTTTAATCTACAAGTCTAAATAAAATTAATTTATTAATTTATAAATAATAGTTAAAGTAGTAACGAACTATAAATACATACATTAAAAATACTACAAAAGTTGAAAAAAAAATCCAATGGGAAGATATTTTCTGCTTAAATTTAAGTAGTAGGGGAAAGGATAATTTGGAATCTTTTCCTATTTTAACGGAGCAGCTACTGTTTAGGAATTGAAAATAAGTTGTGGAAAAAGAGGGGGGGCTAGAAATAAGCAGCAACTACATATTGCTAAAAATCCACGTGGCTCCACAAATTTCTTTCCCTCTTTAGTAATTTCTAATTTTTTATTGTACAAATTATTATTAATACTATTAATACAAATTTAAGTTGTCTGCTTAAAAATTAAGCATTCATAGGGCCATCACCTCCACAAATAACTCCTAAATAAGTTGAGGCGTGAATGCTAGCCAACATAAGCTAAGCAGCCGCATAGGGACATGAAGAAGCCTCCCAAAAATCTGCATTATATGCACTCTTTGTGGGAGTAAATTCTTCAATATTTCTCACTCCAACAACATTGAAAAAAAACTCATCATTTGCTGCTATAAATTTAATTTCAGGTTGTTGTTAATAACCAGCAAGAAAATGTATTAGGAAAAAAAAATCAGACCCACAATCATAGATTTAATGAGAAAAAAAAATTGACTATAACATTCACTATATTCTAGAGAGTAAAATCTGCAACAAATAGGAATTAACATTGAGGAAAAATGGTGTTTCTTCAAGCCTTCAAATCCTCAAAAATATTTGTATGTAACTATGAGAATGCCTTTTGAAATTTTGAAAACAAAAAGTGAAGAATTGCTACAACAACAAAAGTTAAAAAGTAAACAAGAAATGAAAAAAACTTTCCATGGAAAACAAGAGAATTAAAGGAAAGCAATATGTTAGAGAATTGGTTATTTGTTAGTAAATTTTAGTTCTATTAAGTTTTCTTTAAAATTTGCAAATAAACCTAAAATCAAATTTAGTTGGAAATTATATATTTAAAATTATTGGGTTACCAATAAATCTTAATTAATCACTTGAACACAAATTAAACCTATATGATTTTAGTTGAATTCCACAAAATAAAAAATGTATTTTTAAACTTAACCCAATCAATGATCGAAGTTAGGTAATATTTAATAATAATGCAAATGAGTTTAAACTAATTTCAATATTTGAAAATTAAGTTGATGGACATAATTTTAAGATCAATAGAGATACAACATGTAGGTTCCAAAGAGAAATTGGTAAAACACCTTAACTTGAAAATGGTAAGGAAACCTATTTGTTGAGAAGAATCATCAACGAAATACACCCAACTCATTAAATCTTGAACTTTGAATAATGGAATAACCAAGTAGGGAAATTTGAGTAGTTAAAATATCAATGAATGAGGCTATAGTTTTAAGCATAGAAAATAATTATATCAAGTCTAAGTTGCTATATAAAATTTTAGTGAATTTTGATTCAACTTTGAATTCAAAATTATAATTAAGTTTAATACCAACTCTATGTTTTTTTGATGTAATAGTAAATTCAAGGATAGTTGAAAATTACCTTAAATTTTATTTTGATTCAAGTATGAATGTTATGAAATTGATTTACCTCTTCAAATTCTAACACTCGTAGTAGTTTAAATAGTATATTACAATAGTAGTTCCTTAATAGCTCTATTAGAAAAACAAATGACGTTAGAAAGAGAAGAATTTGTAAGAGTTATTAGAATTTTGTCAAAATAAAAAATAACTAGTTGTCTTAAAAACATTCAAGTTGAACATTTGAAGCGAAATTACACACTAGGATAGTAAAGAAATGTGAAACGTAGAGAACATAGTTTCATCAATCTATAGTTTACCTTTAGCCTATGAATCCACCATAGAAAAATCAGCAAGTTGAGAAAATTTGGTAGTTGTGTATGAGTTAGATTGAGTTAAATTTAGTCATTAGAGAAAGAATAAACAAATGATATTAATGTAGAAGATGATCTAAATTAGGAACTTCATTAATAATGCGTACCCCCTTTGATCTCTTAATCTCTCTACTAAAAGTTGGCCACCTTGTTAATGATACTACTTAAGCCAATGGTATTGATTCTTGGAAAGATTACTATTTCAGTTGTTTTAATTTGTTTGATCAATTTAAGATAACTCAATTGTTGATAATATAATAGGAGTTCCCAATGTTCATAAACTTCATAAAAGATTTAAGTTAGAGTTAAATTTTATTTCAAGTTTGTGAAAAGTATCCTATCATATCTTTTATTTATTTAACTTAATATTTATTCTATAGATAAAGTTATTGGTATATTGGTGGATACATTGGTGTTGGCTTTGCTAATTTGTTGTCATCGTAGATGCTAAGGAAATGCTTCTAGGTGCTATGTTGGAGTAATGAATAAATGAAACTTCGTAGTAATGTTTGTATATTAGTCACCATATACCCACTTATGGTGTGGCATGAGACAACCATGGAATCACATTATTGTCTAGGAGTGTATATAGATTACTTGGGGAAAATAGTCTTGATTCTTGTTGTGTGAGGCAAAAAAAATTTGGTGGTTGTGTTAGTGTATATTAGTGTAAAAAATTGACATGACAATGACACTTGTGATCCAATAACTACCATAATATATATTTAAATACCACTAGTCCTTGACACATCTAGATAGCAAAGATTTCAACAAACTAGGTCACATAAGTTTGTCATTTGTTAGATCAGAATTGTGCTTTAGAGATTGTTTTTGTATTGTTGAGAATTAACCTTGGGCCACTTAGCATAAACTCACAAAAGATTCTATGATATTGTGCACCTCAAAACAATTAATTTTTAAACATTAGAAAACTATTTTGATACACCTTCAACATTTATATTCCTTCACTAATATGAGAGTTAAATAAATTTATTGTTCAATTATCAATTATTAATTTTGTGATTAATGTTTTGTTGAGATTAGGGACACATGCGTGGTGAGAGCCTCCAATGGATACTATTTTGAAATACACGCTTTAAATCCCATCTTTGAAATGTGTAGTTAAACATTTGATCATAGAGGCCTTTGTTGAACGCCTTAAAACAACAATGGCGGCTGAAAATCCAAATCAATTCAGGCATGAATTTGAAAAGTATTGCGAGCATCTCAACGAGTTGGTACACTTTCAATTTTCCTGACTTATTCTTGCCAGTTTTTGCCCCTATTGTTCTTCAATGTGAATTGTGTATGGCTTTTTCTAGTAGTTTGTGAGAGATTTCAATGATTTGTTCTTTGCAGGTTTTTCTTTCCTGATATGATCATAGAGGCCTCTGCTGAACGCCTTAAAACAACAATGGCGGCTGAAAAACCAAATCAATTCAGACATGAATTTGAAAAGTATTGCGAGCATCTCAACGAGTTAGTACACTTTCAATTTTCCTGACTTATTCTTGCCAGTTTTTGCCCCTATTGTTCTTCAATGTGAATTGTGTATGGCTTTTTCTAGTAGTTTGTGAGAGATTTCAATGATTTGTTCTTTGCAGGTTTTGCTTTCCTGATATGATCACAGAGGCCTCTGCTGAACGCCTTAAAACAACAATGGCGGCTGAAAATCCAAATCAATTCAGACATGAACTTGAAAAGTATTGCGAGCATCTCAACAAGTTGGTACACTTTCAATTTTCCTTATTATTCTTGCCAGTTTTTGCCCCTATTGTTCTTCAATGGCTTTTTATTGTAGTTTGTGAAAGATTTTGACGCAAGAGGCAAAACCCAACTCACTCCTTCAATTCTCCCAAACCAACTTACACACATACACAGATTCACAGCTTACATAATTTCGTTCAACTCCACAGCTAGTCCGAAATCAAATTGACAATTTATCAATTAAACAACTTAAACTACACAAAGAAGGCGGAGACAAAGTTATTTTGTTCCATCAACATAAATCTCTCATATATCCTCTATTGCAATCAATCAAATTACAAAGAAAAATCTAAATTGAATCAAAATTGCCCTGTCGTCTTTCTTGAACTTCCCTCTGCAACATTTAGTATTTTTATTTGCTTTATATCCTCTATCAGAGGATGCGCAGTCCCACTATGGGTGCGTCCAAATCATACCTCTCATCAGCAACCTTAATCCGCGAATGTTTTCTTTGTTTCTTCTTATGGCAATCTCTCAGCACTATTGGTTTATATAGCACGACCTTCTACCAGGTTTTTCTGCACCTTTGATATGAATTCCTATGTGCATCCTGATGCAATACAAAGGGAAGAAATCAACACCATCAATCAATCTTCAGCAAACATCTCTAACTCACCTTTCTTGACACACTTATTCAACTATATGTCTCTTTGTAACATTATCAAACATTTGAAATAAGAGTTCCAATCTCCTTCAAGTTCTTCAAAACACTCTTAACCATTAACCAAGATCGACTTCCTTTATAACTTCATTGAAGGCTTCATTTTAGACTGTGTTCATTAGTTTGGATACCATTTACAGGTTTCTAAAACATAATTACAAATCAGTATAAGTTTCTTTGGAGTACTTGGTTCAAACTTAACTATACTCGCTGCTAAACAGGCCTAAATAGGCTTCAACACAGTAGGGATTTATTGAATATACAAGCTCTGACCTTGATTACTCTTTGCCAACCAGATGCAATTCTGTCTCAGACTGAATACCAAAAACCAGATGCTTTTTCCAACAGAATAAACAGAAACATAATTATCTACAGTCTCTGGATACCCTAACACAGGGTTTTGACTGTTTTTACAAAAATCCCAAATACTTTCACATTACTCTATAAAAACGAATGAAAATTGTTTCAGAATAAGGTAGAAACATAGATACACCATTTCCAATGACTGCCCCACGAATTTATGACTTTATAAGCCGTACAATTAACTGCAACACAGTTTTTTTTAAGTAAAACACAGAATTTCCATAAAATACAGAGGTTGTTCTCATTGATAATCATTGTCTACATTCCTCTTCCCTTGCCTCGAAGTCTAGGAGGCATATCTAAGCCTTACCAACCATAACTACCTAAAATCAATCGACACAAACCATCTTTTCAACTACTGACTCTTAAACTTCCATTTGGTTGTCACTTCACAACTTTTGTCATAACAACTTATATGTAATTTTGCATTTTTGAGCAAAAAGACTCTAATGACCTCCTTAAACATTGGAATGGCCTTAACATGGCCTTACAACATTGAATCCATCAATATTTCCTCATCCGATTACATATTCACACAAAATGTTACTATAGCTACCCAACTGACAACTTGACAACTTTTTAATAAAATGACATTTGAACTATCATCCCAAAATGACTCAACCTAATAAGTAAACACCAAAAAAGGACTCAAATGGTCCTCTTAGACCTTATTGGATCCAATGACATGATCCTCAAACCAAAAATTTGCTCTCTTGCCTACTTGAGGCATTGCTCTTCTTGGATGCACCTGCATCACATCCTTTACTCTCTTAGCGCTGCCTATCTCCTCTTTGCAGACTCTCAAGTCTCACGAAACCTCCTCTTTTACCTTCTATGCAACCTTTTCCCCGCTGCTTCCACACTTCACGCAGCCCCCCAATCACCCTTTACCTGTGCAAATTTATTGCAATTAAAACTGGAAACTCCCTTCCAGATGACTGCCCCCCTTTCATTTTAGACTTTTGTTTCATTCAAATGAGAAAGAGAAGAGGAGTTCTTTGCAACAACAATCAAAGCTGTATTTGTCATTTGATGGCAGAAATATAATACAGAATTGAGCTTCGAATAGCCCCTTGAAATAGCCAATAAGCTTTGCTCCTTGACCATAAGTATCTATTGGGACAACACACAATTCCTCCAAATCCTTGCATGTTGATTGTTGAGGAAACCACTTCAAGTCCTTTGTCTTCTATATGATCCAATACCCATAAACGTTGCAGTTTGTGGCAATGACCAAGAAACTCAACAAGTCCACACTTGGAATGGTTACATAACTCAAGTTCACAGATGTCAAATTCAAATACACAGAGTAGACTGAAGGTAGGTGCAACATCTTCCAAATAGAGAGATACCATAACAAAAATTCACACAAACCAAAAAATATAAAATTAAACTTTGTTTTGTTTGACGATCACGTCTGTAATCAGATTTCAATGATTTGTTCTTTTCTGGGAATGTTGTGTATGGAATGTAGAATGATAAAAGAGAGAGGCTTGTGAAGGCAAGCCGTAATGTTACACAAAACAGCTAGAAGGTTACTTTTCAGGTTCAGAGTTACTTATGTCACCTAGATTATGGGACGAATGTTAATTCTGAATTTGAGAATTTAAATTGTGTTTGTGTGGGAAGGAGTATAAAGTCTAAGGAATTTGTTACTTCGTCCTATACAAGAAATTGAAATCGTATAAACATTTAACTGGATTTGCACAGGATATTTTTTCAATTTAAATGTTTATTAAGGATTTTGGCATTTTGGGTTTCCCAACACTCTGTTCTTGAGGTTGAATATGTGGCCCTCTAGTAAATGTTGGGTTAAGCTTGGCCAGAGTTCTTAATATTTGAAAACATGGGCATGCTGGGTTAACCCATAATCATTATTCTATTACCTCACCATTTCTTCAAGATTTATAAGATTTATGGGTTCCAGCTTAATCAATCAGTGCACCCATTGGGCATATTGGACTGCCTTGAAAGAACGGGAGGACGTTTGCATTTTACCTAATATATATTGTTCATAGATATTGGGCATATTGGACTGCCTTGAAAGAACAGGATGACACGTCCATGTAGTCCTCACACCTACACTGCCTCCAACTATGAGAAATTCCTATCAATCCCCCAACAAATCCATTCCAAGAGCATAACCAGATGTTTGCTCTCTGCTTCCCATGGCCATTGGAAAGCCAAAAGACATCCAATTGAACTGCTTCAACTTCAAAAACTCTTTAAATTCCAGCCTTTGCCCTGTATCAGATCGAGTTTGCCACTTTAATAGAATATTGTTTGCCTCTTTTGACAAGTTCGTCAAGGTGAATGTTTAGTTCGCCACTTTTTTAAGTGGCAAATTGCACTATTCTTGTTTTTCCGAGTACTTCTGACATTATCAAACTGAATTGAAGCCTTTGGGGATGTTTCAAATCACCCCTTAAACGTTCTAAACCATTTTGTGAACTGGTATGCATTTTGTCTCATTCAATTATGTGACGAATGGTTCTCCCATGTGAAGTCCTAATCGATGACTCAATGGTCTAGCATGCTTCGATCGAATTTATGGATCATGACGGTTTGCTTAAGTTTTTTTTATCTCATTTTTTTACTAGTATACGAAGTCAAGTGAAAAACCTTGAGGTGCCAATGTTTGAGGTGTAAGATCTTATTAATTCAAACCTCATCTAAGGAGATGTCAAAGAAAAGTTATTTGTTTGAGGACCTAAGGTCTCAAGGACTTGAAAATTGGATATATGTAGAATCTCTTTGCTTTGGAATAGTCTAAGTTCTCTCATGTCCAAGGTATGAGAAATATTAAAATTTTAAGTCATATTTGTAAGATTTGGTTAGGGAGATAGTCACACAACATCAAGGAGTTTTAGTGAAAGTACAAGAACTAATGTAAATATAAAATAAACTAATAAACTAAATGCAAAACTAAAATAAAATAATTAACTAAATGCAAAAATAAAATAATACACCCAACAACCCCCCATAAGCATAGCTTAGGTGGGGAGGAAAGATAGTTGAATGGGTCCCGACAAATGTGTAACCATGTTAGGTGCCCATGTACAAAATGATCCCATTGAAAAGAAGAGAAGGATAAAACTTATAGGATGGAACTCCCCTTAAGAGAGGTTGAAGAGAGTTGGGCTAAGTGACCCCACTCAAAATAATTGAGAATGATAAAATCCCATGTGAGAAAAAAATCCCCCTAGAATAGAGAGAAGAAGAGAGACTATACAACCCCCCTTAATGTGCAGTTTCCTAGCCGATGGTAAATGCTCAATTGTGAATGCTAAAGATGATCCATTGTCATATCCCTGCCAATAAATGAATTTACAACAAACAAATCACCTTATACTAGCCAACCCTCCTGGTATTTTGAGAAGGCAAATAAAAAAATAAATTATTATTTTATTAGGTCGACTACCCTTTGGCACCCAATATTATGGCACAGTTTGGCCGACTCCTTTCAACTTTGGCCAACTCCTTTGTAATCAAAAATTAAATTAAATTATGTTCTTCTGTATGGGTTGACTTTGTCATATAGATGTTTATATAAATAGGCCCAAGTTCGTAATGAAAAAGGATTAGAAGGCAAAAATTAATAATTAAGCAAAAATAAAGGAAGTGTAGCAATTCATTTTAAAAAGGCAGTAATTAAAGGACAAATGTTAATATATTAAAAGGTAGCGATTAGAAATAAACTAAAAGACAACAATTAGTAATTATTAATAAATGAAAGGTCGCAATAAGGGACAATTATTAATAGGAAGAGTCACCTCCATTCTTAAGGCATATGATGGGGATACATGAGGGAGACACATCATTTGCAAGGAGGGCATCAAGGAATGAAATCAAGCAATCAGAAAATAAATAATGATATGCATTTAGGAAGGCAACAACCCTTAAACATAATAAGGGAATATGATTGGGAAGAGAAGAGAGAATCATCTTCAGAAAATATTTATTTTAAGGCCGATATCTACAGACTATAGAAAGAAGATCGGAGTTAATCATATGCATTCAAGGACATAATCAATAATTATTACACTTGTTGTTGTAGATATATAAATCACATGTTTTCATGGATATTGTGGTATGTTCTATCATTATTGTGATGTATTTATTGTTGCATAATCTCCATGAATCTAAACGTATTTAATGTTTTGCAATGCTCATCAATGCAACCGTGAGTAAAAGGGGGAAAATATCCCAGAAGGGTGAGCAGTTACAAGATTTCTAAGTACGCCACTCCAAGCTAGCTATTTGGGGCCAAGGGGGTGAGTATCTGCCCTTGGGCTTAGGAAGGTGAATCTACTAGCCTCCTATTGTAGCTTCTCCCCATTCTCCACATAAGAGGGATGGATGAGGTAGCAAGGGTAGGGAATGCAGTTACAAGTTTATCAACCAAGTACACCACCCCATATTCAATGGTTGTGTGTCTACCACTTGAGGGTCAAGAGGGATGGTATATCCACTCTTGGGCTTGGTATGGATAGCTTTAGGTAGACATATCATGCTTCTCATCCAAGTAATGTTATGATCAAACTTACAATACTCATTATGGGTATTGGGTGTTTTATATTGTTTGAAATAGTTATGTATCTACATGATTTAAATAGACAAGTCATTTATTATATATATGTTTGACCATATGAAGTATATTCCAATGGTATCTAACCTAATTGTAGACCTAAACCAAGATTTATCTTGCTTAAGGCATTTAAAATGGTGAGTTATAACCCTAACTACATTATATTTATGATTCTAGGGCAAGATTTAGGGTTATCCAAAAAGGGGACATTACATCCATGAATGTTGAACAACATTCCTTCCCTTAGGAAAAAACAAACACAAAGGTGCATGTAGGATATCTTCCCATTCTTGAAAGGAACATAAGGGAAGAAAACACATTATTTATGATGTCTCTGGAATTTTCTCAAATCTCACCATGCCTCTGTTGAAAGGTGTCACAATCAAATCATGAGTCTTAGGCCTAATTGAAGAACATGACAATCCAAAATATTATGGAAATAGATGTAGAACAAAATCCAAAGATGACGAGACAAAAATTATGATGGAACTAGCATCAAAGAGGATATGATTGTCCTTAATAGTGTTCTCCAAACATGCAAGAGGGGACTCACAAAACAAACTTGCAAGATTTGTCAAATACTCATCCCAAGAAGCAATCTTTGGTAGATGATGAATATGATCCTGCTCAATTGAATCATTGTAAGCCCCATAGCAACACAAATGTTTTGGGGAAAAAATAGGCAAACCAAAAGTAAAAGATTTTTCGAAAAAAATCGGGAAAAAATCGGATTTAAAAGAAAAAGTAAAAAATTGTAGAACAAGAGGTACAAAACTATTTTTTTGAAATTGAAAGGCCATTTCCATAGCATAGAGATATATAGAGAAAATAAAATAAAGAGTTTGACTAATGAATTGTAGATAATAGATTTTTATAGTTTATATTCATATAGTTGATTACATTGCATTGCACATATAAATAATAACTAGATGTTGATAGATGACAAATTTCAATTACAATATAGTTTTTACAAAGTCAACCTAAGCAGTTATGCAATTACTTTATATTGCATCACTAATAACTAGGAGCAGCTACCAATTGCATTTGCTTGTCATGGAATTCAATGAGACCACATTCCTTTGAGGCATTTTTTCAAACAGTTCACTGCCTTGTCTATGCTACCACATTTTTCATACATGTCTACCAAAGCATTTTATAAAACAATTCAATGCCTTGCTGCTATGGCTAAAAGCTTAAAATAGGTGCTTTCGAACAAGCTATGGATGTTTGGAAAAAATATATCAAAGCATAATAGTAAGCAATAGCTAGACAAGGCAATAAACTGTTTGAAAAATGCCTAAAGAAATGTGGTCTCATGGTGATGGAATACCATGACAATTGCTTTTCATGGAATTCCATCTCCATGAGACCACATGCAATTATAATGGCATTCTATCACCATGAGACCACATTTCTTTGAGGCATTTTTTCAAACAGTTCATTGGCTTATCTATGGTTTCATGGCATTTCACCACCATGAGACCACATTTTTTTGAGGCATTTTTTCAAACAATTCACTACCTTGATAAGTAGGAGGTATTTCCACAGCGTTTCAAATTATGATATTGCTATCACGATTCAACTGTGTAGCTTTACGAGTTAAACTCATTGACCCATGTTTCATGAGTAGTGATTCACAAGAACCCATCTCTCATGATAGTGAATGGTCCACTTAACACTCATTACTTTTGGATCATGCTCACAAAGTTGAAGCATTGGGCCTTCCCGAGAGGTCACCCATCCCAGTACTACTCCAACTCAAACGCGCTTAACCACAAAGTTTTCCCCAAGGCTAAGCCTAGTTAGCTTGCAACCCCATTTGCAAAACCTTTAGCAAGCATTGTGCCTTATGGACCATTCATTATATAGCTCCTTTAGCTCATCATATACCTCCTACTTATCAATTGATGAGCTAAAGGGGCTTGATAATGAATGGTTCATAGGGAAAAACACTTGCTGAAGATTTTGAAAATGGGGTTGCAAGCTAAGTGGGCTTAGCCTTAGGGAAAACTATGTGGTTAAGCACGTTTGAGATGGTGTAGTATTGGGATGGCTGACCTCTTGGGAAGGCCCAGTGCTTCACCTCTGTGAGCATCACCCAAATGTAATGAGTGCTAAGTGGACCATTCACTATCATGAGAGATGGGTTCTTGTGAACCACTAATGAAACATGGGTCAATGAGTTTGACTCGAAAAAATACGCGGATGAATCCTGATAGTAATATCATAAGTTGACATTTTTCATACATGTCTACCAAAACATTTTATCAAACAGTTCACTGCCTTGTTGCTATGGCTAAAAGCCTAAAACAGGTGCTTTCAAACAAGTTATGGATGCTTGGAAAAAATCTATCAAAACATAATAGTAAGTAACAACATAGACAAGGCAATGAACTGTTTGAAAAATGCCTCAAAGAAATGTGGTCTCATGGTGATGGAATGCCATGACAATCACTTGTCATGGAATTCCATCACCAATTGTCATGGCATTCCATCACCATGAGACCACATTTCTTTGAGGCATTTTTTCAAATAGTTCACTTCCTTGTCTATGCTACCACATTTTTCATACATGACTACGAAGCATTTTACCAAATAGCTCATTGCATTGCTGCGATGGCTAAAAGCCTAAAACAAGTGCTTTCGAACAAGCTATGGATGCTTGGAAAAAATCTATCAAAGGATAATAGTAAGCAATAACATAGACAAGGCATTTAACTGTTTGAAAAAATGTCTCAAAGAAATGTGGTCTCATGGTGATGGAGTGCCATGCAAATTGCTATGACAATTCATGGCATTCCATCACCATGAGACCGCATTTCTTTGTGGCATTTTTTCAAACAGTTCATTCCCTTGCTATGCTACCACATTTTTCATACATGTCTACCAAAGCATTTTATCAAATAGTTCACTACCTTGTTGTTATGGCTAAAAGCCTAAAACAGGTGCTTTCAAACAAGCTATAGATGCTTGGAAAAAATCTATCAAAGCATAATAGTAAGCAATAGCATAGACAAGGCAGTGAACTGTTTGAACAAATTCCAGGCATTCCTTCACCATGAGACCACATTTCTTTAAGGAATTTTTCAAATAGTTCATTGCCTTGTCTATACTACCACATTTCTCATACATGTCTACCAAAGCATTTTATCAAAAAGTTCATTGCCTTGCTGCTATGGCTAAAAGCCTAAAACAGGTGCTTTCAAACAAGCTATGGATGCTTGGAAAAAATCTATCAAAGCATAATAGTAAGCAACAAGCTATGGTCTCATGGTTTTTTTTTTCGCGTGAAAATTAGCACAATTTCATTCGTGTCTTTTATAGGTTTTAAACACATTTTTTTGGCAATTTTTGCAGTTTGAAACGAGAAAAAATTAGGGAAAAAATTGTCCAGCCTGCAAATGTTTTAAAAATCACAATTAATCGGGATTTTTTGCAAATTTAGCTTCTATGATAAGCCCCATCGGAAGCAACATTTGAACATGGAAGTAGGATAAGATAGAGATGAGATCTTAGTGCTTGTCACTTGATTACATTGTTTATCCCTTGATGATGTGTACACAAAAGATGTTTGAGCATGAAGACTAGATGAATCTGCTATGTTGGAATATAAGAGTCCTATGCCTCAAGGTGCTAACTTGAAGATAAAGAAGATGAACCCTTTGAATCTATGATAGGATCCATAGAAGCCAAAGTCTCAACAAGAGTTTATGTAGGAGGAGAAGAAGCATCAAGAGAAGTCTTAATGTCATAATGACGTTCAAGCTCTTCCCATTTAGCAAGCACGTTGATTATATCTCGATCATATGGTATGAAAACATCAATAGGTACAAAATGTAATGTCCCGTGCTTAGCCAGTTCCAATTGCAGAGGGGTTAGCCTATTATTTTGACCCTTGTAGGCTAATGAACATAGCTAGAGGGTCATCAGAGGTAGTTACTTGGTTAGTGGTGGCATTACTTCTCTCTAGTGCTTTGCTTGGTTCAAGATTAGGCCTTTGTAGAGGTTTTTGGGCTCAGATTAGCATACTTACTATTTATAGTAAGTCATCTAGGCACTAGAGTTTAGAGTTACTATATATACCAGGTCATCAGAGGTAGTTACTTGGTTAGTGGTGGCATTACTTCTCTCTAGTGCTTTGCTTGGTTCATGATTAGGCCTTTGTAGAGGTTTTTGGGCTCAGATTAGCATACTTACTATTTATAGTAAGTCATCTAGGCACTAGAGTTTAGAGTTACTATATATACCAGAGCACCTGGACATATGGTGACTTCAGTGTTGATCTTATTCTCATTTGGCTTGGAGGAATAAGGTTTATTGTGCAAGTTATATTATTTAATTATTAAGAAAACATATCAACAATCCATTCGTATTAAGAAAGATATCATCCTTCTCCTTTGCCATTCAAATCAAAGGTGTCTTAAGAGAATTTATATCCCTGTGACCCAACTCATACCTTTTTGACCCCAACTTGGCAGAATGTAAGACCAAGGTAAGGCGAGTTGGGTGTTGGGTCGGGTCACAGGGATACCAATTAGTCAACAATCCATTCGTATTATCATCCTTATCCTCTACCCTTTGGATCAAAGGTGCCTTGGAAGAATTTATATCCTTGTGACCCAACTCATATCTTTCTGACACCAACTTGGTAGAATGTAAGACCAAGGTAAGGCAAGTTGGATGTTGGGCCGAGTCAAAGGGATACCCCTGAGTCAACAATCCATTTGTATTAAGAAACATATCATCGTTCTCCTCCATCCTTTGGATCAAAGATGTCTTAAAAGAATATATATCTATGTGAGCCAACTCATACCTTTCCTAACCCAACTTGCCAGAATGTAAGACCAAGATAAGGCAGCTTGGGTGTTGGGTCGAGTCATGGGAATATCCCTGAGTCAAGAATCCATGTGTATTAAAAAACATATCATCCTTCTCCTCTTCTCTTTATATCAAATATGCCTTAGAATAATTTCTATCCCTGTGACCCAACTCATTCCTTTCTGACCCCAACTTGGCAAAATGTAAGACCAAGGTAAGGCGAGTTGGGTGTTGGGCTGAGTCACGGTGATACCCCTGAATCAACAATCCATTCGTATTAAGAATATATATCATCTTTCTCATCTATCCTTTAGATCAAAGGTGCCTTAGAAAAATTTAAATCTCTGTGACCTAATTCATACCTTTTCGACCCCAACTTGGCAGAATGTAAGACCAAGGTAAGGCAGATTGGTTGTTGGGTTGGGTCAAGGGGATACCCCTTAGTCAACAATCCATTCGTATTTAAAAACATATCATCCTTCTCCTTTGCCCTTTGGATCAAAGGTGCCCTGAAATTTTTTATATCCTTGTGACCCAACGCATATCTTTCTGACTCCAATCTGACATAATTAAAGACCAAGGTAAAGTGGGTTGGGTGTTGGGCTAAATCACAAGGATACCTCTAAGTCAACAATCCATTCATAGTAAGAAACATACCATCTTTCTCCTCTGCCCTTTGGATCAAAGGTGCTTTAGAAAAAAAATTATCCCTGTGACCCAACTCATACCTTTTTGACCCCAACTTGGCAGAATGTAAGACCAAAATAAGGCAGATTGGGTGGGTCGAGTCACCGAGATACCCCTGAGTCAACAATCCATTCATATTAAGAAATATATTATCCCGCTCCTTTGCCATTTTGATCAAAAGTGCCTTAGAAAAATTTCTCTATGTGACTCAATTCATACCTTGTCAACCCCAACTTGGCAGAATGAAAGTCCAAGGTAAGGTGGGTTGGGTGTTAGGTCTGGTCACAGGGATACCCCTGAGTCAACAATCTATTTGTATTAAGAGATATATCCTCCTTCTCCTCTATCATTTGGATCAAAAGTGTTTTGGAAGAATTTAAATCCTTGTGACCCAACTCATACCTTTCCAACCCCAACATGGCAAAATGTAAGACCAAGGTAAGGTAGGTTGGGTGTTGGGCCGAGTCACGAGGATACCCCTGATTCAATAATCCATTCATATTAAGAAACATATCATCTTTCTCCTCTGCCTTTTGGATGAAAGGTGTCTTAGAAGAATTTCTATCCTTGTGACCCAACTCATACCTTTCCGACCTCAACTTGCTAGAATGTAAGACCAAGATAAGACAGGTCAAGTGTTGGGTTGGATCACGGGGATACCCCTAAATAAAAAATCCATTTGTATTAAAAAACATATCATCCTTCTCCTCTGCCCATTGGATCAAAGATGTCTTGAAAGAATTTTCATCCTTGTGACGAGACTCATACATTTTTGACCCCAACTTGACATAATGTAAGACTGAGGTAAGACAGGTTTTGTGTTGGGTTAGGTCAGGAGGATACTCTGAATCAACAATCCATTCGTATTAAGAGAACATATAGTTCTTCTTTTATGCATTTTGAATCAAAGGCGCATTAGAAAAAAATTATCCCTGTGACCCAAGGCATACCTTTCATACCCCACCTTGGAAAAACGTAAGACCAAGATAAGACGGGTTGGGTGTTGGGCCAAGTCACGGGGATACCTCTAACTCAACAATCCTTTCGTATTAAAAAAACATATCATCCTTCTCCTCTGCCCTTTAGATTAAAAGTGTCTTAAAAGAATTTGTATCCATATGACTTAGCCCATACCTTTTCGACCCCAACTTGGTAGAATGTAAAGTGGGTTGGGTTTTAGTTCGGGTCATAGGGATAACCTTGAATCAACAATCCATTTCTATGAAAAACATATCATCCTTCTCTACCGTTTGGATCAAAGGTGCCTTGGAAAAAATTATATCCTTGTGACCCAACTCATACCTTTTCGATCCCAACTTGGCAGAATGTAAGACCAAGGTAAGGCGGATTTGGTGTTGGGCTTGGTCACTTGGATACCCCTAAGTCAACAATCCATTTGTATTAAGAAACATATCATCCTTCTCCTTTTCCATTTGGATCAAAAGTACCTTAAAATAAATTTTATCTTTGTGACCCAACTAATACCTTTCTGACCCCAACATGGCAGAAAGTAAAACCAAGAAAAGATGGGTTGGTTGTTGGGTCAGGTCATAAGGATACCCTTGAGTCAAAAATCCATTTGTATTAAGAAACATATCATCCTTCTCCACCTTCATTTCGATCAAAAGTGTTTTGGAAGAATTTATATCTTTGTGACCTAACTCATACCTTTCCGACCCCAACTTGGCAGAATGTAAGACCAGGGTAAGGTGGGTTGTGTGTTGGGTCAGGTCACGAGGATACCCCTGAGTCAACAATCCATTTATATTACGAAAACATATCATCATTCTCCTTTGCCCTTTGGATCAAAGGTGTCTTAGAAATTTTTTTATCCTTGTGACCCAATTCATACCTTTACAACCCCAACTTGGCAGAATGTAAGACCAAGGTAAGGCATGTTGGGTGTTGGGTAGGGTCACGAGGATACCTCTGAGCCAACAATCCATTTGTATTAAGAAAAACATATCATCCTTCTCCGCTACTCTTTGAATCAAAGGTGCCTTAGAAAAATTTCTATCCCTTTTACCAAACTCATACGTTTTTTAATTCAACTTTGCAGAATGTAAAACCAAGGTAAGGCAAGTTGGGTGTTGGGTTGAGTCATGATGATACCCTTGAGTCAACAATCCATTAATATTAAGAAACATATCATCTTTATTTTATACCCAACTCATACCTTTCTGACCCTAATCTAGAAGAATGTAAGACCAAAGTAAGGCAGGTTGGGTGTTGGGTCGGGTCACATAGATACCCCTTAGTCAACAATCCATTCATATTGAGAAACACATCATCCTCTCCTCTACCTTTTACATCAAAGGTGCCTTAGAAGAATTCATATCTTTGTAACCCAAGTCATACCTTTCCAACCCCAACTTGGCAATATGTAAGACAAAGGTAAGGCGGGTTAAGTGTTGGGTCGAGTCACATGGACACCACTGAATCAACAATCCATTTGTATTGAGAAGCATATCATCCTTCTTCTTTTCCCTTTGGATCAAAGATGCCTTAAAATAATTTTTATCCCTGTGACCCAACTCATACCTTTCCGACCCCAACTTGGCAAAATGTAAGACCAAGGTAAGGCGAGTTGGGTGTTGGGTCGGGTCACGGGGATATCCTTGAATCAACAATCCATTCCTATGTCCTTTGTCCTTTGGATCAAAGGTGCCTTCAAAAAAATTATATCCTTGTGACCCAACTCATATTTTTTCGACCCTAATTTTGCAGAATGTAAGACCAAAGTAAGGCGGGTTGGGTGTTGGGTTGGCTCACTTAAATACCCCTAAGTCAACAATCAATTCATATTAAGAAACATATCATCCTTCTCCTCTACCGTTTGGATCAAAAGTAATTTAAAAGAATTTTTATCTTTGTGACCCAACTCATACCTTTCCGACCTCAACTTGGTAGAATGTAAGACCAAGGTAAGGGGGTTGGGTGTTGGTCTGGGTCATGGAGATACCCCTGATTCAACAATCCATTTGTATTAAAAAAAATATCATACTTATCATATGCCCTTTGTATCAAAAGTGACTTAGAAATAATTTTATCCTTATGACTTAACTCATAGATTTTCAACCCTAACTTGGTAGAATGTAAGACTAAGATAAGACGAGTTGGATGTTGATTCGAGTCACAAGAATCCCTAAGGCAACAATCCATCATCCTAACAAAAACATCATACTTCTCTTATGTCGTTTGGATCAAAGGTATCTTAGAATATTTTTTATCCTTGTGCCCCAACTCATACCTTTTCGACCCCAACTTGGCAGAACGCAAGACAAAGATAAGACATGTTGGATGTTGGTTCAGGTCACAAAGATGCCCCTGATTCAACAATCCATTCGTATTAAGAAACATATCAAACTTCTCTACCCTTTGTATCGAAAGTGTCTTAGAATAATTTGTATCCCTATGACTTAACTCATACATTTTTGGCCCCAACTTTGCAGAATATAACACCAAGGTAAAGTGGGTTGGGTGTTGGGTTCGATCACAGGGATACCCCTTAGTTAACAATCCATTTATATTAAAAAATATATAATTTTTATCTTTTATTCTTTGGATCAAAAGTGTCTTAGAATAATTTTTATACTTGTCACGAAACTCATACCTTTCCGACCCCAACTTGGTAGAATGTAAGACCAAGGTAAGGCGGGTTGGGTGTTGGGCTGGGTCACAGGAATACCTTTGAGTCAACAATCCATTCGTATTAAGAAACATATCATCCTTCTCTTCTACATTTTGAATCAAAGGTATTTTAAAAAAATCTTTATGACCTAACTCATAATTTTTCGACCACAACTTGGTAGAATATAAGACCAAGGTAAGGTGGGTAGGGTGTTGGACTGAGTCACAGGGATACAATTGAATCAACAATCCATTCATATTAAGAAACATATCATCATTTTTCTTTGCCCTTTGTATTAAAGGTGCCATAGAAGAAGTTTTATCCATGTGACCCAATTCATACATTTTCAACCCCAACTTGACAAAATATAAGACCACAGTAAGACAGATTGGGTGTTGAGTCGTGTCACAGGGATACCCTTGAGTCAACAATCCATTCGTATTAAGAAAAACATATCATCCTTCTCCTTTGTCCTTTCGATCAAAAGTGTCTCAGAAGAATCTCTATCCCTATCACCCAACTCATACCTTTTCGATCCCAACTTGGCAGAATGTAAGACCAAGATAAAGTGGGTTTAGTGTTTGGTCGGGTCACATAAATACCCTTGAGTCAACAATCCATTTGTATTAAGAAACATATTATCTTTCTCCTCTACCCTTTGAATGAAAGGTGCCTTAGAAAAATGTCTATCATTGTGCCCTAACTCATACATTTTCAATCCCAACCTAACAGAATATGTAAGACCAAGGTTAGGCAAGTTGGGTGTGGGGCCGAGTCATGGGAATATTTCTAAGTCAACAATCCATTCATATTAAGAAACATATCATTTTTCTCCTCTACCCTTTGAATCAAAGATTTTTCAGAAAAAATTATATCCCTGTGACCCAAATCATACCTTTCTGATCCCAACTTGGCAGAACGTAGGATTAAGGTAAGGTGACTTGGGTGTTGGGCCAAGTCATAGAGATACCCCTGATTCAACAATCTATTCGTATTAATAAATATATCATCCTTCTCCTCTGCCCTTTGTATCAAAAGTGTCTTAGAAGAATTTTTATCCCTATGACTTAATTCATACCTTCGAGACCCTAACTTGGCAAAATGTAAGACCAAGATAAGGTAGGTTGGATGTTGGGTCGATTCATGAAGATACCCCTAAGTTAACAATCCATTTGTATTAAGAAATATATATTTTTTCTCTTTTCTCCTTTGGATCAAAGGTGTCTTAGAAGAATTTATATCCTTGTCACCCAACTCATACATTTTCGACCCCAACTTGTCAGAATGTAAGACCAAGCTAAGGTGGGTTAGGTGTTGGGTCAGGTCACAGGGATACCCCTGAGTCAACAATCTATTCATATTAAGAAACATATCATCTTTCTCTTCTACTTTTTGAATCAAAGGTGTTTTGGAAAAAAATTATCCCTGTGACTCAATTCATACTTTTTCGACCCCAACTTGGTAGAATGTAAGATCAAGGTAAGGCGAATTGGGTGTTGGGTTAGGTCATAGGGATACCCTTGAGTCAACAATTCAATCGTATTAAGAAATATATAATCCTTCCCCTCTGTCCTTTCAATCAAAGGTGCCTCAAAAGAATTTATATCCATGTCACCCAACTCATACCTTTTTGACCCCAACTCGAGAGATTGTAAGACGCCCAAGTTAAGGCGAGTTGAGTGTTGGGCCTACTCATGGGGACACCCCTGAGTCAATAATCCATTTGTATTGAAAAACCTATCATCTTTCAAAGGTGCCTTAGAAAAAATTATCTCTGTGTAGTATTCCACCCCTCTTGACGAAATGCTTACACACAATTTCGGGTTTGATTTTTTGTTTTGGTTTGTATTTCTTCACCCTTGTTTGAGTTTGTTTGCTAATAATGCTAAAATGATACTAAAAAACATATACATATAATTGAAAACTTCAAATAAACTAGACTATTGAGATAGCCTTGAGTAAGTTGCTCAAATTAGAAGGCAAATATGATTTCTTCATTTCACGATAAAATACATACAATAGGTAATTTACATCAAATTTAAAACTAAATACATCTTATACTATATTTTTACTTACAACCACAACTCGGTGAATAGTAACTTGCTACAGTACCAAACCCCAATGAAATGCACACTCCTCTTGAAATCCAAACTTCTCCCATTCAAATCCAGTATGGGAAGATTCTTCTGCCTAGGGCACCCCTTTTTCGTGAGATTGCAACCTCTTAGAAGAGGTGTTTTTTTTATATATGTTGATTAAAACCCTCAAGAGAGGGGCGGTTGGTTGTAGCTCTTCATTTCATTCCAAAAACTCCTCAAAATGCAAGCAACCCCTTAGCAAACAATGATGAAGTCAATGGCTACCAACCCCACTCAAAAATCAACTCTAAAACTTTGCCAATGGCTCCTAATGTAACAAAAAATTGTATTCAAATTCAACCCAGCAACCTTAAGGTGGTGTTTCACACCCTCAAGCAGCTTAAACACAAAAAACCAAGCCCCCTCTATTCTCACAAATTGCAGAAATCAGGAAACCTTTGTTTCCCTCTCCCTCCAAGCCAAGCTCCACATGCCACAGAAGAAAAATAGCCAATTCCTTGAATGGGTCGAACTTCTCCTCAAGAGTTTTATAAATTAACATTGAAAACACTATTCACTTTAAGTTATGCCAATTTCACTTTATAAGTGAATAGTGCCAAATTAAAATAAAGTGACTCTCAAATTAAAAGACACATGGTCCCTAGGTAAAAAGGGTGAAATAGAAGATAATAACATATTTAATCACCTTCAACAAGAAAAACACCACAATTCACCCTGTCACAGAGCTCTGAGGATCAACACTGTTAATGGATGAACCAATGACAATCACAATTGACCCTTTATCCAAACTCATTAGCCTACGAGGGTCGACATAATAGACTAATCCATTGATCTACAAATGTCTAACTAGAAGGGGACATTACAGTCCGCCCTCCCTGAAATTGCTTGTCCCCAAGCAATCTCAACTCTGGATGTTGTAAAATGTCCGTGCTCTCCCATGTAGCATCCTCTACCGACAAGTCCTTCCATTTGATCAGATATTCCTTGATGACCCTTCTCCACAACTGTCTCTCTCTGACATCTATGATGGCCTCAGGTACCAAAATTATATAGCATCTTTCTCTTTTGCCCTTTGGATCAAAGGTGTCTTAGAAGAATTTTTATCCCTATGACCCAACTCACCCCTTTTTTACCCCAACTTAGCAGAATGTAAGACCATGGTAAGACGAGTTGGGCGTTGGGCTAAGTCATGAGGATACAAAAAAAAGAGAGAGAATTCCATATCTTTTTATTATCTTTGAATCGAGTTTGGATTGGAATATTTTGATTAATTGAAGGTCAATTTACAAAAAAAAATATAAAGTGATTTTAGTGTACCTATTGATTAATACACCAACAATCTATTTGTATTAAGTAACATAACATCCTTCTCCTCTGCCCTTTGGATTAAAGATGTATTAGAAAAATTTATATCCCCAAGACCCAGCTCACCTTTTTCGACCCCAACTTGGTAAAATGTAAGACCAAGATAAGGTGGATAGTGTGTTGGGCTAGGTCGGCTAGGTCGCAGAGATACCCATGAGTAAAGAAAAAAAGAATAGTTCATACCTTTTTATCATCTTTGAAAGTGGTTTGGATTGAAATATTTTTATTAATTAGAGGTATGTTTGGAATGTTTAGATTGGAATATTTGGAATATAATGTGATTCTAGTGTACCTGTTGATTGATACACCAACAATCCATTTGTATTAAGTAACACAACATCCTTATCCTATGCCCTTTGGATCAAAGGTGCCTTGGAAGAATTTATATCCTCCATGACATTTGCATCACTATTACAAATGGAAAGATAGTTGTCTTATAGAATCAACCCAAAACTAAAAGGGATAGAAAAAAATTAACCGAAATAGGTAAAACCAAAGAATTATGTCATAGGATTGAAATTTAGAAACAATGGTTTTACCAGTAAAAATATTTCTTTATTTTTTCTCTCAATATGTCTTTCTATTTTTTATTTGTTATTTTTTTTTTTATCCTCTCAATTATCTCTCTTTGTCTATCTATCTTCCTTGTCTATTTCTATATTTTCACATTTTTATATTTTTCCTCACTTTCTCTCTTTATTCTATCTCTTACTTGCTTGCTCACTCACTCTCTATTTTTTTATTTTTTTCATCTATATTTTATCTTTCTCTTTTTTTCATTTCTTTGTCATTTTTTCCTTTTTATCTTTGATTGTAGATTTGGCATTCTCTCCCTCCCTCTATTTATTGTATTTTTTCTCTATTTGTCAATATTTTTTTTCTATAACCTTTTGCTTGTTGGCTAAGGTTGATTGGACATCTTTTGTAGGTCACATAATTTTCATTTACTTGTTCACATGGGATCCAAGTAGAGAGATTGATGTTTTGGACATTTTCTCGGAGACTATGTATTTGCAATATAATCTTTATTAATGAGATAGTACATTGTGTTGATAGTTTTGGAGGCTTGGTTTGTCACTCGTGTAGATTTTTTTTACAATATATCTTGTGTCATCTTATTGTATGTTTGTCTATTTTCTCATATTTTTCACTCATGAAGTTTTGTGAAAATAGTTTTATATTGATGCAAAGTTTTATTCCTTCAGTATCAAAGCCTAATTGTTAGGTTATGGGCGGAGATCACTTTAATATTGTTAACGCTTGGAAGGAGTAGATTTTTGTGCACAATTAATTCCACGGATTTGTAAGAAAATAATAAAAGCATTTTAAAAATAGTTCTATATGGATTTTTGAAAATAATTTTGTACAGTTGCAATTTTTTTTTATAAGATTATATTTAGTGACAAAAAAAATTCAAACTATGCATTTTCTAGCCGAAGGCTTTTGGGGTCCAGGCCTTGGCCCAATGACTAACCAAATGGGAAATCACAACCAACATGTGGATACTAATGCATTGTTCATTGAGGCGGTGAACAAAAAATATTCATAAGGCCACCAGACAAGCTATTAAGGGCCAATGAGAACAAAACACATCGTTTATCAGTATTTTCTTGGTAGGAAACATGACAAATAAAAATAAAAAGTTGTCAAGGCTTCCCTTGCGGGTTTGAATAAATTAAATTCTACATACGTAAATCCAAATGTAAGCAGTTCATGAGTTGGGCACCATGGCTTATTAAGCTATAGGGCAAAAAAGCAACAGATTTGCACAGGGTCAAATGATCAAAATGAGCTCAAAAAAAGGAAGGACGGGCTGATTTCTAAGGGAAATTAATGACATGCTACACAAACTTTTTTATACCCTAAATACTAAAAATTGGACATTGTGCCCAAGACATCTAACCCTCTAGATGTTGAAACCTTCACAAAGAAACCTTTAGTATTTACCTTGAAGTCTAAGACAAAATCAAATATTTATAATTTAAAGGATTGTTTTGTTGTAGGCCCTATTAGTAGTTTAATTTTTCCATTTTATGATGAATCAAACCGAATTGTATATATGGTGGAATTATCATTGAAATTATATCAGGAGGCTCCCTAAGATCTAAAACTCAAAACTATACAAACATAATTTACATGGATACACAATGTATAATATTATATTTATGAAGGAATTGTCATTGAAATTATATGGAGAAACTCTCTAAGACCAAAAACTCAAAACTATAAACATAATTTACATGTATACATAATGTAAGAAAATTGAAAGGATTTTACCATTATATATAAATATCTAATTAAATATGTATTTTCCTCGGTTGCTAGTATTAGACTATCAATAGTCAAGACTTGGAATAAGATTTTCACTCTTAAAGAAGGGTAATTTAGCAAACACTATTGATAATATTAGCTTCCTACTAACTAAAGTAAAGATGTATATTTGGCTTTAGACATGGCTTAGCAATGGTTAAAGTAGGGACATTGACTTATGAATTATGGACTCTAGATATAGGAACATTTACCCTGCACCTAAAATGCTTAAACTCAAACATGAATTAAGTGATCATTATTTTTAAGATAAAAAATTGCATAGATAACTGTCTAGTCGTTAAAAAGGAAAAGGCTTATTAAAAAAGAAAATTTTAAAGTCTCTTAGATTTATTTTCTTGCACGTGATCGGTGACACTAGTACGACACACTCTCCGATACCATGGGGACGGGGGGAGACTAGACCTCGTGACCTCTTGCCTATAACAAGACGCTTTAGCCAATCGAACTTTGTGTGCATATCACGATGTAATCTCAATTTTATGCTTTTCCTTTTTTAAGTTGTTATTAGACCCACAACATTTGGAAGAGAAAGATGGATACAAGAAATGTAGGTGGTTATATGGGTGAAGTTAGCATGAGAGAATACAACCTTTGAGGATTCTTCATATTTTTCAAATGTTTAGTAGGGTTGTTTGTCATTATTTGTTTTAGTTGTAGATATTAAAGTCGTGTGAAAGGAATTTGAAAGATTTCATGAATTTCTATTTCCAAATTTTACACCAAAGAGTGTCACCCATGGATATCTATTGTCTTTGATTGTACAGGTATTATTCTAGGAAATAATAATTGCCAATATGTTGTGTATGGAAACACCAAAATGGAGAATACATGGTGCTAAAATGCAAATCCTATTTGTGAATAGGAATAAATTGGATTGCGTCAAAGTGAAAATAATTTTATTGATAGTAGTATCAAAGTTTCGACTGTAGATTTATATATTACATAATAGGCATTTCTAGTGGTCATGCCTGCTTAAACTAGAGTGCCCATAATTTGATATACTCAAATCTTTGGGGATTCGATTCCCACATGTATAAACTGTAAATTCATTCCAGAAGCGCTACAAATATAGATTCAATTTGTTGCATTAAAACATTAAACCATTCGGTTTGCAATCAAGTAGTGGGTTTGCAACTTTCATGAAACATCCCTTAGTTCGTATTGGACATAAAGGAATCAATCACCTATGGATTAAGGACATGATTTGTAAGGTAAGAGAACTGGCTATTCCAACTTTAATAGCCTTCTATTACTATACTTAACACAATTTATTAAGATTCAAATGAGACATCAAGTAGATAAAGATAACAAGTCAACCAACGAAGCTAGAGGACAAAAGAGGTTGAATTTTTTTGAAATCTTGAGGTAGCTCTTCACTTGGAGATTGTAGATTATTTTAGAAGCACCACTATATTTGTGTCTATTCTTGGAGCAAGGGGGCTTGGCAATTTCATTGTATTGGTAGACGGTTGATTATGTCTTGATCCACAAACTTGGTGATTTGTGTCAATGGATGGTTGATTATCTCTTGAATGATAGATCGAGAGTTGTGTATGTGGTTAGTTGAGTATGGATTGACTCACAAAAGAAGAAGTGTTGTTGCTACAGATAATTGAGTGTGTGTCAATTCACACATAGAGTGGTATTTTTGTAGATACTTGAGTATTTCTCGATTCACAAGAGGAGAGTTGTACTTGTGAATAGTTGAGTAGTTTTTGACTTAAAGGTATTGTTGGATGGTCAGGGAATCCACTAGTGCAATCAATTTTTTGCATCTTGATTGGGGAGATTTAGTGGAGGTGTTTCATCAAATTTCTAGATGGGTTGCTTTGTTCAATCTATGTAGTGTTCCATCCTTGGATTAGATGGATGTAATAAGGGGGAGAATATTGGAATATTATATCTTCGTATAGGATATAGGTTAGACAATAAAAATAAATTAACAATTTAGAATGTTAATGTTAATTTAGGATACTTATTTCCTTATTTTTTCTTTTATTGCATTTCATTGCCTATTTATTCTCTCTTTATCTCGTTGTCTAAATCTCTTTTTCATTCTCCAGCTCATTTTTTCTTCTCATGTTTTAGTCTCTCCCTACTTTTAAGTTGTATTGTTTTAGTATTTCTTTATTTTTTACTAATATTTTATTATTTCTCTTTTTCTCTTCTTTTGTAGACCTTGTGAAATGGATATTTGCAACCCTAGAACTTAAACTTTTGTAGACTTGCAAACTAATGAACCTTAGATTAAAAGATATTACTAGTTTCCCCCACCTCCTAAACCTTGGACAATTTAATTCAAATGAAACTCAACCATAGGCCATGGCCTAGTTATATATTGACCCTATTCCAAGAACCTTTTATCATATTTCCTAAATCCTTGGACCTTAGACATTGAATATTGGACTTATGGATTGTGGATTGTAGACCAAGAAAATTCTGCTCTTTACCGTGACCTGTTGGACCCTCTATCGTAGTTCGTACAACTTGGATACTAGAACCTTAGAACTTGGGCTTTTAACCCTATACCCAAGAATTTTGACAAATTCATACAATTAAATAAAATGGAGATAGAACAATTGAAGAACACAAATACACCTTAAAGGATTCTTTGATTCATGCTCAACTCTATTAGGAGAATGTGCCTAAAAGCATGCTTTGATCAATGCACAGTTTCATTAAGATAATTTTTCTTGCCATGTGTTCCCTTATACCTTTAACGAAGCTACTAATAACTTGTATTCTTTAATATAACTACAAATAACTTGCATTTGGCCTTATGTTTTGGGTCAATTATTTCATGCCAAGGTCTTAAAGATGCTTTCCTTAATCACTTTAGACTTACTCTTGGTTGAACTTTGATGTATAATCAATTTTCCACCTATATGATGAAATAGGGGTTCTCAATGACCCTCTTTTCTGAAAACAAACACTCAAAATATCCTCAATAGTGCATACAAATCAACAACAAAACTCATGGATTCACATTAAAATTTGTAACAATAAATCTGCTCATAATAAAAATATGATTACAATGTCATTTTTAGTCAACAAAGGACTATTGGGTAGCAACATATTCCCTTCACATAATCTTAAAATGAATTGAAAACAATCTACAACAAAAGAAAATCAAACTATGTGCTTCATTAACACCTCCAAATATACACTTTTCCTCTTCCAATAGTCACCTGCAACTCTTCAAGTCTCAACAATGGTGTCTTCAACCTTTAATGGCTGCAATAACCCTTTCAACATGCAACATAACACTTCAATAACCTCTTGAGAAATTCCACACCCAACTCTCCAACCTCCCAAAACCTGCAGCAACAAATGAATGCCCAAAACATGCAACAAAACCTTTCTCCCAAAAATCCAAAAATCAAAATTTCCCTCCCATTTGGAAAAGTCACAACCCCCTCTTGGTAATTAGTGGATTCAATAATAGAAAAATAAATAAAATTCTTTTTCATTTCATTTTATAACTCCCACAAACCCAATGCCCAAGTTTGCTTCTTCTTCTTTTTTCCAAAATTTCAACTACACCTCCACTATCTCCACTTCGTAACTTGCATAACACAGATTATTTTATTTAATTAAATAGGATAGTTCGCTACAGGTTGCATTCAACCTAGAAGAGTAGTTCAACTACTTCACCCCACCATTATGAGGCTATGCTCGCAATCTTCCTACCTCGTGTGTCTAGTGCAGGAGCATGGAGACGGACAGGCGATCAACACAAACCAAAATATTGTTTGGTTTGATTTCAATTTTGGTTTATTTTGTTTGGTTTATCTCTTTTAGATCAATGCCTAAACCTCTTATTATGAAACTTTGACAATGATGAAACTAGATGAAGAAATATTGTCTCATGAAATGTGTTTGGCCGGTGTAAAACAAATCTTCACTACTCTTTTGTCAACATCCTCACAGCTGAATTATGATGGAATAGAAAAAAAATAACCATCGATTACTACCTGGTAGACACATGCAAAGTGTAAAAGCATAGAAATTTGGTCTATAGTTGTAATTGCAACTGCCTTTGTCAATTAAGTGGGAAATGAAGGGTCATTGACTCTAAATTTAGTTTTAAAAATCATTTTTCTAAGGTACCTTTTCAACTTTGTAAATCAATAAAGGGGCTTTGAAAACAAAATTAGCAAACCTTGAAGAGGGGATCGACTAAAATGGAGAAGACATAGAAAGAAAGCGACATATTAATATTTAAATAGAAAGCACAAAAGTTGGTCATCCAAAGGTCGTGGTATAAGGCTGAGGGAATAAAAAATGTGAAGGATCCTTGAATGGCAAGAGACCACATTCTTGGCAAGGCAAAAAACTACTTCTAGTTGTTGTTTAGAAAACACAAGTCGCACAACTAAGGGAAAGAGAGATTGGTGCTTGTAGAGAGAGGGACATGAGAAAGGTTGCAAGCGGGAGAGGGTATGTTTAAGTGAAAGAAAAGATGCAATTCATGCCTGGAAGAAGATAATGCATCGATATGAAGTTGGTATTGAAATGAAAATTGGGATTCTCTTTTTCAATATTTAATTAGTGATTTTTTAAGTAACTAATATTCGCCAATTGGCTAATAGTTGAAATTTGGGAATCAAAAATTGGCTAATAGTTTGAGTTGTAATGCGACTTGAATCACCACATTTGTACAAAAAAATATTATAGTATTATTTAAATTGCAAAATAATTTATTTTATTAAAAAAATAACTCAAAAATTTGCCACAATATTCAATACATGATTAGATCATTTCGCCTAAATTTTATAAGTTATAGTAGAAATCTGTATTAATTTGCCAATAATATATCATAATTATTAGTTGTTTTAGGGTCATATTTCCAATCTTTATTTTTTACCATTGATTTATAATATAATCTAATTGCTCTCATTGTATTTCATGAGGTAAAATGTACCCACAATTTGTAATGCTCATGGGGCCCAAAATTGCTTTTGGATTGTTGATCTGTAATGCTCATGGGGATCAATTTTTTTCTTGGATCGTAAGATCAACAATCCAAAAGTGATTTCGGGCCCCATGAGTACTATAGATCGCGAGTACATTTTACCTCATAGAATACAAGGGTCATTAGGTCAACAATCCAAAAGCAATTTCGGGCCCCATGAGCATTACAAATCTTGGGTACAATTTACCTCGTAGAATACGAGGGTCAAATTATATTTTAAATCAACGGTGGTAAGTAAATATTATAGTCTACACCTTAAACCCATTGATAATTTCCACCCTCAAGCCCCTACTTTTCCATAATAATTATTTTCTTAGATTGGAAGGATTCACCATCATAATTAATGCATTTTCCTTTTGTTTTTGAGATTCACCAATATTTTCTACAAAAGTTTAGTAATTTAAAAATAATCGCCAATAAAATTAATATTTAAAAAAAAAAAAGGAAAGATTCGCCAATAGAAATTAATATTTTTCCAAAAAAGATGAAACATTCGCCAGGATTTTATATCGTTTTTAGGGGGTTTCTTAAAGTTATCACTATATTTAATGTCTAGGAAAAATACTAGGGCATTACAATGTTGGAGAAACATGAAGTAGATAGTATTTACAAGGTTATTATCAGCTTAATCCTAATAATTACATTAGGGGCATCATGCCCTTCTTCATAGCATTTTTGTTCATATGCCTTATCACATGTTCTTATATCCATTCTACTACATTGGGGGCATCACAACTTCCTATCCTATTATGTGTTCGTATGCCTTATCATTCTCTTTACAACCACATTGGGGACACCATGTCTTTCCCATATCATATATACTTAAGTTGTGCTTCTAAGTCACCTTACCTCTTTCATATGTCTATAATGGGGGCAAATTTATATTATGTACCTTAATAATTATCTCCAATTTAATGCTTTTCACGCTTTCAATTTGACGTCTTACTTTCTTGTCACATGATGTTATTTATCACATGCCTTCATAATTACACTTTTCTAGATTATATTTACTATCCATGTAATATTTTTTCCTCTCCTCTAATTCCTTGCACATGTTTTTTTGTAACCAATTAGGGGGGGCATAGAATATCACTGATGCCCTAATGTTGTGAAATCAAAAAGTGTGTTATGTTAGACAAAGACTTATCACTATAACTAGATAGACCATGATCACATTACATGGTGATGGTTGAGTTGTCATACCATATTACTATTACCATACTTAGCAAAGTATTTTAGTATCAATTTCATATAGGCAAAATTTCTAACCCTTCTCTTTTTCCGACTTTCACATTTTAAAGAAAAACTTGTAATTGTGCCTATTTTACTTTTGTGTAAAGCTACTCATCACATATATTTTCTTTGTTTTTCAAGTTTCTATAGTGTTTGTGCTAAGGACAATGAACTCATGGGGAAATCAAGCTGGGTCCATTCCTTTACATGGGTCCATATCCTTATATGTATAAATATTTACTTTTCTTACATGAGAGAAAATGTTCAGATCCTTTGAGATACATATTCATCCTCAATTTACATGCACCTCAAAGTGGAGCGAAATGTTATGGTGAAATTTTCATTCCCATGCCAATTCTGATTTGGTTGTGGGCCCTTTTGATGGAATGATTTGATATAATTACATAGCAATGTGTGGCATTCTCTTGTTTTAAGTTTGGCTCCTTCAATAATCATCCACCCCCATTTACTCTCATATTCATGCATTTCAATATATTCAACCTTATCCTAGCTCCATTCATATGCAATCCTGTATATTCACTTCATTATTAGATCAAATTTTTGTGCATTTATTTGAGATCCTAAGGATTTGTATTCCTTGTATTGGGTTGATCTCAAGTCACTCAAGGTTGAGCCTAATTTTTTTTTTTAAAATTCAAAATTGTTGACCCCCTTTCTTACTAGTTGTTGGGAGCTTACTTGGTACTTGTTTGTGCAATTGTCTCTAGTGTTTTGGTATTTAAAGACATTCATTTGTGTATTTTGACATCATCAAAGAAGAAGAAGAGAATAACAAGGATTATCTACATTATAAAGAATGTTCATTCTAGGAACACTTCAATTTAGAGTACTAAAATGAATCTATTTGCATCGTAATCAATATATTGGCCATTTCATGCTTGCTTGCTATTTGTCGACATTTGTACAAGGCTGTAAATTTTATCTATCAAAGGGCTTGATTTATAAAAACATGACTGTGAGACCCCATCATACATATTCCTTGTTTCTTTGTGTTCTTTTGGTGACTCTGGATATATTTTAAAAGATTATGATACTCAGTAATTTGATGGTGCATATTTTGGATGGTATTTGATATGATTATGGATATAGGTTTCATGTTAATGATAAGACTGATGCATATTTTGGATGATATTTGGATAGTAGATTTCATGATAATTAGATTTTATACGATGATTATTCATGTGATCATTTTTATTATTAATATGTGAATAGAATTATGTATGTTGTTCTATGATTATTTAATTTACCCCTCTTTTATAGAGGTTTTTTTTGTCCTCCATGTGCAAGGGTCTTGAGTGGGTGTGACTCCCACACTTAGGGGATTTCATTATTGGGATACGAGTATCCCCTTTTGGGTAATGGCCATTACTAGGGTATGAGTACCCTTTCATATATGGGGATATGAGTATCCCATTTTACCTTCTACATATTGGTTTTTGGGAGGAATAAGGTTTTTTTTATGGTTGTGGTATTGATGTGGTGTTGAGGAAGGGTTGGTGTGGAGTTTATGTTTTTTATTGTAGAGACTTAATTATGATGCTTATGCTTATGTTCCCCATTTTAGGTTGAGCCCCTACTCCCCCTAAGTGGTTTTCCCCAATGTGTTAGACATGTGTTTTGTGTTATTGTGAATGGATTCATGTGAGGGTTTATGCGTGTGTATATGCAAGTATTTTGGTATTTAATGTGTTAATATATTGTGTTGAAGATTTTCCATGTCCAGTTAAGTGTTTCCCCATGCTCGGGGGTGGGTTGTCTCACAACCCTATGGATGGGTGGAGAGCCCATTAACATATTGTGGTTTTTATTTCTTATTCTTTTTCAAGTTTTGGATGGATGACTAGAAGATGTTTGAAGTGTAAAAGTACTTTAAAAGAAAAAAGAAAATGGTCCCTTTCATGTTGTGCTTTGGGAAAAAAAATGTTATAGTTACCTTGTAAAATATTAAAGTTATAAACTTGTGTAATTTTCTTATATTTATGAAAAAGGGAAAGATTTATGTAAAAATGAATATTTAATTTATTTTACAAGGTTAGAAGAAAAAATAATAATAAATCTTATAGTTCATGGTGCAACTTGAATTCCTTTATGTATATTACATTTTTTTAGGAGAGGAGAAAAAATATAAGAGTTACAAGTAAATATTTTCAATAGGATTTCATGTTTTAATTGCTTTTACTCACTTAATTGGAATCATGGAAGTGAAATTAAGTATGCACTTATGATTAGTTTGATTGATGAATAAAACAAATAAGGGCTTTTGTAAAACTAATACATTTATCTAATCTTGAATAGAGAAAACATTCTTTTATATAGTGGCACTTGAACAAACACTACAACTTATTTGAAAATCTAACATAGTTTTAAGGATGAAACAATATACTTCAAATCTGAAATATTTGTTCAATATTATCAAATGTAAAATATGGATTCTTAGACCCATCATGCATACATTATGTTTTTGTTAAATAATAAACTTGAAATACGTTTAATCTACAGGTCTAAATAAAATAAATTTATTAATTTATAAATAATACTTAAATTAGTAACGAGCTATAAATACAAACATTAAAAATACTACAAAAGTTGAAAAAAAAAACCCAATGGGAAGATATTTTCTGCTTAAATTTAAGCAGCAGGGCTGTTCCCATGCATAAATTTTATTATTGGGAAAGGATAATTTGGAATCTTTTCCTATTTTAATGGAGCAGCTACTGTTTAGGAATTGAAAATAAGTTGTGGAAAAAGATGGGGGGCTGGAAATAAGCAGCAACTACATATTGCTAAAAATCCACGTGACTTTGGGGTTCACCCCACAACGTAACAGTTGAGTGAGAGGCCCTGTTGATAGGACGTCGCAGGTTCGAATCTCACCCATCGCATGAGGAGGAGTTTTTGTTGGTGGTTGAAGGACGCAAGAAGGATCATCAGGTGGTATTCAGACCAATTGTTTCCTGCGACAAATGCAAGGAGCTGGCGTCAAGTGGTGTTCAAACCACTTTGACTGTTGACGGGTCGAGCCTACTGGAGGATGGGTGTGCGCCAAGGAGGAACATAAGAAGGATTTCAGGAGGTGGAGAAGTGTGGTAATATGGTGCGTTGAGCTTGGAGGCGGTGTCGTTAGCCATTGGAAGAAGAATCAGGAGGAGAAGGTACGGGAGGTGAAAGGAGGAGACGGTGAACAAAGTGGCAGGAGGGGAAGGCGGAGAAACAGAGGAAGGAAGGGTGACAGAGATAGGGAGGCTCGCAGAGACGAGAAGAAGGAGGAAGGAAGGAAGGAAAGGGAGATGAAGAAGGAAGAAGAAAAGGAGGAGGTAGGAGGGGCATCAGAGGAAGGAGGAGGGATGAAGGAAGGGAGATCCGAGGAGGAGAAAGTAGAGACGGGAGGAAGGATGAGACAACAACAAGAGGCAAATCAAGGAGGTATTAATACCTTGGCATGTATTCGGGGATGGGTCCCTCATTGTGACCCCACTGGTTCAAAGCTCCAGTCAAAATCGATTACCGATCAAAAAAAATTTAAAAAATCCATGTGGCTCCACAAATTTCTTTCCCTCTTTTTTAATATTTGATTTCATTTTTCTTTCTAATTTTTTATTGAACAAATTATTATTAATACTATTAATACAAATTTAAGTTGCGTTCTTAAAAATAAGCATTCATGGGGCCTTCTCCTCCACAAATAATTCCTAAATAAGTTGAGCAGTGAATGCTAAGCAAAATAAGCTAAGCAGCTGCATGGGGACATGAGGAAGCCTCCCAAAAATCTGCATTATATGCACTCTTTGTGAGTGTAAATTCTTCAATATTTCTCACTCCAACAACATTGAAAAAAAATTCATCATTTTCTGCTATAAATTTAATTTCAGGTTGTTGTAAATAACCAGCAAGAAAATGAATTAGAATGGTCTATAACATATGCAAAATCAGACCCACAGTCATAGATTTAATGAGTTAAAAAAATTGAGTATAACATTCACTATTTTCTGGAGAGTAAAATCTGCAACAAATAGTAAGCAACATTGAGGAAAAATGGTGTTTCTTCAAGCCTTCAAATCCTCCAAAATATCTGTATGTAACCATGACAATGCCTTTTGAAATTTTGAAAACAAAAAGTGAAGAAATGCTACAACAACAAAAGTTAGAAAGTAAACAAGAAATGAAAAAAACTTTCCATGGAAAACAAGAGAATTAAAGGAAAGCAATAAGTTAGAGAATTGGTTATTTGTTAGTAAATTTTAGTTCTCTTAAGTTTTGTTTAAAATTTGCAAATAAACTTAAAATCAAATTTAGTTGGAAATTATATATTTAAAATTATTTATAAATTATTGGGTTACCAATAAATCTTAATTAATCAGTTGAACACAAATTAAACCTATATGACTTTAGTTGAATTCCACAAAATAAAAAATGTATTTTTAAACTTAACCCAATCAATGATCAAAGCTAGGTAAGATTTAATAATAATACAAATGTGTTTAAACTAATTTTAGTATTTGAAAATTAAGTTGATGGACATAATTTTAAGATCAATAGAGATACGACATGTAGGTTCCAAAGAGAAATTAGTAAAACACCTTAAATTGAAAATGGTAAGGAAACCTATTTGTTGAGAAGAATCATCAACAAAATACACCCAACTCATTAAATCTTGAACTTTGGATAATGGAATAACCAAGTAGGGAAATTTGAGTAGTTAAAATATCAATGAATGAGGCTATAGTTTTAAGCATAGAAAACAATTATATCAAGTCTAAGTTGCTATATAAAATTTTAGTGAATTTTGATTCAACTTAGAATTCGAAATTATAATTAAGTTTAATACCAACTCTATGTTTTTTTGATGTAATAGTAAATTCAAGGATAGTTGAAAACATTTACCTTAAATTTTATTTTGATTCAAGTATGAATGTTATGAAATAACATTCAATTGATGTACCTCTTCAAATTCTAACACTCGTAGTAGTCTAAATAGTATATTACAATAGTAGTTCCTTAATAGCTCTAATAGAAAAACAAATGACGTTAGAAAGAGAAGAATTTGTAAGAGTTATTAGAATTTTGTCAAAATAAAAAATAACTAGTTGTCTTAAACACATTCAAGTTGAACATTTGGAGTGAAATTACACACTAGGATAGTAAAGAAATGTGAAACGTAGAGAACATAGTTTCATCAATCTATAGTTTACCCTTAGCACATGAATCCACCATAGAAGAATTAGCAAGTTGAGAAAATTTCATAGTTGTGTATGAGTTAGACTGAGTTAAATTTAGTCACTAGAGAAAGAATAAACTAATGATATTAATGTAGAAGATGATCTAAATTAGGAACTTCATTAATAATGATTACCCCCTTTAATCTCTTAGTCTCTCTACTAAAAGTTGGCCACCTTGTTAATGATACTACTTAAGCCAATGGTATTGATTCTTGGAAAGATTATTATTTCAGTTGTTTTAATTTGTTTGATCAATTTAAGATAACTCAATTATTGATAATATAATAGGAGTTCCCAATGTTCATAAACTTCATAAAAGATTTAAGTTAGAGTTAAATTTTATTTTAAGTTCATGAAAAGTATCCCATCATATCTTTCATTTATTTAACTTAATATTTATTCTATAGATAAAGTTATTGGTATATTGGTGCATACATTGGTGTTGGCTTTGCTAATTTGTTGTCATTGTCGATGCTAAGGAAATGCTTGTAGGTGCTAAGTTTGAGTAATGAATAAATGAAACTTGGTAGAAATATTTGTATATTAGTCACCATATACACACTTATGGTGTGGCATGAGCCAACCATGGAATCACATTATTGTCTAGGAGTGTATATAGATTACTTAGGGAAAATAGTCTTGATTCTTGTTGTGTGAGGCAAAACAAAATTGGTGGTTTTGTTAGTGTATAGTTGTGTACAAAGTTGGCATGAAAATGAGACTTGTGATCCAATAACTACCTTCATATATATTTAAATACCACTAGTCCTTGGCACATCTAGATAGCAAAGATTACAACAAACTAGATCACATAAGTTTCTCATTTGCTAGATCAGATTTGTGCTTTAGAGATTGTTTTATATTGTTGAGAATTAACCTTGGGCCACTTGGCATAAACTCACAAAATATTCTATGATATTGTGCACCTCAAAACAATTAATTTTTAGACATTAGAAAACTATTTTGATACACCTTCAACAATTATATTCCTTCATTAATATGAGAATTAAATAAATTTATTGTTCAATTATCAATTCCAACTCCTTACTTAAAACTAAATTAATTTTGTGATTAATGTTTTGCAATTTTTTAATTAGCCTGGATTTATGACAAAGGGTTTTTTTATTCCCTTACAAAAACAAAATAAAAAAGGTTTAATTTTAATAAAAAGTTAAAAATGTTGAGAAGCCATTGGCGAGGGACACATGCGTGGTGAGAGCCTCCAACGGATACTATTTTGAAATACATGCTTTAAATCCCATTTTTGAAATACATGCTTTAAATCCCATTTTTGAAATGTGTAGTTAAACATTTGATTTGATTTTTTGTTCGTTGCAGGTTTTTCTTCGTAGAGGCCTCTGCTGAACGCCTTAAAACAACAATGGCGGCCTAAAATCCAAATCAATTCAAACATGAATTTGAAAAGTATTGCGAGCATCTCAACGAGTTGGTACACTTTCAATTTTCCTGACTTATTCTTGCCAGTTTTTGCCCCTATTGTTCTTCAATGTGAATTGTGTATGGCTTTTTCTTGTAGTTTGTGAGAGATTTCAATGATTTGTTCTTTGCAGGTTTTTCTTTCCTGATATGATCATAGAGGCCTCTGCTGAACGCCTTAAAACAACAATGGCGGCTGAAAAACCAAATCAATTCAGACATGAATTTGAAAAGTATTGCGAGCATCTCAACGAGTTGGTACACTTTCAATTTTCCTGACTTATTCTTGCCAGTTTTTGCCCCTATTGTTCTTCAATGTGAATTGTGTATGGCTTTTTCTTGTAGTTTGTGAGAGATTTCAATGATTTGTTCTTTGCAGGTTTTTCTTTCCTGATATGATCATAGAGGCCTCTGCTGAACGCCTTAAAACAACAATGGCGGCTGAAAATCCAGCATCTGAACAATCCAAAAAATTCAGACATGAATTTGAAAGAGTATTGCGAGCATCTCAACGAGTTGGTACACTTTCAATTTTCCTGACTTATTCTTGCCAGTTTTTGCCCCTGTTGTTCTTCAATGGCTTTTTATTGTTGTTTGTGAAAGATTTTGACGCAAGAGGCAAAACCCAACTCACTCCTTCAATTCTCCCAAACCAACTTACACACATACACAGATTCACAGCTTACATAATTTCGTTCAACTCCACAGCTAATCCGAAATCAAATTGAAAATTTATCAATTAAACAACTTAAACTACACAAAGAAAGCGGAGACAAAGTTATTTTGTTCCATCAACATAAATCTCTCATATATCCTCTATTGCAATCGATCAAATTACAAAGAAAATTCTAAATTGAATCAAAATTGCCCTGTCGTCTTTCTTGAACTTCCCTCTACAACATTTAGTAGTTTTATTTGCTTTATATCCTCTGTCAGAGGATGCGCAGTCCCACTATGGGTGCGTCCAAATCATACCTCTCATCAGCAACCTTAAGCCGTGAATGTTTTCTTTGTTTCTTCTTATGGCAATCTCTCAGCACTATTGGTTTATATAGCACGACCTTCTACCAGGTTTTTCTGCACATTTGATATGAATTCCTATGTGCATCTTGATGCAATACAAAGGGAAGAAATCAACACCATCAATCAATCTTCAACAAACATCTCTAACTCACCTTTCTTGACACACTTATTCAACTATATGTCTCTTTGTAACATTATCAAACATTTGATATAAGAGTTCCAATCTCCTTCAAGTTCTTCAAAACACTCTTAACCATTAACCAAGATCAACTTCCTTTATAACTTCATTCAAGGCTTCATTTTAGACTGTGTTCATTAGTTTGGATACCATTTACAGGTTTCTAAAACATAATTACAAATCAGTATAAGTTTCTTTGGAGTACTTGTTCAAACTTAACTATACTCGCTGCTAAACAGGCCTAAATAGGCTACAACACAGTAGGGCTTTATTGAATATACAAGCTCTGACCTTGATTACTCTTTGCCAACCTTTCAAACACATTATTTTGGACCTTCACAAGCTTTATTCACCATTAAAAGTTCATTCCCATATCAAATTTTGTAAATCCTAGGTCAGGTTTCCTTCACAATTCTGTCTCAGACTGAATACTCAGAAAAACCAGTCAGAACTTCATTCCACAACGCCTTAAATCTTATAGCCTTGACTCAAAATCATTGGAATATGAGAGTTTATAGACCATTGAACAACATCACCAAAAACCAGATGCTTTTTCCAACAGAATAAAGAGAAACACAATTATCTACAGTCTCTGGATACCCTAACAGAGGGTTTTGAGTGTTTTTACAAAAATCCATAATACTTTCACATTACTCTATAAAAATGAATGAAAATTGTTTCAGAATAAGGTAGAAACATTGATACACCATTTCTAATGACTGCCCCACGAATTTATGACTTTATAAGCTGTACAATTCACTGCAACACAGTTTTTTTTAAGTAAAACACAGAATTTCCATAAAATACAGAGGTTTTTCTCATTGATAATCATTGTCTACATTCCTCTTCCCTTGCCTCGAAGTCTAGGAGGCATATCTAAGCCTTACCGACCATAACTACCTAAAATCAATCGACACAAACCATCTTTTCAATTACTGACTCTTAAACTTCCATTTGGTTGTCATTTTACAACTTTTGTCATAACAACTTATATGTAATTTTGCATTTTTGAGCAAAAAGACTCTAATGACCTCCTTAAACATTGGAATGGCCTTAACATGGCCTTACAACATTGAATCCATCAATATTTCCCCATCCCATTACATATTCACACAAAATGTTACTATAGCTACCCAATTGACAACTTGACAACTTTTTAATAAAATGACAACATTTACTATCATCCCAAAATGACTCAACCTAATAAGTAAACACCAAAAATGGACACAAATGGTCCTCTTAGACCTTATTGGATCCAATTACATGATCCTCAAACCAAAAATTTGCTCTCTTGCCTACTTGAGGCCTTGCTCTTCTTGGATGCACCTGCATCACATCCTTTACTCCCTTAGCGCTGCCTATCTCCTATTTGCAGACTCTCAAGTCTCACGAAACCTCCTCTTTTACCTTCTATGCAGCCGTTTCCCCGCTGCTTCCACACTTCACGCAGCCCCCCAATCACCCTTTACCTGTGCAAAGTTATTGCAATTAAAACTGGAAACTCCCTTCCAGATGACTGCGCCCCTTTCATCTTAGACTTTTGTTTCATTTAAATGTTATTATTTAGATTTCCACCGCGACCTTTGGTTTGCTAATCCTTGGTATTCTTGGTTTCCTTTATTCGACATTTACTAATTTTTCCCCAAAAAAAATGCATTGCCATTTAACTTTCTTATTCTCCAAGAGATATTATCTGGCTTTGTGGGGTCAATTATACACAAACGGAAACGAGAAAGAGAAGAGGAGTTCTTTGCAACAAAAATCAGAGCTGTATTTCTCATTTGATGGCAGAAATATAATACAGAATTGAGCTTTGAGAAGCCCCTTGAAATAGCCAATAAGCTTTGCTCCTTGACCATAAGGATCTATTGGGACAACACAAAATTCCTCCAAATCCTTGCATGTTGATTGTTGAGGAAACCACTTCAAGTCCTTTGTCTTCTATATGATCCAATACCCATAAGCGCTGCAGTTTGTGGCAATGACCAAGAAACTTAACAAGTCCCACACTTGGAATGGTTACGTAACTCAAGTTCAGAGATGTCAAATTCAAATAGACAGAGTAGACTGAAGGTAGGTGCAGCATCTTCCATATAGAGAGATACCATAACAAAAATTCACACAAACCAAAAAAAATAAAATTAAACTTTGTTTTGTTTGACGATTACGTCTGTACCCGGATGCTCTGCATCAGATTTCAATGATTTGTTCTTTTCTGGGAATGTTGTGTATGGAATGTACAATGATAAAAGAGAGAGGCTTGTGAAGGCAAGCCGTAATGTTACATAAAACAGCTAGAAGGTTACTTTTCTGGTTCAGAGTTACTTATGTCACATAGATTCTGAATTTGAGAATTTAGATTGTGTTTGTGTGGGAAGGAGTATAAAGTCTAAGGAATTTTTTACTTCGTCGTATACAAGAAATTGAAATCGTAAAAACATTTAACTGGATTTGCACAGGATATTTTTTCAATTTAAATGTTTATTAAGGATTTTGGCATTTTGGGTTTCCTAGACACTCTGTTCTTGAGGTTGAATATGTGGCCCTCTAGTAAATGTTGGGTTAAGCTTGGCCAGAGTTCTTAATATTTGAAAACATGGGCATGCTGGGTTAACCCATAATCATTATTCTATTACCTGACCATTTCTTCAAGATTTATAAGATTTATGGGTTCCAGCTTAATCAGTCAGTGCACCCATTGGGCATATTGGACTGCCTTGAAAGAACGGGAGGACACGTCCATGTAGTCCTCACACCTACGCTGCCTCCAACTATGAGAAATTCCTATCAATCCCCTAACAAATCCATTCCAAGAGCATAACCAGATGTTTGCTCTCTACTTCCCATGGCCATTGGAAAGCCAAAAGACATCCAATTGAACTGCTTCAACTTCAAAAACTCTTCAAATTCGAGCCCCTGCCCTGTATCAGATCGAGTTTTCCTCTTTAATAGAATATTGTTTGCCTCTTTTGACAAGTTCGTCAGGGTGAATGTTTAGTTTGCCACTTTTGTAAGTGGCAAATTGCACTATTCTTGTTTTTCCGAGTACTTCTGACATTATCAAACTGAATTGAAGCCTTTGGGGATGTTTCAAATCACCCCTTAAACGTTCTAAACCATTTTGTGAACTGGTATGCATTTTGTCTCATTCAATTATGTGACGAATGGTTCTCCCATGTGAAGTCCTAATCGATGACTCAATGGTCTAGCATGCTTCGATCGAATTTATGGATCATGAAGGTTTGCTCAAGTTTTTTTTATCTCATTTTACTAGTATACGAAGTCAATTGAAAAACCTTGAGGTGCCAATGTTTGAGGTGTAGGATCTTATTAATTCAAACCTCATCTAGGGAGATGTCAAAAAAAAGTTATTTGTTTGAGGACCTAAGGTCTCAAGGACTTGGAAATTGGATATATGTAGAATCTCTCTGCTTTGGAAATAGTCTAAGTTCTCTCATGTCCAAGGTATGAGAAATATTAAAATTTTAAGTCATATTTGTAAGATTTGGTTAGGGAGATAGTCACACAACATCAAGGAGTTTTAGTGAAAGTACAAGAACTAATGCAAATATAAAATAAAGCAATTAACTAAATGCAAAACTAAAATAAAATAATTAACTAAATGTAAAAATAAAATAATACACCCAACAACCCCCCATAAGCATAGCTTGGGTGGATAGGAAAGATAGATAAATGGGTCCTGACAAATGTGTAACCATGTTAGGTGCCCATGTACAAAATGATCCCATTGAAAAGAAGAGAAGGATAAAACTTATAGGATGGAACTCTCCTTAAGAGAGGTTGAAGAGAGTTGGGCTAAGTGACCCCACTCAAAATAATTGAGAATGATAAAATCCCATGTGAGGAAAAAATCCCCCTAGAATAGAGAGAAGAGGAGAGACTATACAACCTCCCTCAATGTGTAGTTTCCTAGCTGATGGTAAATGCTCAATTGTGAATGCTAAAGATGATCCATTGTCATAACCCTGCCAATAAATGAAACTACAACAAACAGATCACCTAATGTTGGCCAACCCTCCTGGTATTTTGAGAAGGCAAATAAAAAAATAAATTATTATTTTATCAGGCCGACCACCCTTTGGCGCCCAATATTATGGCACAATTTGGCCGACTCCTTTCAACTTTGGCCAACTCCTTTGTAATCAGAAGTTAAATTAAATTATGTTCTTCTGTATGGGTTGACTTTGTCATATAGATGTTTATATAAATAGCCCCAAGTTCGTAATGAAAAAGGATTAAAAGGCAAAAATTAATAATTAAGCAAAAATAAAGGAAGTGTAGCAATTCATTTAAAAAAGGCAGTGATTAAGGGACAAATGTTAATATATTAAAAGGTAGCGATTAGAAATGAACTAAAAGGTAACAATTAGTAATTATTAAGAAATGATAAGGGACAATAATTAATAGGAAGAGTCACCTCCATTCTTAAGCCATACGATGGGGATACATGAGGGAGACACATCATTTGCAAGGAGGGCATCAAGGAATGAAATCGAGCAATCAAAAAATAAATAATAATATGCATTCAGGAAGGCAGAAATCCTTAAACATAATAAGGGAATATGATTGGGAAGAGAAGAGAGAATCATCTTCAGAAAACATTTATTTTCAGGCCGATATCTACAAACTGTAGAAAGTAGATCAGAGTTAATCATCTGCATTCAAGGACAAAATCAATAATTACTACACATGTTGTAGATATTATGGTATGCTCTATCATTATTGTGATGTATTTATTGTTGCATAATCTCCATGAATCTAAACGTATTTAATGTTTTGCAATGCTCATCAATGCAACCGTGAGTAGAAAGGGGAAAATATTCCAGTAGGGTGAGCAGTTACAAGATTTCTAAGTACGCCACTCCAAGCTGGCTGTTTGGGGCCAAGGGGGTGAATATTTTCCCTTGGGCTTAGGAAGGTGAATCTACCAGCCTCCTATTGTAGCTTCTCCCCATTCTCCACATAAGAGGGATGGATGAGGTAGCAAGGGTAGGGAATGCAGTTACAAGTTTATCAACCAAGTATGCCACCCCATATTCGATGGCTATGTGTCTGCCACTTGAGGGTCAAGAGGGATGGTATATCCGCTCTTGGGCTTGGTATGGATAGCTTTGTGCAGACTTATCATGCTTCTCATCCAAGTACTATTATGATCAAACTTCCAATACTCATTATGGGTATTGGGTGGTTTATATTGTTTGAAATAGTTATGTATCTACATGATTTAAATAGACAAGTCATTTATTATATATATGTTTAATCATATGAAGTATATTCCAATGGTATCTAACCTAATTGTAGACCTAAACCAAGATTTATCTTGCTTAAGGAATTTAAAATGGTGAGTTATAACCCTAACTACATTATATTTATGATTCTAGGGCAAGATTTAGGGTTATCCAAAAAGGGGACATTACATCCATGAATGTTGAACAACATTCCTTCCCTTAGGAAAAAACAAACACAAAGGTGCATTTAGGATATCTTCCCTTTCTTGAAAGGAACATAAAGGAAGAAAACACATTATTTATGATGTTTCTGGAATTTTCTCAAACCTCACCATGCATCTGTTGAAAGGTGTCACAATCAAATCAGGAGTCCTAGGCCTAATTGAAGAACATGACAATCCAAAATCTTGTGGAAATAGATGTAGAACAAAATCCAAAGATGACGGGACAACAATTATGATGGAACTGTCATCAAAGAGGATATGACTGTCCTTAATAGTGTTCTCAAAACATGCAAGAGGGGACTCACAAAACAAACTTGCAAGATTTGTCAAATACTCATCCCAAGAAGTAATCTTTGGTAGATGATGAACATGATCCTGCTCCATTGAATCATTATAAGCCCCATAGCAACAAAAATCTTTTGGGGAAAAAATAGGCAAACCAAAAGTAAAAGATTTTTCAAAAAAATCGGATTTAAAAAAAAAAAAAAACATAAAAAATTGTAGAACAAGAGATAAAAAACTATTTTTTTGAAATTGAAAGGCCATTTCCATAGCATAGAGATATAGAGAGCAAATAAAATAAAGAGTTTAACTAATGAATTGTAGATAATAGATTTTTATAGTTTATATTCATATAGCTTATTACATTGCATTGCACATCTTTCAAACTCAAAGCATTACTTCACGTTGCATCAATAATAACTAGATGCCGATAGATGACAAATTTCAATTATAATATAATTTTTACAAAATCAACCTAAGCAACTATGCAATTACTTTATATTGCATCACTAATAACTAGGAGCAACTGCCAATTGCATTTGCTTGTCATGGCATTCCATGAGACCGCATTTCTTTGAGGCATTTTTTCAAACAGTTCACTGCCTTGTCTATGCTACCACATTTTTCATACATGTCTACCAAAGCATTTTATAAAATAATTCATTGCCTTGCTATTATGGCTAAAAGCTTAAAACAAGTGCTTTCGAACAAGCTATGGATGCTTGGAAAAAATATATCAAAGCATAATAGTAAGCAATAGCATAGACGAGGCAATGAACTGTTTGAAAAATGACTCAAAGAAATGTGGTCTCATGGTGATGGAATGCCATGACAATTGCTTTTCACGGCATTCCATCACCATGAGACCACATGCAATTATCATGGCATTCTATCACCATGAGACCACATTTATTTGAGGCATATTTTCAAACAATTCACTGGCTTATCATCTAGCCTGCAGATGTTTTTAAAATTGCAGTTAATCAGGATTTTTTCCAAATTTATGCTTTTATGGTAGGCCCCATCGGAAGCAACATTTGAACATGGAAGTAGGATAAGATAGAGATGATATCTTAGTGCTTGTCATTTGATTACATTATTCATCCCTTGATGATGTGTACACAAAAGATGTTTGAGCATGAACACTAGATGAATTTGCTATGTTGGAATATAAGAGTCCTATGCCTCAAGATGCTAACTTGAAGATAAAGAAGATGAACCCTTTGAATCTATGATAGGATCCATAGAAGCCAAAGTCTCAACAAGAGTTTATGTAGTTGGAGAAGAAGCATCAAGAGAAGTCTTAATGTGATAATGACATTCAAGCTCTTCCCATTTAGCAAGCACATTGATTACATCTCAATCATATGGTATGAAAACATCAATAGGTACAAAATGTAATGTCCCCTTCTTAGCCAGTTTCAATTGCAGAAGGGTTAGCCTATTATCTTGACTCTTGTAGGCTAATGAACATAGCTAGAGGGTCCTCAGAGGTAGTTACTTGGTCAGTGGTGGCATTACTTCTCTCTGGTGCTTTGCTTGGTTCAAGATTAGGCCTTTGTAGAGGTTTTTGGGCTCAGATTGGCATACTTACTATTTATAGTAAGTCATCTAGGCACTAGAGTTCATAGTTACTAAATATAGCAGGACACTTGGACATATGGTGATTTCAGTGTTGATCCCATTCTCACTTGGCTTGGAAGAATAAGGTTTATTGTGCAAATTATATTATTTAATTATTAAGAAACATATCAACAATCCATTCGTATTAAGAAACATATCACCCTTCTCCTTTGCCATTCAAATCAAAGGTGTTTTAAAAGAAAATTTATATCCATGCGACCCAACTCATACCATTCTGACCCCAACTTGGCAGAATGTAAGACCAAGGTAAGGCGAGTTGGGTGTTGGGTCGAGTCACGGGGATACCAATTAGTCAACAATCCATTCATATTAAAAGATATCATCATTCTCCTCTACCCTTTGGATCAAAGGTGCTTTAGAAGAATTTATATCCTTGTGACCCAAATCATATCTCTCTGACACCAACTTGGCAGAATGTAAGACCAAGGTAAGGCAGGTTGGGTGTTGGGCCGAGTCAAAGGGATACCCCTGAGTCAACAATCCATTCGTATTACGAAACATATAATTGTTCCCCTCTGCCCTTTGGATCAAAGATGTCTTAAAAGAATATTTATTTATGTGAGCCAACTCATATCTTTCCTAACCCAACTTGCCAGACTGTAAGACCAAGGTAAGGCAGGTTGGGTGTTGGGTCAGGTCATGGAAATATCCCTGGGTCAAGAATCCATTTGTATTAAAAAACATATCATCCTTCTCCTCTTCCCTTTAGATCAAATGTGCCTTAGAATAATTTATATCCCTGTGACCCATCTCATTCCTTTCCTTTCTAACCCCAACTTGGCAAAATGTAAGACCAAGGTAAGGTGGGTTGGGTGTTGGGCTGAGTCACAGTGATACACCTGAATCAACAATCCATTCGTATTAAGAAAATATATCATCATTCTCATCTATCTTTTAGATCAAAGGTGCCTTAAAAAAAAAAAATCTCTGTGACCTAATTCATACATTTTTGACCCCAACTTGGCAGAATGTAAGACCAAGGTAAGGCAGATTGGTTGTTGGGTTGGGTCAAAGGGATACCCCTTAGCCAATAAGCCATTCGTATTTAGAAACATATCATCCTTCTCCTCTGCCCTTTGGATCAAAAGTGCCTTGGGAAATTTTTTATCCTTGTGACCCAACTTATACCTTTCTATCTCTAATCTGGCAAAAATCTAAGACCAAGGTAAGGTGGATTGGGTGTTGGGCCGAATCACGAGGATACCTCTAAGTCAACAATCCATTCATAGTAAGAAACATACCATCTTTCTCCTCTACCCTTTGGATCAAAGGTGATTTAGTAAAAAAATTATTCATGTGACCCAACTCATACCTTTCTAACCCCAACTTGGCAGAATGTAAGACCAAAATAAGGCGGATTGGGTGGATCGAGTCACCGAGATACCCTTGAGTCAACAATCCATTCATATTAAGAAATATATTATCCTGCTCCTCTTCCATTTTGATCAAAGGTGCCTTAGAAAAATTTATATCTTTGTGACTCAATTCATACCTTGTCAACCCCAACTTGGCAGAATGAAAGTCCAAGGTAAAGCGGGTTGGGTGTTAGGTCTGGTCACAGGGATACCCCTGAGCCAACAATCTATTTGTATTAAAAAATATATTGTACTTCTCCTCTATCGTTTGGATCAAAAGTGCTTTGGAAGAATTTAAATCTTTGTGACCCAACTCATACCTTTCCAACCCCAACTTAGCAAAATGTAAGACCAATGTAAGGTAGGTTGGGTGTTGGGCCGAGTCACGAGGGTACCCCTGATTCAATAATCCATTCACATTAAGAAACATATCATCTTTTTCCTCTGCCCTTTAGATGAAAGACGACTTAGAAGAATTTCTATCTTTGTGACCCAACTCATACCTTTCCGACCCCAACTTGGCAGAATGTAAGACCAAGGTAAGGCGGGTTGGGTGTTGGGTCGGGTCACGAGGATACCCCTTAGTCAACAATCCATTTGTATTACAAAAACATATCATCCTTTTCCTTTGCCTTTTGGATCAAAGGTGTCTCAGAATTTTTTTATCCCTGTGACCCAATTCATACCTTTACGACCCCAACTTGGCAGAATGTAAGACCAAGGTAAGGCAGGTTGGGTGTTGGGTAGGGTCATGGGGATACCTCTGAGCCAAGAATCCATTCGTATTAAGAAACATATCATCCTTCTCCGCTACCCTTTGGATAAAAGGTGCCTTAGAAAAATTTCTATCCCTTTTACCAAACTCATATTTTTTTGAATTCAAGTTTGCACAATGTAAAACCAAGGTAAGTCGAGTTGGGTGTTGGGCTGAGTCACGAGGATACCCCTGAGTCAACAATCCATTAATATTAAGAAACATATCATCTTTATTTTATAAAATTTGGATCAAAGGTGTTTTACAAGAATTTATATCCTTGTGACCCAACTCATACCTTTCTGACCCTAATCTAGAAACACATCATCCTCTCCTCTGCCTTTTGCATCAAAGGTGTCTTAGAAGAATTCATATCCTTGTAACCCAACTCACACCTTTTCGACCCCAACTTAGCAATATATAAGACAAAGGTAAGGCGGGTTAGGTGTTGGGTCGAGTCATGGGGATACCGCTGAGTCAACAATCCATTTGTATTAAGAAGCATATCATCCTTCTTCTTTTCCCTTTGTATCAAAGATGCCTTGAAATAATTTTTATCCCTGTGACCTAACTCATACCTTTCCGACCCCAACTTAGTAGAATGTAAGACCAAGGTAAGGCAGGTTGGGTGTTGGGTTGGGTCATGGGGATATCCTTGAATCAACAATCCATTCCTATGTCTTTTGTCTTTTGGATCAAAGGTGTCTTCAAAAAAATTATATCTTTGTGACCCAACTCATACCTTTTCGACCATAATTCATATTAAGAAACATATCATCTTCCTCTACCGTTTGGATCAAAAGTAATTTAAAGATTTTTTTTAATCTTTGTGACCCAACTCATACCTTTCTGACCTCAACTTGGTAGAATGTAAGACCAAGGCAAGGGGGGTTGGGTGTTGGTTCGGGTCACGGAGATACCCCTAATTCAACAATCCATTTGTATTAAAAAACATATCATACTTATCCTATGCCCTTTGTATCAAAAGTGTCTTAGATTTTTTTTTATCCCTATGACTTAACTCATAGATTTTCAACCTTAACTTGGTAGAATGTAAGACCAAGATAAGGCGAGTTAGATGTTGATTCAGGTCACGAGAATAGCCCTGAGGCAACAATCCATCATCCTAACAAACACATCATACTTCTCTTATGTCGTTTGGATCAAAGGTATCTTAGAATATTTTTTATCCTTGTGCCCCAACTCATACCTTTTCGACCCCAACTTGGCAAAACGTAAGACAGGTTGGATGTTGGTTCAGATCATAGAGATGCCCCTGATTCAACAATCCATTCATATTAAGAAACATATCAAACTTCTCCTCTGCCCTTCATATCAAAAATGTCTTAGAATTTTTTTTATCCCTATGACTTAACTCATACATTTCTGACCCCAACTTTGCAAAATGTAACACCAAGGTAAAGCGGGTTGGGTGTTGGGCTCGATTACATGGATACCCATTAGTCAACAATCCATTTGTATTAAAAAAATATAATTTGTATCTTCTATTTTTTTATACTTGTCATGCAACTCATACCTTTCCGACCCCAACTTGGTAGAATGTAAGACCAAGGTAAGACGGGTTTGGGGGTTGGGATGGGTCACATGAATACCCTTGAGTCAACAATCCATTCGTATTAAGTAACACATCATCCTTCTCTTCTGCATTTTGAATCAAAGGTATCTTAAAAAAAATCTTTATGACCTAACTCATACTTTTCCGACCACAACTTGATAGAATATAAGAAAAAGGTAAGTCACAGGGATACCCTTGAGTCAACAATCCATTTCTATCAAAAAACGTATTATCTTTCTCCTCTACCCTTTGAATCAAAGGTGTGTCTTACAAAAATGTCTATCATTGTGACCTAACTCATACATTTTCAACCCCAACTTGACAAAATATGTAAGACCAAGGTTAGGCAGGTTGGGTGTGGGGTTGAGTCATGGGGATATTTCTAAGTCAACAATCCATTTGTATTAAGAAACATATCATCTTTCTCCTCTACCCTTTGGATCAATGGTTTTTCAGAATAATTTATATCCCTGTGACCCAAATTATACCTTTCTGACCCCGATTTGGCAGAATGTAAGACTAAAGTAAGGTGAGTTGGGTGTTGGAACAAGTTACGGAGATACCCCTAATTCAACAATTTATTTGTATTAAGAAATATATCATCCTTCTCCTATGCCCTTTGTATCAAAAGCTTCTTAGAAGATTTTTTATCCCTATGACTTAATTCATACTTTTGAGACCTTAACTTGACAGAATGTAAGACCAAGATAAGGCAGGTTGGATGTTGGGTCGAGTCACGGGGATACCCTTGAGTCAACAATCCATTCGTATTAAAACATATATCCTTCTCCTCTACCCTTTGCACCAAAGGTTCCTTAGAAAAATTTATATCCATGTGACCAAACTCATACCTTTTCGACCCCAACTTGGCAAAATGTAAGACCAAGGTAAGAAACATTGGGTGTTGGGCCAAGTCACGAGGATACCCCTAAGTTAACAATCCATTCGTATAAGAAACAAAGATGTCTTAGAAGAATTTATATCCTTGTCACCCAACTCATACCTTTTAGACGCCAACTTGTCAAAATGTAAGACCAAGCTAAAGAGGGTTAAGTGTTGGGTCTCGTCACGAGGATACCCCTGAGTCAACAGTCCATTCATATTAAGAAACATATCATCCTTCTCTTCTACCTTTTGAATCAAAGGTGCCTTAGAAAAAAATTATCCCTGTGACACAATTCATACCTTTTCGACCCCAACTTGGCAAAATGTAAGACCAAGGTAAGGTGAGTTGGGTGTTGGGTTAGGTCACATGGATACCTTTGAGTCAACAATTCAATCATATTAAGAAACATATCATCCTTCCCTTATATCCTTTCGATCAAAGGTGCCTCAAAAAAATTTATATCCATGTCACCCAACTCATACCTTTTTGACCCCAACTTGACAAAATGTAAGACGCCCAAGTTAAGGTGGGTTGAGTGTTGGGCCAAGTCATGGGGATACTCCTGAGTCAACAATCCATTTGTATTAAAAAACCTATCATCTTTCTCCTCTATCCTTTGAATCAAAGGTGCCTTAGACAAAATCATCTCTATGTGTAGTATTCCACCCCTCTTCATGGAATGCTTACACACAATTTTGGGTCTGATTTTTTGTTTTGGTTTGTATTTCTTCCCCTTTGTTTGAGTTTGTTTGCTAATAATGCTAAAATGATACTAAAAAACATATACATATAATTGAAAACTTCAAATAAACTAACTAGCATATACATATAATTGAAGTTTATCAGCAAATAAACTTCAAATTACAAGGCAAATATGATTTTTTTCATTTCATGATAGAATACATACAATAGGTAACTTACATCAGATTTAAAACTAAATACATCTTATACTATATTTTTACTTACAACCATACAACTTTGTGAATAGTAACTTGCTATAGTACCAAACCCCACTGAAATGCACACTCCTCTTGAAATCCAAACTTCTCCCATTCAAATCCAATATGTGAAGCTTCTTCTTCCTAGGGTGCCCCTTTTTGGTGAGATTGTAGCCTCTTAGAAGAGGCATTTTTTTATATATGCTGATTAAAACCCTAAGAGAGGGACGACTAGTTGTAGCTCTTCATTTCAGTCCAAAAACTCCTCAAAATGCAAGCAACCCCTTTGCAAACAATGATGAAGTCAATGGCTGCCAACCCCACTCAAAAATCAACTCAAAAACTTTGCCAACAACTCCTAATGTAACGAAAAATTGCATTCAAATTCAACCCAACAACCTTAAGGCGGTGTTTCACACTCTCAAGCAGCTCAAACACGAAAAACCAAGCCCCCTCTAGGTTCATAAACTGCAGAAATCAAGAAACCTTTGTTTCCCTCTCTCTCCAAGCCAAGCTCCACATGCCAAAGAAGAAAAATAGCCAATTCCTTGAATGGGTCGAACTTCTCCTCAAGAGCTTTATAAATTAACATTGAAAACACTATTCATTAAATTGAACACTATTCACTTTAAGTTATGTCAATTTAACTTTATAAGTGAATAGTGCCAAATTAAAATAAAGTGACCCCCTCCAATTAAAAGACACATGGTCCCTAGGTAAAAAGGGTGAAATAGAAGATAATAACATAATTAATCACCTTCAACAAGCAAAACACCACAATTCACCTTGTCATAGAGCTCTAAAAATCAACACTGCTAATGGATGAATCGATGACCATCACAATTGACCCTTTATCCAAACTCATTAGCCTACGAGGGTCGGCGTAATAGGCTAATCCATTGATGTATAGATGTGTAACTAGAAGGGGACATTACACTATAACCCAACTCATACTTTTCCAACCCCAACTTGGCAGAATGTAAGACCAAGGTAAGCGGGTTGAGTGTGAGGCTGAGTCATAGGGATAACTCTAAGTCAACAATCCATTCATATTAAGAAACCTATCATCCTTTTCCTCTGCCCTTGATATCAAAGGTTTCTTAGAAGAATTTATATCCCTGTGACCCAACTCATACCTTTCTGACCCCAACTTGACAAAATGTAAGACCAAGGTAAGGTGGGTTGCATGTTGGACTAGGTCACGGGGATACCTCTGAGTCAACAATCTATTCGTTTTTAGAAACATATCATCCTTCTTGTATGCCCTTTGGATCAAAAATGTCTTAAAAGAATTTATATCCTTATGATTTAACTCATACCTTTTCAACCTTGACTTGGCAGAATGTAAGACCAAGGTAAGGCGGGTTGAGTGTTGGGTCAGGTCATGAGGATACCTTTGAATCAAAAATCCATTCCTATTTAAAAACATATCATCCTTCTCCTCTGCACTTTGGATCAAAGGTGCCTTAGAAAAATATATATCCTTGTGACCCAACTCATACCTTTCCGACCCCAACTTGGTAGAATGTATGACCAAGGTAAGGCAGGTTGGGTGTTGGGTTGGGTGTTGGGTCGGGTCACAAGGATACCTTTGAGTCAACAATCCATTCGTATAAAGAAACATATCATCCTTCTCCTCTGTCATTTGGATCAAACATATTTTAAAATAATTTTTATATTTGTGATCCAACTCATACCTTTCTGACCCAAACTTGGCAAAATGCAAAACCAATGTAAGGTGAGTTAGGTGTTGGGTCGGGTCACGAAGATACCCCTGAGTCAACAATCCATTTGTACTAAGAAACACATCATCCTTCTCCTCTTCTTTGTGGATCAAAAGGTGTCTTAGAATTTTTTTTATCTCTATGACCCAACTCATACCTTTTCAACCCCAACTTTGCAAAATGTAAGATGAACGTAGGGCGGGCCGAGTGTTGGGTCGAGTCACGAGGATATCCCTGAGTCAACAATTCATTCGTATTAAAAAACATATCATCCTTCTCTTTTGTCTTTTAGATCAAAGGTGTTTTGAAGAATTAATATCCTTGTGACCCAACTCATACATTTTCGACCCCAACTTGGCAGAATGTAAGATTAAGGTAAGGTGGATTGTGTGTTGGGTTGGATCACGAGGATACCTTTGAATCAACAACCCATTCGTATTAAGAAACATATCATCCTTCTCTTCTACCCTTTGGATCAAAAGTGTCTTAGAATAATTTATTTCTCTGTCTAAGTCATAGGGATACCCCTGAATCAACAAGAAAATCATAATGTGATTTTAGTATACTTTTTGATTGATACACTAACAATCCATTCGTATTAAGTAACATAACATCCTTCTCCGCCCCTTTATCAAAAGTGTCTTAAAAGAATTTATATTCCTATGACCCAGCTCACCCCTTTTCGATGCCAACTTGGCAGAATGTAAGACCAAGGTAAGGTGGTTTGGACATTGGGTTGGTTTGTAGGGATACTCCTGAATCAATAGAAATAAAAATAAAAAATAGAAGTTTATACCTTTTTATTGTTTTTGAAAGGGGTTTGGATTGGAATATTTTGATAAATTAGAGGCCAATTTACAAAAAATATCATAATGTGACTTTAGTGTACTTGTTGATTAATACATCAACAATCCATTCATATTAAGTTACATACCATCCTTCTTCTATGCCCTTTGGATCAAATGTGTTTTAGAAGAAGTTTTATCTCTGTGACCAACTCACACCTTTTCGACCCCAACTTGATAGAATGTAAGACCAAGGTAAGGCATGTTGGGTGTTGAGTCAGGTCACGAGGATACCCTGTGTCAACAAAAAAAAAAAGTCCATAACTTTGTATTATCTTTGAAAGGGGTTTGGATTAGAATAGGGGTTTGGATTAGAATATTTTGATTAATTAGAGACCACTTTACAAAAAAATTATAATGTGATTTTAGTGTACTTGTTGATTGATACACCAACAATCCATTTGTATTAAATAACATAACATTCTACTCTGCCCTTTGGATCAAAATTGTCTTAGAAGAATTTATATTCCTATGACTCAGCTCACCCCTTTTCAACCCCAACTTGGCAGAATGTAAGACCAAAGTAAGTCAGGTTGGGCATTGGGCTGGGTCGTAGGGATATCTTTGAGTCAACAAAATAAATAAATAAAGAGAATTTTATACCTTTTTATCATCTTTGAAAAGGGTTTCAATTGAAATATTTTGATTAATAAGAGGTCAATTTACAAAAAAGTCATAATTTAACTTTAGTGTATTTATTGATTGATACACCAACAATCCATTTGTATTAAATTATATAGCGTCTTTCTCTTCTGCCCTTTGGATCAAATGTGTCTTGGAAGAATTTTTATCCCTATAACCCAACTCACCCCTTTTTTACCCCAACTTGACAGAATGTAAGACCATGGTAAGGCGAGTTGGGTGTTGGGCTAGGTCACAAGGATACAAAAAAAAAAGTCCATATCTTTTTATTATCTTTGAAACGAGTTTGGATTGGAATATTTTGATTAATTGAAGGTCAATTTACAAAAAAAACATAATGTGATTTTAGTGTACCTATTGATTAATACACCAACAATCTATTTGTATTAAGTAACATAGAATTATTCTCCTCTGTCGTTTGGATTAAAGATGTATTAGAAGAATTTCTATCACCGTGACCCAACAAATACAAGAAGCAAACACATTAGTAAGAGAATATGCAAAATAAAACAAGTATTCCCCATGAAATCCATTTGCAATGCTTAAAATAAGAAAAATGAAGAACAAGACATAAAAAACAATGAAATCTTAATTAAGCAAGCAAACTCTTGATCCCGTGGGGGAATTGGTGCCAATTGATGTGTCGAAATTGGCCCTTTTCCCAACTCCTTTGTAAGCTTTGATAATTTGATAGAGATTGATCCACTTTGTGGATGAAGAACAAGATGATTTCTTGAGAAAACCTGCAATAACCTAGCTATGGTGGTGGTAATGGATAAAATTAGCTCTCAATGTGAGGAGAGTAACTTTGCATTCAAATTGTGAATGATAATGCAATAGAGGAGACCTCTATTTATAATTTTCAAATTGGAAGAACGAGCAAGATTTGAGCAATGTAGGATCATTCAACATCCAATGGCCAAGTGTCACTTGTCAAGATGTGAATGGTTGAAGGTTGTGCAAGTTTTTATTAAAGTGTCAATAAATGACATTAGGTGGAATTTCAAATTAGTGAAATGACTTGTTGGAGAGGGAAGAAAATAGAGTTATGGCAACTTGGCTCAAGGCAAAAGGACTTGTAAGGTGAAATAAATGTCTTGTTGAAAATACCAAGTCCAATTTGAATTTAAATTCAAATTTAAGGGAATATTCCTCGTTTATGCCATGTTGAGAGAAAATAGGCAATTAAATAAATCAAAGTAATTGATTTATTGTGCAAATTGCATTCTCTAGAGGATTTTAGTGATTGAGATTAAATTAATCAAGATTTGATTAATTTAATGAGAGATTAGATGATTTAACAATTTTGACTCAAATTTGTGAGTTGATTTAAATCAAAATTGAGAGGAAATGATTAATTAAATAAATGTTTTTGATTTATTTAACTAAAGGGGATAATGTTAGGTTAAATCAAATAAGGTTTAATTTATTCAACTTAATGAAAAGACTTTAGGGGTCTAATTTAAATAAAATGAATTATTTAAATGAACTGAAATAGAGGGTTAATTAAATTAAATTGATTAATTTAATCAACAGAGGAGAAAAACCTAATTAAATAAATAATAATTTATCTAATTAAAAGACGGAAGGTGATGATAAGCTAAGAGTGTGATTCAGAGAGAAATGACGTTGGTAATCAGGATCAAGTGTGTTGGATCGAATTGTACATTTTCCATGTCTACAATAATTTAAAAGATTGTTTTGTTGTATGGCCTATTAGTAGTTTATTTTTCCATTTTATGATAACTCAAACCGAATTGTATATGTGGTGGAATTATCATTGAAATTATATCGGGAGGCTCCCTAAGATCTAAAACTCAAAATTATAAACATAATTTACATGGATACACAATGTATAATATTGTATTTATGATGGAATTGTCATTGAAATTATATGGAGAAACTCTCTAAGATCAAAAACAATAAACTATAAACATAATTTACATGTATATGTTAGAACCCAAAATTTCCATTTAAATTCCAAGGCTTTCCCATAATTCTTCATTAAAAATCCTAAGTCTTTATCTATTTGAAATCAAATTTTCCTATCTTTTTGTCAAGAAAAAATCATCATTTTCGCCATCCAAAATGCTAATACACCTTATACCTTACACCGCTGCCTTAATATTTAATTTTTATGTCTTTACCGCTTTACCATGACCTCCCACTAAGGGGCTCGCAGTATGGCGGTGGCAGTGAATAATAGTCATGACAATCATTACCGCTACACCGCATGTGGTAAACACAGTGACCGCGGTAGCGCGGTAAACGGTTAGAAGGGTTAGCAGGCAGCGAGGCAACACTTACCGCACCACCGTTGCCGGTCATCTCATAGATCGCGGTGGCCACGGTGAACAGGAGGAAGCGGTTGAGAGTGGTTACCACGCAACCGCGGAGGGTCAAACAGGAGACCGCGGTAGTGTGGTAATGGGTAACGGTCAGCGACAGTCGGAGGTAGCGGTTACCGCGGTACCACTACCGGTTCACATGGTGACCGCAATGATAGTGGTAAAGGTCAGCGAGGTGAACGACAAACAATTAGCAGACAGCGAGGCAGCTACCGCCACACTGTAGTTGGTTGGAATGGAGACCGCAGTAGCACGGTAGACATGGAGATAACCGTCGCGGTGACCAGAGATGACAGTGGAGGTAGTGGAAAAGTCAAAATACCGCTATACTGCGGGGTAAAGACAGTGTGACCACGATAGAGTGGTAGGCATAAAATAAAGCCACAGGGAATGAAATAAATAAGAGTGATTAAAGTATTAAAGCAAGATCAAAAGCAGGATTATAGTTTAAATATTTGGTTTGCCGATAAGGCAATATAATCAAATATGTTATTTTCTACCATAGAATGTGAACCGTTTCTGTTCGAAATATTGAAGGGTCACGACCCTTGATGTGTAATGTATAAATGATTTGAAAAATCAATAGAGAAGGAGTCAGAAGAGGAGTCAGATTTTTCTGACTGGGAATGAAAATAATGTAACAAACCTTCTTGAAATAGGATCAATGGAGATAATTGTTTTTAACTGATGGTTTTCCTTTCTGAGTTCAGTTGTTGAGATGCTATGATTTGTATTAATTTTATCTTGGTTCTCTCCAATACGAAGTTTTTTGATCATTTGAGTTAATGTATCAAGCATAAATTTTGATTCATCAAGGGGCACATTTTCACTTTGTGTGATTTTATTTGTTGGTGTCTCAAGTCAGAATTAAAACCCTTCAAGTAAGTCACATTATTTGACAGATTTCTTTTGGATGATTAAAGTGGAACCAAGTTAGAAAACATTCGAGCATAATTTATGCAAGCCATAAATAAATGAAATTATATGCCAGTCACACGATTTCATTTTATAAATTGCCTAGCAACTTGAAATTAAACCAAAAAAGGAAAACACATGTCATTTTCTATTTTTGACTCCATTGCCCAAAAGATAGAAGACACTAATTTGTCATGTCGCAGAGGATAGAATTCATTATAAACAATTTATTCAAATACCTTTCATTTGTGCAGTAGGAGTAGGAGTAGGTGTAGTAATTTTATTTGTCCACAACCCCTTGCCATTGTGGATAGATTGATCAACCAAGAAACATATTTCAATCTGCATTGTTCATTTAGGTAGACCCACCTTGGTCTAGAAAAACCTAAAGAGCAGAAGGTACAATTGCATCAATTGGCCTTGTACGTTGGCCAAAAGTGTAGTAAGAGCTTCACAAACTCTTTTGGTTAAAATCTACATTTTTGAGACCCAACAATATACATAATGTAAAAAAAATGAATTGAGTTTACCATTATATAAAAATATCTAATTAAATATGTATTTGCCTTGGTTGCTAGTATTAGATTATCAATAGTCAAGACTTGCAATAAGATTTTCACTCTTAAAAAAGGGTAATTTAGCAAACACTATTGATAATATTAGCTTCCTACTGACTAAAGTAAAGATGTATATTTGGCTTTAGACATGGCTTAGTAATTGTTAAAGTAGGATATTGACTTATGAATTATGGACTCTAGATATAGGAACATTTACCCTGCACCTAAAATTCTTAGACTCAACCATTAATTAAGTGATCATTATTTTAAAGATAAAAAATTGCATAGATAATTGTCTAGTCGTTAAAAAGGAAAAGGCTTATTAAAAAAGAAAATTTTAAATCCTCTTAGATTTATTTTCTTGCACGTGATCAGTGACGCTAGTGCGACACGCTCTCCGATACCATGGGGACGGGGGAGACTAGACCTCGTGACCTCTTGCCTATAACAAGATGCTTTAGCCAATCGAGCTTTGTGTGCGTATCATGGTGTAATCTCAATTTTATGCTTTTCCTTTTTTAAGTTGTTATTAGAGCCACAACATTTGGAAGAGAAAGATGGATAGAAGAAATGCAGGTGGTTGTATGGGTGAAGTTAGCATGAGAGAATACGACCTTTGAGGATTCTTCATATTTTTCAAATGTTCAGTAGGGTTGTTTGTCCATATTTGTTTTAGTTGTAGATATTAAAGTCGTGTGAAAGGAATTTGAAAGATTTCATGAATTTCTATTTCCAAATTTTACGCCAAAGAGTGTCACCCATGAATATCTATTGTCTTTGATTGTAAAGGCTATTATTCTAGGAAATAATAATTGCCAATATGGCGCATGGAAACACCAAAATGGAGAATAGAATGTGCTAAAATGCAAATCCTATTTGTGAATAGGAATAAATTGGATTGCATCAAAGTGAAAATAATTTCATTGATAGTAGTATCAAAGTTTCGACTGAAGATTTATATATTACATAATAGGCTTTCCTAGTGGTCATGCCTACTTAAACTAGAGTGCCAATAATTTGATATACTCAAATCTCTGTGGATTCGATTCCCACATGTATAAACTGCAAATTCATTCCAGAAGCGCTACAAATATAGATTCAATTTGTTGCATTAAAACATTAAACCATTTGGTTTGCAATCGAGCAGTGGTTTTGCAACTTCCATGAAACATACCTTACTTTGTATTGGACATAAAGGAATCAATCACCTATGGATTAAGGACATGATTTGTAAGGTAAGAGAACTGGCTATGCCAACTTTAATAGCCTTCTATTACTATACTTAACACAATTTATTAAGATTCAAATGAGACATCAAGTAGATAAAGATAACAAGTCAACAAAGGAAGCTAAAGGACAAAAGAGGTTGAAAGTTTTTGAAATCTTGAGGTAGCTCTTCACTTGGAGATTGTAGATTGTTTTAGAATCACCACTATATTTGTGTTTATTCTTGGAGCAAAGGGGCTTGGCAATTTCATTGTATTGGTAGATGATTGATTATGTCTTGATCCACAAACTTGGTGATTTGTGTCAATGGATGGTTGATTATCTCTTGAATGATAGATCGAGAGTTGTGTATGTGGTTAGTTGAGTATGGCTTGACTCACAAAAGAAGAAGTGTTGTTGCTACGGGTAATTGAGTGTGTCTCAATTCACACAAAAAGTGGTATTTTTGTAGATACTTGAGTATTTCTTGATTCACAAGAGGAGAGTTGTACCTGTCAATAGTTGAGTAGTTTTTGACTTAAAGGTATTGTTGGATGGTCAAGGAATCCACTAGTGCAATCAATTTGTTGCATCTTGACTGGGGAGATTTAGTGGAGGTGTTTCAACAAGTTTCTAGATGGGTTGCTTTGTTTCAGTTTATGTAGTGTTCCATCCTTGGTTTAGATTGATGTAATACGGGGGAGAATATTGGAATATTATATCTTCGTATAGGATATAGGTTAGACAATAAAAATAAATTAACTATTTAGTATGTTAATGTTAATTTAGGATACTTATTTCCTTATTTTTTCTTTTATTGTATTTCATTGCCTATTTATTCTCTCTTTATCTCATTGTCAAATCTCTCTTTCATTCTCCAACTCATTTTTTCTTCTCATGTTTTAGTCTCTCCCTAATTTTAAGTTTTATCGTTTTAGTATTTCCTTATTTTTTACTAATATTTCCTTATTTCTCTTTTTTCCCTTCTTTTGTAGACCTTGTGCAATGGATATTTGCAACCCTACCCTTCTCCCAACTAAACAAACCCTCTCATACCAAAAGTCCAACCCCCTAAATTAGTGGTTTCAATAATAGAAAACCTCCTAAAACCATGGATGTAACTCATAAACCCAAACCCAAGCAACAAAACCCTTCTCCCAAAAAACTAAAAATCAAAATTTCCCTCTCATATGGAAAAGTCACAACCCCCTTTTGTGAATTAGTGGTTTCAATAATAGAAAAATCAATAAATGCTTTTTCATGTCATTTTGTAACTCCCACAAACCCAATGCCCAAGTTTGCTTCTTTTTTTTTCCAAAATTTCAACTACACCTCCACTATCTCCACTTCCTAACTTGCATAACAAAAAAATATTTTATTTAATTAAATAGGATAGTTTGTTGCAGGTTGCATTCAACCTAGAAGATTAGTTCAACTACTCCACCCCGCCATTGTGAGCCTATGCACACAATCTTCCTACCTCGCATGTCTAGTGCAGGAGCATGCAGACGGACAGGCGATCAACACAAACCAAAAATATTATTTGGTTTGCTTTCAATTTCGGTTTGTTTTGTTTGGTTTCTCTCTTTTAGATCAATTCCTAAACCTCTTAAATTCTACATTTTTATTATGAAACTTTGACAATGATGAAAGCAGATGAAGAAATATTGTCTCATGAAATGTGATTGGTCGGTGTAAAACAAATCTTCACTACTCTTTTGTCAACATCATCATAGCTGAATTATGATGGAATAGAACAAAAAAAACCATTGATTACTATCTGGTAGACACATGCAAAGTGTAAAATCTTAGGAATTTGGTCTATAGTTGTAATTGCAATTGCCTTAGTCGATTAAGTGGGAAATGAAGGGTCATTGACTCTAAATTTAGTTTTTAAATTCATTTTTCTAAGGTACCTTTTCAACTTTGTAAATCAATAAAGGGGCTTTGAAAATAAAATTAGCAAACCTTGAAGAGGGGATCGACTAAAATGGAGAAGACATACAAAGAAAGTGACATATTAATATTCAAACAAAAAGCACAAAATTTGCTCATCCAAAGGTCGTGGTATAAGGCTAAAGGAATCAGAAATGTGAAGGGTTGTTGAATGGCAAGAGACCACATTCTTGGCAAGGCAACAAACTACTTCTAGTTGTTGTTTAGGAATCACAGGTCACACAACTAAGGGAAAGAGATATTGGTGCTTGTAGAGAGAGGGGCATGAGAAAGGTTGCAAGCAGGAGGGGGTATGTTTAAGTGAAAGGAAAGATGCAATTCATGCCTAGAAGAAGATAATGCATCGATATGAAGTTGATATTGAAATGAAAATTGGGATTCTCTTTTTCAATATTTAATTAGTGATATTTTTAGTGGCTAATATTCGTCAATTGGCTAATAGTTTGAATTGCAATATGACTTGAATCACCACGTTTTTACAAAAAAATATTATAGTATTATTTAAATTGCAAAATAATTTATTTTATCAAAAAATAACTCAAAAATTTGCCACAATATTCAATACATGATTAGATCATTTCGACTAAATTTTGTAAGTTATAGTAGAAATCTATATTAATTTGCCAATAGTATATCATAATTATTAGTTGTTTTAGGGTCATATTTCCAATCTTTATTTTTTACCATTGATTTATAATATAATCTAATGACCCTCATTGTATTTCATGAGGTAAAATGAACCCACAATTTGTAATGCTCATGGGGCCCGAAATTGCTTTTGGATTGTTGATCTATAATGCTCATGGGGATCAATTTTTTTCTTGGATCGTAAGATCAACAATTCAAAAGTGATTTCGGGCCCCATGAGCATTATAGATCACAAGTACATTTTACCTCATAGAATACAAGGGTCATTAGGTCAACAATCCAAAAGCAATTCCAGGCCCCATGAGCATTACAAATCTTGGGTACATTTTACCTCATAGAATATGAGGGTCAAATTATATTTTAAATCAACAGTGGTAAGTAAATATTATAGTCTACACCTTAAACCCATTGATAATTTCCGCCCTCAAGCCCCTACTTTTCCATAATAATTATTTTCTTAGATTGGAAGGATTCGCCATCATAATTAATGCATTATCCATTTGTTTTTGAGATTCACCAATATTTTCTACAAAATTTTAGTAATTTAAAAATAATCGCCAATAAAATTAATATTTTCAAAAAAAAGAAGGAAAGATTTGCCCATAGAAATTAATATTTTTCCAAAAAAAGATGAAACATTCGCCAGGATTTGATACCTTTTTTAGGGGGTTTCTTAAAGTTATCACTATATTTAATATCTAGGAAAAATACTAGGGCATTACAATGTTGGAGAAACATGAAGTAGATAGTATTTACAAGGTTATTATCAGCTTAATCCTAATAATTACATTAGGGGCATCATGCCCTTCTTCATAGCATTTTTATTCATATGCCTTATCACATGTTCTTATAGCCATTCTACTACATCTAGGGCATCACAACTTCCTATCCTATTACGTGTTTGTATGCCTTATCATTCTCTTTACAACCACATTGGGGACACCATGTCTTTCCCATATCATATATACTTAAGTTGTGCTTCTAAGTCACCTTACCTCCTTCATATGTCTATAATAGGGGCAAATTTATATTATGTACCTTAACAATTATCTCCAATTTAAAGTTTTTCATGCTTTCAATTTGATGTCTTACTTTCTTGTCACATGATGCTATTTATAACATGCCTTCATAATTACATTTTTCTAGATTATATTTACTATCAATGTACTATTTTTTCCTCTCCTCTAATTCCTTGCACATGTTTTATGTAACCCATTAGAGGGGGCATATATTATCATTGATGCCCTAATGTTGTGAAATCAAAAAGTGTGTTATGTTAGAAAAAGACTTATCACTATGCTTAGATAGATCATCATCACATTACATGCTGATGGTTGAGTTGTCATACCATATTACTATTACCATACTTAGCAAAGTATTTTAATATCAATTTCATATAGGCAAAATTTCTAACCCTTCTCTTTTGTCTACTTTCACATTTTAAAGAAAAACATGTAATTGTGCCTATTTTACTTTTGTGATAAAGCTACTCATCACACATATTTTCTTTGTTTTGCAAGTTTCTATAGTGTTTGTGCTAAGGAAAATGAACTCATGGGGAAATCAAGTTGTGTCCATTCCTTTACATGGGTCCATATCCTTATATGTATAAATATTTACTTTTCTTACATGGGAGAAAATGTTCAAATCCTTTGAGACACATGTTCATCCTCAATTTACATGCACCTCAAAGTGGAGCGAAATGTTATGGTGAAATTTTCATTCCCATGCCAATTTTGATTTGGTTATGGGCCCTTTTGATGGAATGATTTGATATAATTACATAGCAATGTGTGGCATTCTCTTGTGCTAAGTTTGGCTCCTTCAATAATCATCCACCCCCATTTACTCTCATATTCATCCATTTCAATATATTCAACCTTATCCTAGCTCCATTCATATGCAATCATGCATATTCACCTCATTATTAGATCAAAATTTTGTGCATTTATTTGAGATCCCAAGGATTTATATTCCTTGTATTGGGTTGATCTCAAGTCACTCAAGGATGAGCCTAAAATTTATTTATTTTAAATTCAAAATTGTTGGCCCCCTTTCTTACCAGTTGTTGGGAGTTGACTTGGTACTTGTTTGTGCAATTGTCTCTTGTGTTTTGGTATTTAAAGACATTCATTTGTGTATTTTGACATCATCAAAGAAGAAGAAGAGAATAACAAGGATTATCTACATTATAATGAATCTATTTGCATCATAATCAATATATTGGCCATTTCATGCTTGCTTGCTATTTGTCGACATTTGTAAAAGGCCGCAAATTTTATCTATCAAAGGGCTTGACTAATAAAAACATGACTGTGATACCCCATCATACATATTCCTTGTTTCTTTGTGTTCTTTTGGTGACTTTGGATATATTTTAAATGATTATGATACTCAGTGATTTGATGATGCATATTTTGGATGGTATTTGATATGATTATGGATATAGGTTTCATGTTAATGATAAGACCAATGCATATTTTGGATGATATTTGGATAGTAGATTTCATGATGATTAGATTTTATACGATGATTAATCATGTGATCATTTTTATTATTAATCTTATTATTAATATGTGAATAGAATTATGCGTGTTGTTCTATGATTATTTAATTTATTCTTTTATATAATTGATATTCTTTGCCTATATGTTTTGAATAACATACTGACACCTATGTGTTGAGTGTACAGGTAGATTTTAACCCCAATGGATTATGGGGACATTTAGCCACTTTTTGTCTTACCCGTGTTATGTTGGTCCTAGTCCTTGGGTCCATAGGCCATGATGTAAAATTTGTAATTTTCAGTTATGGTATAGGGGTTATAAGGTTACTTTTACCATTTATGACTTTATAAAATGTGTTTAGGCCCTTCTTAATTCCCCCTTTCAAAAGTGGCGAAAATGGGGAGGTGGTTGGGTGGTTGAGTTAGTTTTGGGAGGAAGTTACTTCTCCCTTCCCTTTAAAACTCCCTTTTCATGGAGAGGATAGGGGGTTACCTTGCTTATTTTGTCTTTTGCATTTTTGGATCTTGTTCTTGGGAGTTCTTGGGGAGGAGGATAGGAGGATTTTTTTGGAAGGAGGAAGAGTGGAAGCTTTGATTGAAAAGTTTCAATGTATTGTATTTTATGGTGTCTTTTGTTGTGTTGTGTTGTTTGGTTGTGTGTCCTTTCCAGGGGAGTTGACCCCTCTTGTATAGAGGATTTTTTGGTCCTCCATGTGCAGGGGTCTTGAGTGGGTGTAACTCCCACACTTAGGGGCTTTCATTATTGGGATATGAGTATCCCCTTTTAGGTAATGGCCATTACTAGGGTATGAGTACCCTTGCATATATGGGGATATGAGTATCCCATTTTATCGTCTACATATTGGTTTTTGGGTAGGAATAAGGTTGTAGAGATTTAATTATGATGCTTATGCTTATGTTCCCCATTTCAGGTTGAGCCCCTACTCCCCCTAAGTGGTTTTCCCCAAGGGAAAACCAATGTGTTAGCCATGTGTTTTGTGTTTTTGTGAATGGCTTGATGTGAGGGTTTATGCGTGTGTATATGCAAGTATTTAATGTGTTTATATCTTGTGTTGAAGATTTTCCATTTCCAGTTAAGTGCTTCCCAATGCTCGGGGGTGGGTTGTCTCACAACCCTATGGATGGGTGGAGAGGCCATTGATATATTGTGGTTTTTATTTCTTGTTCTTTTCAGGTTTTGGATGGATGACTAGAAGATGTTTGAAGTGTGAAAGTACTTTAAAAGAAAAAAGAAAATGGTCCCTTTCATGTTGTGCTTTGGGAAAAAAATGTTATAGTCACCTTGTAAAATATTAAAGTTATAAACTTGTGTAATTTTCTTATATTTATGAAAAAGGGAAAGATTTATGTAAAAATGAATATTTAATTTATTTTACAAGGTTAGAAGAAAAAATAATAATGAATCTTATGGTTCATGGTGCAACTTGAATTCCTTTATGTATATTACATTTTTTTAAGAAAGGAGAAAAAATATAAGAGTTACAAGTAAATATTTTCAATAGGCTTTCATATGTTAATTGCTTTTACTCAGTTAATTGGAATCATGGAAGTAAAATTAAGTATGCACTTATGATTAGTTTGATTGATGAATAAAACAAATAAGGGCTTTTGTAAAACTAATACATTTATCTAATCTTGAATAGAGAAAACATTCTTTTATATAGTGGCATTTGAACAAACACTACAACTTATTTGCAAATCTAACATAGTATTAAGGATGAAACGATACACTTCAAATCTGAAATATTTGTTCAATATTATCAAATGTAAAATATGGATTCTTAGACCCATCATGAATATATTATATTTTTGTTAAATAATAAACTTGAAATACGTTTAATCTACAAGTCTAAATAAAATTAATTTATTAATTTATAAATAATACTTAAATTAGTAACGAGCTATAAATACATACATTAAAAATACTACAAAAGTTGAAAAAAAAAACCCAATGGGAAGATATTTTCTGCTTAAATTTAAGCAGCAAGGGTGTTTCCATGCATAAATTTTATTATTGGGAAAGGATAATTTGGAATCTTTTCCTATTTTAATGGAGCAGCTACTGTTTAGGAACTAAAAATAAGTTGTGGAAAAAGAGGGGGGGCTAGAAATAAACAACAACTACTTATTGCTAAAAATCCACGTGGCTTTGGGGTTCACCCCGCAGCGTAACAGTTGAGTCACGGGCCCTGTTGATAGGGCGTCGCAGGTTTGAATCTCACCCATCGCACGAGTATGAGGAGGCTTTGCTGGCGGCTGAAGGATGCAAGAAGGATCATCAGGTGGTGTTTAGACCAATTGTTTCCCATGACAGATGCAAGGAGCTGGCGTCAAGTGGTGTTCAAGCCACTTTGACTGTTGATGGGTTGAGCCTCCTCGAGGATGGGTGTGTGTCGAGGAGGAACATAAGAAGGAGTTATGGAGGTGGAGAAGTGTGGTAATACGGCGCATGGAGCTTGGAGGCGGTGTTGTTAGCCGTTGGAGGAAGAATCAAGAGGAGAAGCTACCAGAGGTGAAAGGAGGAGACGGTGAACGGAGTGGCAGGAGGGGAAGGTGGAGAAACAAATGAAGGAAGGGTGACGGAGATAGGGAGGCTCGTAGAGATGGGAAGGAGGAAGGAAGGAAGGAAGGGGCAATGGAGAAGGAAGAAGAAAAGGAGGAGGAGGTAGGAGGGGCATCAGAGGAAGTAGGAGGGATGGAGGAAGGGAAATCCGAGGAGGAGAAAGTAGAGATGGGAGGAAGGATGAGACAACAACAAGATGCAAATCGAGGTATTAATACCTTGGCATGTATTCGGGGATGGGGTCCCTCATTGTGACTCCACTAGTTCAAAGCTCCAATCAAAACCGATTACCGATCAAAAATAAATAAAAAAATCCATGTAGCTCCACAAATTTCTTTCCCTCTTTTTTAATATTTGATTTCATTTTTCTTTTTTTCTAATTTTTTATTGTACAAATTATTATGTTTAATACTATTAATACAAATTTAAGTTGCCTGCTTAAAAAAAAAGAAAAAATAAGCATTCATGGGGCCATCACCTCCACAAATAACTCCTAAATAAGTTGAGCAGTGAATGCTAGCCAAAATAAGCTAAGCAGTTGCATGGGGACATGAGGAAGCCTCCCAAAAATCTGCATTATATGCACTATTTGTGGGAGTAGATTCTTCAATATTTCTCACTCCAACAACATTGAAAAAAAACTCATCATTTGCTGCTATAAATTTAATTTCAGGTTGTTGTTAATAACCAGCAAGAAAATATATTAGAATGGTCTGTAACATATGCAAAATCAGACCCACAATCATAGATTTAATGAGAAATTTTTTTTGAGTATAACATTCACTATTTTCTGGAGAGTAAAATCTGCAACAAATAGGAAGCAACATTGAGGAAAAATGGTGTTTCTTGAAGCCTTCAAATCCTCCAAAATATCTGTATGTAACCATGAGAATGCCTTTTGAAATTTTGAAAACAAAAAGTGAAGAATTGCTACAACAACAAAAGTTAAAAAGTAAACAAGAAATGAAAAAACTTTCCATGGAGAACAAGAGAATTAAAGGAAAGCAATAATTTAGAGAATTGGTTATTTGTTAGTAAATTTTAGTTCTATTAAGTTTTGTTTAAAATTTGTAAATAAACTTAAAATCTAATTTAGTTGGAAATTATATATTTAAATTATTTATAAATTATTGGGTTATCAGTAAATCTTAATTAATCACTTGAACACAAATTAAACCTATATGACTATAGTTGAATTCCACAAAATAAAAAATGTATTTTTAAACTTAACCCAATCAATGATCAAAGCTAGGTAAGATTTAATAATAATACAAATGTGTTTAAACTAATTTCAATATTTGAAAATTAAGTTGATGGACATAATTTTAAGACAATAGAGATATGACATGTAGGTTGCAAAGAGAAATTGGTAAAACACCTTAACTTGAAAATGGTAAGGAAAACTATTTGTTGAGTGTTGTTGTTTAATGAACAGATATACAGAAATGAAAGCAAACAGAAAATGTAACACAAGAGACAATGAACACAATCAGATACCCTGGGAAAACCCTCCTCCTGAGGGAGAAAAACCCAGCAATGTAATTCTCTTATATAAAGTAGTAACAAGAGGAGAAGTTTGCTTTACAACACAGGCCCAGCAATGGCCGAATACTTGATACAATAATAGTTACACCTCTCCTAGATGTAGTAAATACAGCTGATTATGATTCTCCTTGAAATCGGACTGTTGCTACAAAATGGTGAATTGTTGCTAAAGTGCGAACTCCTTCTTCAATGCGAATAGCTTCAGTTTAACTATATTACAATGACAAAATGACCTTGCCTTTATACAAGTGAGGCACCTCTTCAAGATAGGTCGGCTCACATAAGGAAATATCAAATATAATAAAGTCGGCCCAAGCTATAACTAGAATATGCGAACCATGAAGGGTCGGCCCTTTGCATTTAATAATAGTGTGATCATGAATTAAATAGCCAAAGGCTATTCATTTAATTCATGTGCTCCTTCTTGTAGTTTGTGCGAATGAAGTGCAGACCATAGCTGTAATAACATCAACACTCCCTCTCAGCTAGGGATGAACTTCCATCTGCACAAGACACGTCATATTAGAATGAAAACAAAATAGAATATCACCTCAATGTGATATTAACCATTATGGCTACTTCCATAGATGGTATAAATAAAATCATCACGGATTCCCTCACGTGATGTTGTCATGGAGTCACACACATGACATCCACCATAGCTCTCCCAGAGGGTGGAAACAAGGGCTTTCACCTCAAATCTCTCTCAATAGAGAATTGCATTATCAAGGGCTCACCTCAACTCTCTCTCAACAGAGAATTGCATTATCAAGGGCTTACACCTCAACTCTCTCTCAACAGAGAATTGCATTATCAAGGGCTTACACCTCAACTCTCTCTCAACAGAGAATTGCATTATCAAGGGCTTGCACCTCAACTCTCTCTCAGCAGAGAATTGCATTATCAAGGGATTTCACCTCGAACTTCTCTCAAAGAAGAACTCATTAAACAAAGGAACACTGATACTGAGACTCCCTCTCAACTAGGACTTCATTCTCCACCATATCAAGCTTGTCACGAAGGTACACAACCATTATCCCAAAAATGCTTGATGAGAATGACTGCCATCTGCTCATCAGTGTTGATATACCTCAGCTAAATATCTTTTCTCAATACCATATCTTTGATATAGTGGTATGCTTAGTTTCATCATGAAACACATGGAAGGACAGAAAGTTTCTCAAGGCTTTGATTAACACAAAGGATGACAGTTGGCTTCAATACTTGTTCAACCAATCTTGCAAGGAACTTTTGAAGCCACGAGCTGCAACACAAACTGTAATGTACTCAACCTCTGCTGTACTTAATCCTACAGAAGACTGCATCCTATTGAACTAGGATATCATCTCAGGCCTCAACTGAAACAACAACTAGAGAAACACAACCATCTTCTTTAGATTCACTAGGCTCCCTCTGAATCTTCAATCTCTTGCATCAACCACTTGACCTCATTGCCTGCAATGCTTGCAATCTTCACTTTTTCTCAGTGAGTTATAGAACTCCCTCTTGATCCCGGCTTCAAAGATTGCAAAGAAGACTTCTGGAGATGTACTCCCTCTAGCCACCAACTCAATCCCTCTAGCGTTTACTCCCTCTTGATCATTTCTTTGGTTGACATGACTTCTTCACAAGATGCCTCAAGCTTTTCATCACTAAGTAGTCTCTTATCATCCTCTCCCCTCTAAACCTGTCCAGGAAGCATTTTAGATAGAGATTACTAAGAGTCCATAATTATCCAAAGAAATATCAAGATTAGAATCGTACAAGTTATATCATGAATGAAATTTTTCCAAAGATCTTATGCTAGTGAACACAACACAATTCAAGAGAATCTACTGTCTCTCTTAATTACAAGATCCAAAGAATAAATAAATGATATAACTCAGCAACCAAAGAATACTTATCTTTTTAACTGTTCTAATAGGTCCAAATGCTGGACATAGTGTGATACATTGTACTTGAGCTCAGATCAATCTGTACCCTTCACAGTTTCAACACAATGACAACCTGAAAGGTACTTTGACTTTGAGAGATATCTCCAGCTATCAATATAGTCCAATGATTGCAAGTTGTGACTCCAAGCTTGATCATTTCTTCATTCTGCATGACTTCGATATCCAATCTTTCCAAATGCAGATTGCTTGATGCTCAGGTTATCTCAATGTTATAGCATGAATTAATAACTACAAAAACAATTCATGAACATTATTCAACCATGCAATACTTATCTCATGGATTTCAAAATCTCCTGAGTAAGAGATAATTAATTCATCAATCATGACATGTCTTTCTTTCAATTTCACAAAAGAGCTAATCTCAACAAAACAAAAGACAAACTTCACAAATTTGGCATGATCCTACTTGCAATGAATAAATCAAAAGAGTCTTATTACAGTGATCACTATTTACTAGTCACACATAATCCTAAGTAAATAATGTCAGAATTGCATAACTCAACAAATTGAATTTTACCCTAGAATAGTAAATACAAAAACAAAGAATACTTATCTCTTAAATATTCTGAAGGGTGGACACCGTATGATATGTTGCTCTTGCGCTTAGAGCAGACTTATGTAGCTATGTCTCATCTTCGCCACCTTCAGAAACAAAACTCAATAGCCTCGGCCTCCATTTAACAATTTTCGGCCTTCACCAATGTTCACTGCAACCGCTCAAGTCCGTCACACTTTTGCGAATGGCTTCAAATGAAATCAGTTTTCATCAATTGTGTCTCCTTTGATAGATGCAGAACACACATCCTCTAGATGTTCCTATTGCTGAATGAACCCGACAATACCACTCATTTTATAGATTGGCAGCGGTCGTATGCATTGGGTCGGTCCTCACATATAAATCCTATGTTCTGGAGTAGAACTTCCAAGTACCACAGAATAGTTAAGAGTATTTGACTATCAATAGTTCGATCACTGAAAGCTTCTTGTGACGGAAGTGCTTTCACCACGGTAACATGAAATTAAGAAGCGATTGAATACGGTGATTGTCTTATTCTCCCAAGAGAGACACATAGGAAATATAGCATAAGATTTCGATCAACATCCGATACCACATGAGCAAGCAATGCTAGCAGTAGAGATTAAGCCTGACACACTTATATCTTTCCACCAGTCGACCATGTATGATATCACAACAATGCCTGATAACTAGCGCTTGACGAATATGTGAGTTTCCAGAGGATTATGGCTTTGCGAATTGAGAACTCCTGTGACTTCCCTGTATTCGTTGCCTCCTTGACAAATAGCTTCCCACTTGATGTGGATGACCGAAGTCATTGAGATCCAATGGATTAGCTTGGCGACCATGAGTTTCTGTGAAAAAAAAAACTCCGGCGCGGCTATCTCTTATGCACTAGGTGTCGGGTGTGATACTTTTGATCTTGGAGCTCTGTCGACAGTAGCATCGCTCAATGATCCGATGTTGCTTAAAGCTCCTTGTTTGAAGTCCCGCTTGGATGATAATGTTGTATCGTGCTCGAGGATTGAATGCTTCTATTGGTATGTCGCACACAAAAGTCTTCGTGATAATGTTAAACCAAACACCAGCCCGACGATTGCCACTGTGTGGATTCTTCAAAGACGAATTTGACAGATGCGTGTTACCTGCTCCTTTAAAAAAATGAATCAACTTCTGGAGTGTGCACTGCAAAACTGAGGTTGGATGCACAACATGAAATTTTCAGATAGACTCTTGACTTATTCGAATTTGATGAAAGCCAGCACTCCTCAATAGTAATCCTTTCCCATGGCTTTTCTTCCTTAAGGAATTCGATATGAATAATGATATGCCTCTTATCAGTATCTTCCCTTATCTTGCTTAGACAAATCTGATGAACCCGCTCTGATACCATGTTGTTGTTTAATGAACAGATATACATAAATGAAAGCAAACAGAAAATGTAACACAAGAGACAATGAACACAATTAGATACCCTGGGAAAACCCTCCTCCTGAGGGAGAAAAACCCAGCAATGTAATTCTCTTATATAAAGTAGTAACAAGAGGAGAAGTTTGCTTTACAACACAGGCCCAGCAATGGCCGAATACTTGATACAATAATAGTTACACCTCTCCTAGATGTAGTAAATACAGCTGATTATGATTCTCCTTGAAATCGGACTGCTGCTACAAAATGGTGAATTGCTGCTAAAGTGCGAACTCCTTCTTCAATGCGAATAGCTTCAGTTTAACTATATTACAATGACAAAATGACCTTGCCTTTATACAAGTGAGGCACCTCTTCAAGATAGGTCGGCTCACATAAGGAAATATCAAATATAATAAAGTCGGCCCAAGCTATAACTAGAATATGCGAACCATGAAGGGTCGGCCCTTTGCATTTAATTATAGTGTGATCATGAATTAAATAGCCAAAGGCTATTCATTTAATTCATTCGCTCCTTCTTGTAGTTTGTGCGAATGAAGTGCAGACCATAGCTGCAATAACATCAACATTGAGAAGAATCATCAACGAAATACACCCAACTCGTTAAATCTTGAACTTTGGATAATGGAATAACCAAGTAGGGAAATTTCAGTAGTTAAAATATCAATGAATGAGGCTATAGTTTTAAGCATAGAAAATAATTATATCAAGTCTAAGTTGCTATATAATATTTTAGTGAATTTCGATTCAACTTAAACTTCAAAATTATAATTAAGTTTAATACCAACTCTATGTGTTTTTGATGTAATAGTAAATTCAAGGATAGTTGAAAACATTTACCTTAAATTTTATTTTGATTCAAGTATGAATGTTATGAAATAACATTCAATTGACGTACCTCTTCAAATTCTAACACTCGTAGTAATCTAAATAGTATATTACAATAGTATTTCGTTAATAGCTCTATTAGAAAAATAAATGACGTTAGAAAGAGAAGAATTTGTAAGAGTTGTTAGAATTTTGTCAAAATAAAAACTAACTAGTTGTCTTAAACACATTCAAGTTGAACATTTGGAGCGAAATTACACACTAGGATAGTAAAGAAATGTGAAACGTAAAGAACATAGTTTCATCAATCTATAGTTTACCCTTAGCACATGAATCCACCGTAGAAAAATCAGCAAGTTGAGAAAATTTCATAGTTGTGTATGAGTTAGACTAAGTTAAATTTAGTCACTAGAGAAAGAATAAACTAATGATATTAGTTTAGAAGATTATCTAAATTAGGAACTTCATTAATAATGATTACCCCCTTTAATCTCTTAATCTTTCTACTAAAATTTGGCCACCTTGTTAATGATACTACTTAAGCCAATGGTATTGATTCTTGGAAAGATTATTATTTCAATTGTTTTAATTTGTTTGATCAATTTAAGATAACACAATTATTGATAATATAATAGGAGTTCCCAATGTTCATAAACTTCATAAAAGATTTAAGTTAGAGTTAAATTTTATTTTAAGTTCGTGAAAAGTATCCTATCATATCTTTCATTTATTTAACTTAATATTTATTCTATAGATAAAGTTATTGGTATATTGGTGCATATATTGGTGTTGGCTTTGCTAATTTGTTGTCAACGTAGATGCTAAGGGAATGCTTCTAGGTGCTAAGTTTGAGTAATGAATATATGAAACTTGGTAGAAATGTTTGTATATTAGTCACCATATACCCACTAATGGTGTGGCATGAGCCAACCATGGAATCACATTATTGTCTAGGAGTGTATATAGATTACTTAGGGAGAATAGTCTTGATTCTTGTTGTGTGAGGCAAAAAAAAATCGGTGGTTGTGTTAGTGTATAGTTGTGTACAAAGTTGGCATGACAATGACACTTGTGATCCAATAACTACCCTAATATATATTTAAATACCACTAGTTATTGGTACATCTAGATAGCAAAGATTATAACAAACAAGGTCGCATAAGTTTGTCATTTGCTAGATCAGATTTATGCTTTAGAGATTGTTTTTGTATTGTTCAAAATTAACCTTGAGCCACTTAGGATAAACTCACAAAATATTCTATGATATTGTGCACCTCAAAACAATTAATTTTTAGACATTAGAAAACTATTTTGATACACCTTCAACATTTATATTCCTTCATTAATATGAGAGTTAAATAAATTTAGTGTTCAATTATCAATTCCAACTCCTAAATTAAAACTAAATTAATTTTGTGATTAATATTTTGCAATTTTTGAATTCCCTTACAAAAAATAAATAAAAAGGTTTAATTTTAATAAAAAGTTAAAAATGTTGAGAATGTTGAGAAGCCATTGGCGATGGATTTTTAACGCAACTGTTGAGATTAGGGACACATGCGCGGTGAGATCCTCCAACTGATACTATTTTGAAATACACGCTTTAAATCCCATCATTGAAATGTGTAGTTAAACATTTGATTTGATTTTTTGTTCGTTGCAGGTTTTTCTTTCCTGATCATAGAGGCCTCTGCTGAACGCCTTAAAACAACAATGGCGGCTGAAAATCCAAATCAATTCAGACATGAATTTGAAAAGTATTGCGAGCATCTCAATAAGTTGGTACACTTTCAATTTTCCTGACTTATTCTTGCCAGTTTTTTCCCCTATTGTTCTTCAATGTGAATTATACGGCTTTTTCTTGTAGTTTGTGAGAGATTTTGATGTAAGAGGCAAAAACCCAACTCACTCCTTCAATTCTCCCAAACCAACTTACACACATACACAGATTCATAGCTTACATAATTCCGTTCAACTCCACAGCTAATCCAAAATCAAATTGACAATTTATCAATTAAACAACTTAAACTACCCAAAGAAAGCGAAGACAGTTATTTTGTTCCATCAACATAAATCTCTCATATATCCTCTATTGCAATCAATCAAATTACAAAGAAAATTCTTAATTGAATCAAAATTTCCCTATCGTCCTTCTTGAACTTCCCTCTACAACATTTAGTACTTTTATTTGCTTTATATCCTCTGTAAGAGGATGCGCAGTCCCACTATGGGTGCGTCCAAATCATACCTCTCATCAGCAACCTTAATCCACGAATGCTTTCTTTATTTCTTCTTGTGGCAATCTCTCAGCACTATTGGTTTATATAGCACGACCTTCTACCATGTTTTTCTGCACGTTTGATATGAATTCCTATGTGCATCCTTTACTCCCTTAGCGCTGCCTATTGTTAATTTAATATTGTAGCTCAGACGGTTGTTATTCTCCAATTCCAAGAATTATTATTTAATTCTTGAGACTTCTAGAAAGAAGTTAGTTAGGTCCAGGTATTTAATTATTTAATTAAATAATTGATTCCTCTAGAGACTTCTAGAAACCAGTTAGTTAGGGTTTGTTAGAGTCTAATTAATGTTAGCCATTGATTGAGATTAAATCATGGCCATTGGTTTTCCAATGAGAATAGTTTAAAAGGGGGTCAATGGGCATTTGGAGAAGTAATACACACAAGTTTGAGAAGAATTTGTAGTGATAGCAAGGGCGCAGTGATAGCGTTGGAGGCAGTAGCAGGAGAAATTGAGAGAAGAATTTTCGGAGGAGAATATTGTCGGAGCTTTGTCAGTAAGAGGCAAGCAGTTTTTGTATCTCTTGATTTGTTGGAGATTAATATAATTCCTCATCTACAGTACTGGTTTTCCCTCTGGGGTTTTCCCAGGAACAATTTGTCCAAAAATATTGTGTTTATTGTTTTGCATGTTTTCTTCTCTATTCCTGTGAGTTTTATTTGTGAAGTTGCAGTTGTATTATTTTTTAGTATTTGTTGTGAATTAATTTCGGCAGTCAAATAATCTTTATAGATAGGAGATTTTTTTATTTTTTTTTATTAGACTGCAGGAATCGGGTAGCACGACCCCCTATAAATTGCAGTGCACCTGGTAAACTTTTTAACGTGACCGGCGGCGCTGGCGCGACACGCCCTCCGATACCACGGGGGTGGGAGAGACTAGACCTCGTGACCAACCTCCTGCAACAGGAAAGATTTAGCCAACCGAGCTAGGGCCCCAACCCCTTTATAGATAGGAGATTAATAATCAATAACTACAATAGATTTTTCACATGGTATCAGAGCAGATCTAAGGGTAGAAAGAGCTCAGCGTAGGCATATAAAGAAAAATAGAGGGTTTATAAAACCCAATTCTACCTCTTCAGTATTATTATTTTTATTATTATTATATTTGTTTGAGATGGCTTCAGCAGGTTTAAGAGATCAGGACAAATTGGATGGAGCCTCAAATTTTGGTGTCTGGAAAGCCAAAATTTCTTTATTGCTAGAAGAGAATGGTATCAAGGAATATGTTACCAGTGTTGTAGTTGTACCTATAGATCCAGCGCAACTCTTAGCATATAAGAAGGAAGATGCCAAGGCAAGGAGGTTGATTCTTGACGATGTTAAGGATCATATTGTTCCACATATCGCAGAGTTGGATACATCGAAGAAGATGTGGGACGCCATTTTGAATCTGTACCAGAATTCTACCACTAATAGGAAGTCGATTCTCAGAGAAAAGTTGAGGAATACCTAGATGAACAAGGAAGAAGACGTTACAAGTTACCTCACCAGACTTAGACTTGTCAAGGATGAGTTGGCAACTGTTGGAGATAAACCAGATGATGACGAGCTAGTACAGATAGCCCTAAATGGGTTTACTAAGCAATGGGATGTCTTTGTTCAAGTTATTAATGGACGATACACCTTACCGAGTTGGGATTGACTATGGAGTGACTTCACTCAAGTGGAGCTCAAACTAAGCCTTGTCAGTGGTACCAGCAGTAAGATTCAAAAAAGTGAGGTAGAACAAGAAAACATTGCCCTAGCAGGAAAAGGGAAAGCAAAGAAGGGGTCTAGCAAAGGATCAAATCCTAAAGGTGAGAAGAAGAAGGACTTGTCTAAAGTCAAGTGTTATGGCTGTCACGAGTTTGGCCACTATGTCAGCAATTTCCCACAAAGGAAGAAAGGCAAGAAGCAGACGACAAATTTAGCAAGTGTAGATGAGCTCTCTAGTAGAATGGAAGATGAGTTTGCACTCATAGTTTGTATGGTTAGCTCAACCTCACAAGGTGTTTGGTATATAGACAGTGGGGTGTCATTTCATATAACAGGAGTTAGAGAATACTTCTCCAGTTATAAGGAGGAGGACATCAGAATCCAGATTTCTATGGGGAACATGTTCAAACTAAATCCAGTTGGAAAAAGGACTGTTCTATTTCAGAGGGAGAATGGCAAGCCGATTCCCATTCATGGTGTGTTGCATGTGTCAGGCTTGGGTATGAATCTTATTTCCGTATTTGTCCTTCAGGATAAAGGCTACAATGTACTCTTTAGAGGGGCAAATGTGTTAATCAAGCACAAGGATTGGAAATCACCCATAGCTATTGGAGTTAGGAGTGGCTGACTTTACAGGTTGCAGTTTGATACTCATAAGGCACTAATGAGCAACGGCAATTTTAGAGATCAAGGAGAGCTATGGCATAGGAGGATGGTCCATATACATCATGGAGCACTTAAATTGCTTCGTGAGACAGTGACAGGTGTTCCAGAGGTGAGCATAGAGCATGATGATGTATGTAAGGGATCTATGTTGGGGAAGTTTGTGAAAGCAACTTTTTCAAGGAGTGACACCAAATCCAAGGGTGTTCTTGATCTAATACATTCAGATATATGTGGACCAATATCGATGAAGTCTCTCAGAGGATACGAGTACTTTGTTACTTTTATTGATGATTTCTCCACGAAGACCTGGATATACTTCTTGAAGAGCAAGGATGAGGTTTTTAGTCACTTCCAAGATTTCAAAGCTCTTGTGGAGAATTCGACAGGCAGGAAGATAAAGGCTCTTCAGTCAGACAATGGAGGCGAGTACAAAGGAAAAGAGTTCCAGGAGTTCTGTACCAGGGAAGGAATCAAGAAAGAGTGGACTGTTCCTTACAACCCACAGCAAAATGGGGTTGTTGAGAGGAAGAATCAGTCTATATCGAAGGCGGCAAGGGCTATGTTGTATGACTAGGATTTTCCACACTAATTATGGGCAGAGGCATGCAGTACAACAATATACATACAGAACAGGGTTCCACATAGGGTATCAGGCAAGATGACACCAGAGGAGGCGTTCTTAGGGAGGAAGCCATATGTTAGCCACTTCAAGATATTTGGGAGTTTGGCATATTGTCACATTCCAAGAGCTACGCGTTCCAAGTTAGATCAAACTACAGAGAGAGGGTACTTTGTGGGGTACAACGAGAACTCAAAGGCATATCGAATATTTATTCTAGGGGCCAAGAGGATTATAGTCAAGCGTGATGTCAAGTTCATGGAGGACAAGGCATTTAGAAGATCCAAATATTTGCCAGCAGATGATCAGAGTGAGCAGCCAGCAGAAGCTCCAAGGATTGAGCAATCAAATTAGGGACAACGAAGCTCGAGTATAGTGACTAGTACAAGCACAGGCTCAGGTGCTGAGAGTTCGCAGAGTATGGAGCAACAGATGCAGCAGATCCAAGAGATGCATCAAGAACATATGGAGGTTGATATTTCATCCTCTACAGTTGGTAGCAGTAACCAACAGAAACAAAGGGATACTCAAGAGTTTTTGGGAGCTCCTAGGATGAGTAGTATGCAGCGGAGACAACCAGCTAGGTATAATGACTATATGCTTTAGTTAGTCAGTTGGTAGATAGTGAGTCTTCCAGTTATCAGGAGGCCGCATAGTAGCAAGTGTGGTGAGATGCGATGGTTGAGGAATATACCTCAATAGTGCAAAATGATGTGTGGGAGGTTGTGCCTAGATCGACAGATAGGGCAGTGGTTGGATCTCGCTGGATCTATAAGATCAAGCACGGTGCAGATGGTAGCATCGAGAAATACAAGCCAAGGTTTGTGGCCAAGGGTTTCTCTCAAAAGGAGGGAATAGACTATGAGGAGACATTCGCTCCGGTGGCTAGGTATACTTCTATACGAGTTGTGATCTCTCTTGCAGCACAGATGGGATGGCAGATCCATCGAATGGATGTCAAGACAACGTTTCTTAATGGTGAATTGAAAGAGGAAGTATCCATAGAACAAACAAAGGGCTTTGTAGCACACAACAGTGAAACCCACGTGTGCAGATTGAAGAGAGCTTTGTATGGACTCAAGCAGGCTTCCAGGGCGTGGTATGAGCGCATTGATGAATACTTGTAGGGATTGGGCTTTGTGAAGAGTGAGGCGGATGCTAATATCTACTACTTGGTGGTTGGGGGTGAGATTCTCATTCTTGTTCTATATGTGGACGACTTGTTTTTAATAGGTTCACTAGGGCTCATAGAGGAGTGCAAGCAAGACCTTGTAGCAGAGTTCGAGATGAAGGATTTGGGGCTTATGCACTACTTTCTAGGCATGGAGGTATGGCTGACAGATGGTGAGATTTTCCTTGGACAAGGGAAATACTGCATTGAAATCTTGAGGAGGTTCGAGATGGAGGATTGCAGAGCCATGTCTACTCCTATGATCATGAATTGGAAGAAGGTAGACACATCTAGGGAGAAGGATGTTGACCCCACCTTATACAGACAGTTGATTGGGTCTCTCATGTATTTGGTCAACACCAGACCAAATATATCCTTTGCAGTAAATTCTCTTAGTCAGTTCATGGTTGAGCCGAAGAGAGTGCATTGGACAGTAGTAAAGCATGTGTTGTGGTATCTGTGTGGTACAATCGAGTATGGGATCAGATATACTCGAGGTGATGGTATCAGGTTGATAGGCTATACTCATGCAGATTGGGTAGGTAGTACAGCGGACAGGAAAAGCACTTCAGGGTGTTGCTTTAGCTTGGGATCAGGAGTTGTCTCTTGATACAGCAAGAAGCAGAAGTTCGTGGCTCTGAGTTCTACAGAGGCAGAATACATAGCAGCTAGCATGGCAACATGTGAGGTGATACGGCTTCGGAAGTTGTTGGTAGCCTTGTTAGGTCAAAGGGTTGAGACTACCGTGATACACTGTGACAATCAGAGTTGCATCAGGTTGTCTAAGAATCCAATGTTTCATGATAGGTTTAAGCATATAGACATCAGGTATCATTTCATCAGGGATTGTGTACAATGGAAGATTATTCAGCTATAGTATATACCTATAGATCAGCAGGTAGCAGACATCTTGACAAAGGAATTGGGGAAGGCGAAATTCATCTTCTTCAAAGATAGGTTGGGTGTTATGCAGAACACCTTCATCGCTAAGAGGGAGTGTTAATTTAATATTGTAGCTCGGACAGTTGTTATTCTCCAATTCCAAGAATTATTATTTAATTCTTGAGACTTCTAGAAAGAAGTTAGTTAGGTCCAAATATTTAATTATTTAATTAAATAATTGATTCCTCTAGAGACTTCTAGAAACTAGTTAGTTAGGGTTTGTTAGAGTCTAATTAATCTTAGCCATTGATTGAGATTAAATCATGCCCATTGGTTTTCCAATGAGAATAGTTTAAAAGGGGGTCAATGGGCATTTGGAGAAGTAATACACACAATTTTGAGAAGAATTTGCAGTGATAGCAAATAGTCTTGCAGTGATAGCATTGGAGGTAGCAACAATGGAATTTCAGCAGGAGAAATTGAGAGAAGAATTTCCAGAGGAGAATATCACCGAAGCTTTGTCAGTAAGAGGCAAGCAATTTTTGTATCTCTTCATTTGCTAAAGATTAATATAATTCCTCATCTGCAATACTGGTTTTCCCTCCGGGGTTTTTCCAAGGACAATTTTTCCAAAAATATTGTGTTTATTATTTTGCATGTTTTCTTCTCTATTCCTGTGAGTTTTATTTGTGAAGTTGCAGTTGTATTATTTTTCGACAGTCAAATAATCTTTATGGATAGGAGATTAATAATTAGTAACTGCAATAGATTTTTCACACCTATCTCCTCTTTGTAGACTCTCAAGTCTCACACAACCTCCTCTTTTACCTTCTATGCAGCCTTTTCCCCACTACTTCCACACTTCACACAGTCCCCCAATCACCCTTTACCTGTGCAAATTTATTGCAATTAAAACTGGAAACTCCCTTCCAGATGTCTGCGCCTCTTTCATCTTCGACTTTTGTTTCATTCAAATGTTGTTTTGTAGACTTCCACCGCAACCTTTGGTTTGCTATCTCTTGGTATTCTTTGGCGCCCTATTTCCTTTATTCTCCAAGAGATATTATCTGGCTTTGTGGAGTCAATTATACACGAACGGAAACGAGAAAGAGAAGAGGAGCTCTTTGCACCAACAATCAAAGCTGCATTTGTCACTTGATGGCAGAAATATAATATAGAATTAAGCTTTGAATAGCCCCTTGAAATAGCCAATAAGCTTTACTCTGTCGTAGCTCCTTGACCATAAGGATCTACTGGGACAACACACAATTCCTCCAAATCCTTGCATGTTGAGGAAACCACTTCGAGTCCTTTGTCTTCTATATGATCCAATACCCATAAGCATTGCAGTTTATGGCAATGACCACGAAACTTAACAAGTCCCACACTTGGAATGGTTACATAACTCAAGTTCAAAGATGTCAAATTCAAATAGACAGAGTAGACTGAAGGTAGGTGCAACATCTTCCAAATAGAGAGATAACATAACAAAAATTCACACAAACCAAAAAATATAAAATTAAACTTTGTTTTGTTTGACGATCACATCTGTAATCAAATTTCAATGATTTGTTCTTTTCTAGGAATGTTGTGTATGGAATGCAGAATAATAAAAGAGAGAGACTTGTGAAGGCAATCCATAATGTTACACAGAATAGCTAGAAGGTTACTTTTCAGGTTCACAGTTACTTTTGTCACATAGATTATGGGACGAATGTTGATTCTGAATTTGAGAATTTAAATTGTATTTGTGTGGGAAGGAGTATAAAGTCTAAGGAATTTGTTGCTTCGTCACATACAAGAAATTGAAATCATAGAAAAAATTTTAACTGGATTTCCACAGGTTATTTTTTGAATTTAAATGTTTATTAAAGATTTGGGCATTTTGGGTTTCCAAGATGCTATGTTCTTGAGGTTGAATATGTGGCCCTCTAGTAAATACTGGGTGAGATTATATTCCATTTTTTAAGATGGTGTGGGGTTAATGATGTAGAGCTAGATTCATTCTTGCAATATTAAGCAAACAACAGGCAACACTTTCCAGTATTCATAAAACAGAGATAATAAGAGACTACCATAAAATAAGGGCGATTCCATTTCCAGAAAATGACTTTACAATCGTTGAGTCTCCATTCTTCTCCCCATCCTTTATTTCCTCTTCCCCCCTAAGTACCCCATCCTACGAAAACTCCCTTCATTACTCCAATCTCCCTAAAAGACTCCTAAATTGACTCAATAGAACTGATATTCAATCCTGCGTATCTTTATTTGATTCCCCCAATCCCCTAAAGGACTCCCAAACTGACTCAACCAACTACAACAGTGACCAAAATGAACGGTTGTTAACAACAATGTCTCCTTAGAATTTTGAACAACACCCATCCAACTGGACGTGGGTGGGTAGATGAAGTAAATGCTCCACATCAGTTAAGCTTGGCCAGAGTTCTTAATATTTAAAAACATGGGCATGCTGGGTCAACCCATAATCATTAATCTATTACCTCACCATTTCTTCAAGATTTATAAGATTTATGGGTTCCAGCTTAATTAGTGCACCCATTGGGCATATTGGACTGCCTTGAAAGAACAGGATGTTTGCATTTTACCTAATATATATTGTTCAACTTTTGTAAATTTCATGACAAATGTCAAGAGTAAATAGAGCCTTGCTTATCTGTTAATGACTGGATCTACTCCTGTCTGAATAGTCATTGAGTTAGAGATGTTGGAGGCTTTTCACATGAGACTCATGTGTGTCTAAGGCCTATGAAACAACAACATGTCATTCCCACCAGATCTTTTCCACATTTTTCAAAGTCGAATACCTATGCCCTTCCCAATATCTTCCTTGCTTGGTAAAGATTTAAAAGCCACTATATATGAGGTTTACACAAGTGTTACATCACCTTACAAGGCACATTGGAACATACAAACACGTCCATGTAGTCCTCACACCTACGTTGCCTCCAACTCTAATAAATTCCTATCAATCTCCCAAAAAATCCATTCCAAGAGCATAACCAAATGTTTGTTCAAAGAGCCAACCCTTGTTCATGTGTGAAACATCTTCACACAGATCCCTCTCTACTTCCCATGGCCATTGGAAAGCCAAAAGACATATAATTGAACTGCTTCAACTTCAAAAACTCTTTAAATTCCATCCTTTGCCCTGTATCAGATTGAGTTTGCCACTTTAATAGAATATAGTTTGCCTCTTTTGACCAGTTCGCCAAGGTGAATGTCTAGTTCGCTGCAAAAAATGTGTATTCATTGGGGTGAATGGTGAGTTTTCCACTTGTGTAAGTGGAAAATTGCACTATTCTCGCTTTTCCAAGTACTTTTGACATTATCAAAATGAATTGAATCCTTTGGGGATGTTTCAGATCACCCCTTTTAATGTTCTAAACCATTTTGTGAGCTGGTATACATTTTGTGTAATTCAATTATGTGACAAATGGTTCTCCCATGTCAAGTCTAATAGGCGACTCAATGGTCTAGCATGCTTCGATCCAATTTATGGATCATGAAGGTTTGCTTAAGTTTTTTTGATCTCATTTTCTTAATATATGAAGTCAATTGAAAGTCCTTGAGACACCAATGTTTGAGGTGTAGGATCTTATTAATTCAAACCTCATCTAAGGAGATGTCAAAGAAAATTTATTTGTTTGAGGACCTAAGGTCTCAAGGACTTGGAAATTGGATATATGTAGAATCTTTTTTCCTTGGAACCTTACTCTAATGGCCTAAGTTCTCTCATGTCCAAGGTATGATAAATATTAAAATTTTAAGTCATATTTGTAAGATTTGGTTAGGGAGATAGTCATGCAACATCAAGGAGTTTTAGTGAAAGTACAAGAACTAATGCAAAAAAAAAATAAAGTAATTAACTAAATGCAAAACTAAAATAAAATAATACACCCAACAACCCCCCATAATCATAGCTTAGGTGGGTAGGAAAGATAGATAAATGGGTCTTGACAAATGTGTAACCATGTTAGATGCCCATGTACAAAATGATCCTCTTGAAGAGAAGAGGAGAAAATTTATAGGATGGAACTCCCCTTAAGAGAGGTTGAAGAGAGCTGGGCTAAGTGACCCCACTCAAAATAATTGAAAATGATAAAATCCCCCTAGAATAGAGAGAAGAAGAGAGACTATACAACCCCCCTCGATGTGCAGTTTCCTAGCCAATGGTAAATGCTCAATTGTGAATGCTAAAGATTATCCATTGTCATATCCCTACTAATAAATGAAACTGCAAAAAAAAATCACCTTATGTTGGCCAACCCTCCTGGTATTTTGAGAAGGAAAAAATAAAAATTATTTTATAAGGCTGACCTCCCTTTGGTGCCCAATATTATGGCACAGTTTGGCTGACTCCTTTCAATTTTGGCCAACTTCTTTGTAATCAGAAATTAAATTAAATTATGTCCTTGTTAGTGTTTGGTAGCTTCGGGAGATATTTTACCTAAGCTAAATTAAACAAAGGCAGGTCAACCTTTATGTTTTTATAATAAAATATTAAAATTGCTAGGTCGGCCCTAGAGTGAGCTCACCTAGACTTGTATATACATGAGAAGGTGTGGAGACATTTAGCATGAATTCAATTCATTCCAATTCGCATTCTTCGACAGCGGGTTCGCCTTCTAAGCAACAGATCAACAGATTTGATTCAAGGAAAAGTGACATTATTGTGTGCATTCAATATTTGCTTCAAGGGGAAGTGACATTACTTATTATATGAGACTCGACCTATTCTAGGGCTTGATTTTGTATGCAGTTTCTGCACTTATTATTCTAATTTATAGGAGAATATTATTGTTGGGTTTTCCTCCCTTGAGTAGGAGGGTTTTCCCAAGGTACAATATTGTGTTCAATGTTCTATGTGTTTCATTCTTTGCTTGCTTACATTTCTGATCCTAAAACTAACATGGTATCAGAGCGGGTCGATTTGGGATGAATTGAAGGATCTCCAAATTGGTAAAGGTTCATCAGTGAACCACTGCAGTGAGGAGAATACTTCCACAAATCAAAGCTTCCAGATATCAACATCCCCCATCATCTTCCTCTGCATAATTACCTGTTGGAGAGATTATAAGCATAATTGTGTTGTGCAGCTTTGAGCCATTTCTAGTAACCCCTTCTTGAGCATCATGAAGGGCATTGAAGGCACTACAATAAATAGTGAGTTTTGTGGACAAGGTTTCATCTGGCAGATGGCAGTCAAGGTTGTCTGATAGATTTGGCCAGACTCAGCATTTCAATCCTTTGAGCGATAGCCACAAGGCTAGATTGGATTTTGGGAGTATAGGTTATGGTGGCGTTGAGTCTAATTGCGTGGGAAGATAGACCAGAACCCAAGTTAGCACAGGGCAGAATAACTACGATGAAAGGGATAGATGCTAGCTATAATAGATCTGAAGTTCATGCGGACATTATTAGAAGTGAGATGGTTGCTCTTGGCAACTCGGTCCCAAGGCAATTGTCACCTATTATGGATCATATTGAAAGTAAGTATGGTGGCAACCACCTCAAAGAGAGAGTCTAGCGTAGTGAAAATAGTTTTGAGGTTTCTGAGCCTTATCATAATACAAGAAGTGCACAAAATTTGGGTAATTCTAAGGATTCTTTAATATATGTTGGTTCAAAGAGAAATTTTTATTCAGACTATAAAGTTAGTGGAAATGTTGTTCAAAGTTTGGACAATGAGGCTAGTAGAAATAGGCTTGGAGCAGAAGATGCACGTTTGTCTAGTCCACATGGTGGCAGTAGGCCACATTCAACAGAAAGTAACCATTCCTCTGCAATTGGGTCTTCAGTTCATGTGCGATCTAATTCTTCAGTGCGTCCAAAACCATTGGAATCTGCATCTAAGACTGGAGCATTAGAGCACTTGGAGAATTCTCTTAGTGGGTTGATGAATCTAAGGTGAAGATTTGTGCAAATTGAAGGGACAATTAATTCATAGGAGAAAATCTAAAGGAAAGAGAAGAGCAGGCCTGAAGAGGATTTAAGTGCAGGTCGCAGTTCCCCACCAAATGATCAAAGCCTTGGTAGTTCAAAGTCAAATCTTTATGAAGATTTTAGGGACCTGCAACAGCTGGGAATTGCGTCTCTTGCTGATTCTAAAAGACCCCAGTAGACAAGTGGCTTAGATTTGGCACCTGGTTGGATCTCTTTGTCAATTTCAGATAACAGCCCTTTTACAGATTTTCCTGCTTTAAATCTTTTGAATAATGTGAGAGAGGCCAAAATGTTTGGTAGCTTTAATGGAAGTTCCTACTCACAAAGTCTAAAATCAAATCCAAACAATATTGGCAAGTCTGTTCCAAAAATGAGTTGTCACGTACCAACAACAAGGGAGTTGGTTGACCTTACTCAGATAGACAGTAGTGACGATGAAATTGAAATGAGACCAGAAAAATTTGTAAACAATTTCGGATATAATGGGGATAATGTTAATGCTTTCAGAAAAATTCGCTCCTGGGATCAGAATGGTATTAATAATAATGTTGGTAGAAAACTTCTTGATTAGGGTCAGGCATTAGTGAAAAGCTTAACGAAGAAAGAATCTAAAGAAATATCCTAGAGGAACCCAACTCTTATAGATACTTCAGATTGGAATAGTAGAAAACCACCTATTAATGCACAAGAAAGAAGAATAATTGGGTTACAATCTCAAGGAGCTTTAGTAGCTCTGTAGGTAATGGAATATTCAAAGAAAAGAATCCAGTTACAAGGAATTCTTATCAACATGGCGAATTTAAATTTGAACAAGTACATCAAGTTAAGGAGGAATGGATGGGTGAAGCCTCTTACTCTAATTGGAAATCAGGTCTAGTGAATCTTGATGTGGAAGTCAATGAGAAGTCTACCTTAAAGGATATCTCATATTGGAATGATGATTCAGATATAGAGGGTATTCTTGATAACAATATTAGATGACATCTTCCCTCGACTTTAGCTCCTGGAATCTCCTAGACAAAAATAGAAGATGAAGACACTAAACAACGAAGAACCTATACAGATTGTCATTGCGATCAGCTACTTCAAAGAGGAGGAAATGACATTCAGAGGGAGTTAAATTCTGAGAATTTAAGGCATGAGTTGAGAGCATGTCAAGGAAAAGGATTAAGGTTTTGAGATCAGTCAATGGAGGGGATTTCACTTCCAAAGGATTTCTTTGCAATCTCTGAGGCAGGGATCAAGAGGGAGTTTTATGACTCACTAAGAAGAAATGTAGGTGTCAGCTAAGTGGGTTGCAGTGTTGCAAGGACAAGTGCTAAAGTCCTTGGAAAACCTCTTCAACTATAGAGAACAAAATTACACAAGACAATCAATTTGGATTTGACATTGGTAGCTCTACAAACCTATTCAAAATAGGGTGATCTGGGATGAGGTCGAGAAGGACAATCTTAAACTCTCGCAAGTTAGTAAGACTAAGATAAGGCGGGTTGGGTGTTGGGTAGGGTCACGGGGATACCCCTAATTCAACAATCCATTTGTATTGAGAAATATATCATCTTTCTCCTTTGCCCTTTAGATCAAAAGTTCCTTAGAAATTTTTTTATCCCTATTATCGAACTCATACCTTTCCGACCTCAACTTGCTAGAATGTAAAACCAAGGTAAGGCAGGTTGGGTGTTGGGTTGGGTCACAAGGATACCCCTGAGCCCAATTCATTTGCATTAAAATAACATATCATTATTCTCCTCTACCATTTGGATCAAAAGTGGCTTAAAAGAATTTATATCCATGTGACCCATCTCATACCTTTCTGACCCCAACTTGGCAGAATGTAAGACCAAGGTAAGGCGGGTTGGGTGTTAAGCCGGATCATGGCGATACCTTTCATTCAACAATCCATTTGTATTAAGAAACATATCATCCTTCTCCTCAGCCCTTTGGATCAAATGTGCCTTAGAAGAATTCATATCCTTGTAACCCAACTCATACTTATCCGACCCCAACGTGGCAGAATGTAAAAACCAAGGTAAAGCGGGTTGGGTGTCGGGACGGGTCATGGGGATACCCTTGAGTCAATAATCCATTTGTATTAAGAAACATATCATCCTTCTCCTCTGCCTTTTGGATCAAAGGTGCCCTCAAAGAATTTCTATCCCTATGACCCAATTCATACCTTTCTGACCCCAACTTGGCAGAGTGTAAGACCAAGGTAAGGCAGGTTGGGTGTTGGGTTGGGTCACGAGGACACCCTTGAGTCAACAATCCATTCGTATTAAGAAAAAAACATCATCGTTCTCGTCTACCCTTTAGATCAAAGATGTCTTGGAATAATTTATTTCCCTATGACCCAACTCATACATTTTTTACCCCAACTTGGTAGAATGTAAAACCAAGGTAGGGTGGATTGGGTGTTGGGTCGGGTCACGAAGATACCCTTGATTTAACAATCCATTCATATTAAGAAACATATCATCATTTTTCTCTGCACTTTGTATCAAAAGTGTCGTAGAATAATTTTTATCCTTGTGATTTAACTCATAACTTTTCGACCCCAACTTGGTAGAATGTAAGACCAAAGTAAGGCGGGTTGGGTGTTAGATCCGACCACGGGGATACCCCTGAGTTAGCAATCCATTCGTATTAAAAACATATCATCCTTCTTATCTTCCCTTTGGATCAAAAGTGCCTTAGAAAAATTTGTATCCCTGTGACCCAACTCATACCTTTTCAACCCCAACTTGACAAAATGTAAGACCAAGGTAGGTGGGTTGAGTGTTGGTTCGGGTCACAGATATACCCCTAAGTCAACAATCCATTCATATTAAGAAATGATTCATCCTTCTTTTTTGTTGTTTGTATCAAAGGTATCTTAGATAAATTTCTATCCTTGTGACCCAGCTCATACCTTTCTGACCCCAACTTGGAAAAATGTAAGACCAAGGTAAGGTAGTTGGGTGTTGAGCCAGGTCACGAGGATACCCCTAAGTGAACAATCCATTTGTATTTAAAAATATATATTTTTTCTCTTTTTCCCTTTGGATCAAAGGTTCCTTAGAAGAATTTTTATCCCTATCACCCAACTCATACCTTTCCGACCCCAACTTGGCAAAATGTAAGACCAAGGTAAGGCGGGTTGGGTGTTGGGTCAGGTAACAGAGATACCCTTAAGTCAACAATCCATTCATATTAAAAAACATATCATCCTTCTCCTCTTCCTTTTGGATTAAAGGTTTTTTAGAAGAATTTATATCCTTGTGACCCAACTTGTATTTTTCCAACCCCAACTTGGTAGAATGTAAGACCAAGGTAAGGTAGGTTGGGTGTTGGACCAAGTCACAGTGATACCCCTTAGTCAACAATCCATTCGTATTAAAAAACATATCATCCTTCTCCTCTATCCTTTGGATCAAACGTGTTTCAAAAGAATTTTTATCCATGTGACCCAACTCATACCTTTTCGACCCCAATTTGGCAAAATCTAAGACAAGGTAAAGCGGGTTGACTAATGGGCCAAGTCACAGGGATACCCCTGAGTCAACAATCCATTCATATTAAGAAACGTATCATTTTTCTCACTTGCCCTTTGAATCAAAGGTTCCTTAGAAAAATTTCTATCTATGTAACCCAACTCATACCTTTCCTACCCCAACTTAGCAAAATGTAAGACCTTGAGGTAAGGTGGGTTGGTTATGGGGCCGATTCATGGGGATACCTCTAAGTCAACAATTCATTCATATTAAGAAACATATCATCTTTCTCTTCTTCCCTTTGGACCAAAGGTGCCTTAGAAGAATTTATATCCTTGTAACCCAACTCATACCTTTCTGACCCCAACTTAGCAGAATGTAAGATCAAAGTAAAGCGGGTTCGATGTTGGTCTAGGTCACGAAGATACCCCTAAATCAAAAATCCATTCATATTAAGAAACGTATCATCCTTCTCCTCTACCCTGTGTATCAAAACTGTTTTAGAAGAATTTATATCCATGTTACTTAACTCATACCTTTCCGACCCCAACTTGACAGAATGTAACACCAAGGTAAGACGGGTTGGGTGTTGGGTCGAATGTGCCTTAAAAAATGTATATCCTTGTAACCCAACTCATACTTTTTTGACCCCAACTTGGCATAATGTAAGACCAAGGTAAGGCGGGTCAGGTGTTGGATCGGATTAAGGGGATACCCCTGAGTCAACAATCCATTTGTATTAAGAAACATATCATTCTTCTCCCCTATCGTTTATATCAAAGGTACCTTAGATGAATTTCTATCCATGTACCTAGCTCGTACCTTTCCGACCCCAACTTGGCAAAATGTAAAACCAAGGTAAGGCGGTTTGGATGTTGGGCCGAGTCACGAGGATGCCCTTGAGTCAAAATCCATTCATATTAGTAAAACATAATTTTTTTCCTCTATCCTTTGGATCAGAGGTGCCTTAGAAGAATTTTTATCTCTGTCACCCAACTCAAACATTATTGACCCCAACTTGGCAAAATGTAAGACTGAGGTAAGGCAAATTGCGTGTTGGGTCAGGGCACGAAGATACCCCTAAGTCAACAATCCATTTGTATTAAGAAATGTATCATCTTTCTCTTTTTCGTTTTCAATGAAAGGTTTCTTAGAAAAAAATTATCCCTATGACCCAACTCATACCTTCCAACCCCAACTTGGAAGAATGTAAGACCAAGGTAAGGCGGGTTGGGTGTTGGGTCAAGACACGGGGATACCTCTAAGTCAACAATCTATTATTACTAAGAAACATATCATCCTTCTCCTTTTTTCTTTTTGATTAAATGTGCATTAGAAGAATTTTTATCCTTGTGACCCAACTCATACATTTCTGACCTCAACTTGGCAGAATGTAAGACCAAGGTAAAATAGGTTGGGTGTCGAGTTGGGTCATGGGGTACCCTTGAGTCAACAATCCATTCATATTTAAAAACATATCATCCTTCTCCTTTGTCAATCAGGTCAAAATTGCCTCAAAATAATTTTTATCCTTGTCACCCAACGTATACCTTTTCAACCCCAATTTGGCAGAATGTAGGACCAAGATAAAACGTGTTGAGTGTTGGGTCAAGTCATGGGGATACCCCCGAGTCAACAATCCATTTGTATTAAAAAACATATCATTTTTTCCTCTACCCTTTGAATCAAAGGTACCTTAGAAAGATTTCTCTGTGACCCAACTCATACATTTTTTACCCCAGCTTGGCAAAATGTAAGACCAAGGTAAAGCGGGTTGGGTGTGAGAGCAAGTCATAAGAATACCTCTAAGTTAACAATCCATTCATATTAAGAAACATAGCATCCTTCTCCTTTTCCTTTTGGATCAAATGTTCTTAAAAGAATTTATATCCTTGTGACCCAAACTTTTCTGACCCCAACTTGGCAGAATGTAAAACCAAGGTAAGGCGGGTTGGGTGTGGGGTCGGGTCACGAGAATACCCCTGAGTCAACAATCCATTCATATTTAGAAACATATCATCCTTCTCCTCTGCCCTTTGGATCAAAAGTTTCTTAAAATAATTTGTATCCCCATGACTTAACCCATACCTTTTCAACCCAAACTTGGAAAAATGTAAGACCAAGGTAGGGTAGGTTGGGTGTTGGGTCGGGTCATGGGGATACCCCTGAATCAACAATCTATTCCTTTTAAAAAAATATCATCCTTCTGCTCTGCCCTTTGGATCAAAGGTGTCTTAGAAAAACCTCTATCCTTGTAACCCAACTCATACCTTTCTAACTCCAACTTGGTAGAATGTAAGACCAAGGTAAAACGGGTTTGGTGTTGGGTCGGATCATGAGGATAACCCTTAGTCAACAATCCATTTGTATTAAGAAACATATCATAATTTTCCTCTACCCTTTGGATCAAAGATACCTTAAAAAAATTATATCTTTGTGACCCAACTCATACCTTTTCAACCTCAACTTGGCAGAATGTAAGACCAAGGTAAGGAGGGTTGTGTGTTGGGTAGGGTCACGGAGATACCCCTAAGTTAACAATCCATTCATATGTAGAACATATCATCCATTATTTTATTCCATTTGGATCAAAGGTGTTTTAGAATAATTTTTATTTTTGGACCCAACTTGGTAGAATGTAAGACCAAGGTAAAGCGGGTTGGGTGTTGGGCCCGATCGCGAGAATGTCACTAAGTCAACAATTCATTTGTATTAAGAAACATATTATCCTTCTCCTCTGCCCTTTGGACCAAAGGTGTCTTTGAAGAATTTGTATTCATGTGACCCAACTCATACCTTTTCAACCCCAGCTTGGCATAATATAAGACCAAAGCAAGGTGGGTTGGGTGTTGGGTCAGATAACGGGGATACCCCTAAGTCAACAATTCATTTGTATTAAGAAACATATCATCCTTATCCTCTGCCCTTTGGATCAAAGGTGTTTTAGAATAATTTATATCCATGCCTGAGTCACGAGGATACCCCTGAGTTAATGAAAAAAGAAAAAAAAAGTTACTATTTTTGAAAGGGGTTTGGATTGGAATATTTTGTTAATTGGAAGCCACTTTACAAAAAAAATCATAATATGATTTTAGTGTACTTGTTGATTGATATACTAACAATACATTTGCATTAAGTAACATAGCATCCTCCTCTACCCTTTATCAAAAGTGTCTTAGAAAAAAATATTTTCTTATGACCCAACTCACCCTTTTCGATGCCAACTTGGCAGAATATAAAACCAAGGTAAGGCGAGTTGGACGTTGCGCTAAGTTGTAGGGATACTGGTGTGTCAACAAAAAAAACAAAAAAAATAAATTAATACATTTTTATTATCTTTAAAAGAGGTTTGGATTGGAATATTTTGATAAATTAGAGGCTAATTTACAAAAAAAAATCATAATGTGACTTTAGTGTACATATTGATTGATACACCAACAATCCATTCATATTAAGTTACATAGCATCCTTCTCCTTTGCTTTTTGGATCAAAGGTGTCTTAGAAGAATTTTTATCCCTGTGATCCAACTCACATTTTTGACCCTAACTTGGTAGAATGTAAGACCAAGGTAAGACGTGTTAAGTGTTAGGTCAGGTCATGGGGATATCCCTGACTCAACAAAAAAAAAAAAGTCCGTAGATTTTTATTATCTTTGAAAGAGGTTTGGATTAGAATGTTTTGATTAATTATAGACCACTTTACAAAAAAATCATAATGTGTACTTGTTGATTGATACACCAACAATCCATTCGTATTAAGTAACATAGCATCCTACTCTTCCCTTTAGATCTAAAGTGTCTTAGAATAATTTATATTCCTATGACCCAGCTCACCCTTTTTCGACCCCAACTTGGCAAAATGTAAGACCAAAGTAAGGTTGGATGGGCATTGGGCTGGGTCGCAAGGATATCCCTGAGTCAACAAAAAAATAAAGAATTTTTTCACCTTTTTGTCGTCTTTGAAAGGGGTTTGGATTGGAATATTTTGATTAATTGGAGGCCAATTTACAAAAAAAAAACATAATTTAACTTTAGTGTACCTATTGATTGATACACCAACAATCCATTTGTATTAAGTTACATAACATCATTTTCTTCTACCCTTTGGATCAAAAGTGTTTTAGAAGAATTTTTATCCCTATGACCCAACTCACCCCTTTCTAACTCCAACTTGGTAGAATGTAAGACCATGGTAAGGTGAGTTGGGCATTGGGCTAGGTCACGAAAATACAAAAAAAAAGAAAAAAGTCCATACCTTTTTATTATCTTTGAAATGAGTTTGGATTGAAATATTTTGATTAATTGAAAGTCAATTTACAAAAAAATAAAAATGTGATTTTAGTGTACCTATTGATAATACACCAACAATCCATTTGTATTAAGTAACATAGTTTTTTTCTCCTCTGCCCTTTGGATTAAAGGTGCATTAAACGAATTTGTATCCATGTGACCCAGTTCACCCCTTTTTGACCCCAACTTAGCAAAATGTAAGACGGGTTGGGCGTTGGGCTGGGTCGCAGAGATACCCTTGAGTCAACAAAAAAGGAAGAGAGAATAGCTCATACTTTTTTATCATCTTTGAAAGGAGTTTGTATTGGAATATTTTGATTAATTAGAGGCATGTTTGGATTGTTTGGATTGGATATTTGGAATACAATGTGTTTCTAGTGTAAATGTTGATTGATACACCAACAATCCATTTGTATTAAATAGCATAACACCTTTCTCCTCTGCCCTTTGGATCAAAGGTGCCTTGGAAGAATTTTTATCCTCCTTCATAACGTTTGCATAAAACTATTACAAATGGGAAGATAGTTGTATTATAGAATCAACCCAAAAGTAAAGAGCAGTAGCAAAAAATTAACTGAAATAGGTAAAACCAATGAATTCTTTCTCATAGGATTGAAATCTAGAAACCATTGTTTTCTGTATACATACTCGGCGATTAATCGCCGAGCAGCCGAGTAATCGCATGTTTTTTGGCTGGGCGAGTAATCTTGACTTTTACTCGCAGGAAACCCTAGCCGAGTTTTTTTACTGTTTTTTTCCGAGTACTCGCCGATTAATCTCTGTTTGCTCGCAAAATAATCGGCACAAAAAACGTAACACGTTTTTGACACGTTTTTCAAGTCGTTTTTACCTTTTTGCAGGATTTTTTACACATTTTTTCCGCGTTTTGGATGCGTTCATTTCATTTTCCGCGATTTGCAATGTCGGCTGCGTGATTTATTTCCACGATTTGCAGTTTACATTTACCCTTTTCATTTTCCACGATTTGCAGTGTTGGCTGCGTGATTTATTTCCACGATTTGCAGTGGTGGCTGCGCGACTTGGAGTCTGCGCGATTTCCAGGTTAGTTCCTGTTCGCATTGGCTGTGCGGCGCCTGTGCCAGGTCGTGGGTATTTACTATTATCATTTTTTCAAACATATGCTAATATTAAATGAACATATGCCTGAATATTAAAATTTAAAACTTCATACTTCATACTTCATAGTATATGTTTGAAAAAATGATAATATTAAATGAACATATGCCTGGAAATGATTTAATATTTTTATTATTTTATATATATGCTTCCAAACGTTTATGTATAAAATAATAAAAATATTAAATTTTTTTATTTTTCTACATCAATTTAATATTTATTATTATTCTAAAATTAAAATTTCAAAATTTCATATATTATTTTATTATAAATTTATAATAATATCATGGGAGTCTTAATTTTTAATATTCATAATGATAAAATATTCACTTTTGTACATCATATTTAATAATTTATTATTATTTTAAAATTAAAATTCCATATATTATTTTATTATAAATTATAATATCATGACAAATAATAATATCTTTTTATATTATTATTTGCCATGATATTATTATAATTTATAATAAAATAATATATGAAATTTTAGTTTTAAAATAACAAATTACAATAAATCATAAATTTGATGTCAAAAATGATATTATTATTTACAATTTTCCCATGGTATTATTAATTTATAATAATAGAATAATATATGAAATTTTACATTTAAAAATTAAAATAATAATAAATATTAAATCTGATATAGACAACACCAGCATGTTTACAGTTTTTCTGATGTGTGTGGAATCTGGATTGTCATTGTGCAGCTGCATCAGCATATGGATATGAGTAAAACTGTAAAAGTTTAAAGTGAAAAACTCATATCCATATGCTGATGTAGCTGCACAATGACAATCCACACACATACACACAAATTTTGTTCATCTACATAGAATAAGAGATTACTCGCCCATTTGCAAACTATGATCGAAAGTCTCAAACTTCAAAGTACTTTTATAGTGGAATATCTGCAATAAATTATTAAGAATGAAGTTTTAAATTTTAATATTAAATCTGATATAGACAACACCAGCATGTTTACAGTTTTTCTGATGTGTGTGGATTGTCATTGTGCAGCTGCATCAGCATATGGATATGAGTAAAACTGTAAAAGTTTAAAGTGAAAATTGAAAAACTCATATCCATATGTTGATGTAGCTGCACAATGACAATCCACACACATACACACAAATTTTGTTCATCTACATAGAATAAGAGATTACTCGCCCATCTGCAAACTATGATCAAAAGTCTCAAAGTACTTTTATAGTGGAATATCTGCAATAAATTATTAAATACAGTATGATAACAGATAACCTGCTGCTCCCACCTGCAAATTTGCAACAACCAACAAGGTTAGGAGTTAGGAGTTAGGACTGCAATGCCAATTTGCATACAAGTAAATTAAATCAATGTGCATCCAACAAAAAATAAAAATATAAGAATAAAAAAACTGAAATTAGAACAGATAGCATACTAAATGAAATGTCTCACTTTGATAGTTTACAACTTTATTGTTTGATAATGACTGAAATTATAAAGTTAAACAATTAGTTGATTGTTCCTTTCACTTTGTATTGGATCTGTTGCATCTTCTAATATATTTATTATTCAACTTCTAATATTGCAGGTTAATATTTAATCACAATGGCATCTGCCTCTGCATCTGGTTCAGACACAGCTGCCTCAAGCCAGGCCATTGAAAGGAGACCCCCTGGTAGCCGTGATCCCGCTTGGAAACATGGCTATTATGGGCCAGTACCAGGGAGTGTTATTTGTACTTGGTGCAAGAAGAAGATTAGTGGAGGCATCAATCGCCTCAAATACCATCTTGCTAGTATTCCTTGCCGTGATGCAAAGGCATGTAAAGAAGCCCCTGAAGAGGTGAAACGAGAGATGGCAGCTCTTCTTGCAGCACTTGATGAAAAAAAATTGGAGAGGGCAAAGACAAAAGCAGCCATACAAGAAGCCATTGCTCCTAATTTGACTGAAGATTCTGAGGTGAATATGCAAGGCATTGTGGGCTCTAGTCGCGGTCCACGTATACGTACCCCATCCACTTCATCCACTTCAAATAAATTCCAGTTTTTTGTCCCTAGAAATGTTCAAGGATCACAACCTTCATTGGAAGGTACTGGGTGGAATAGGGAGGTGCACAAAGAAGCAGACAAGGCTTGTGCAAATTTTTGGTTTTATAATAACCTTCCCTTCAATGTGGCAAGGAGTCCATATTGGGAGTGTTTGGTGACAGCATTGACAGTTGCAGGGAAAGGGTACAAGGCCCCTAGTCCAAGAGATTTAAGTGGCAGGTTACTTGAAGATGCTATTGTAGATGCAAATGGAATTGTGGAAGCTGAAAAGAAGAAATGGCAAAAGTATGGATGCTCAATTCTTTCAGATGGCTGGACAGATGGAAGAAACCGCACTCTTATCAATTTTATAGTGGCTTCAAATGGTGCGTTGGTTTTTCTAAAGTCAATTGATGCCTCCAACATAATAAAGAATGCAGAAAATTTGAGTTTGATGTTGGAGCGGGTTGTTTTAGAGGTGGGCATAGAAAATGTTGTCCAAGTTGTTACTGACAATGCGGCGGCATATGTGGCAGCTGGTAGATTGCTTCAAGCAAGGCATCCAACACTTTTTTGGACCCCTTGTGGAGCTCATTGCCTTGACCTTCTTTTGGAGGACATAGGAAAAATTGATTGGGTGAAACCAATTGTAGAACAAGCAAGAGACATAACAAAATATATATATAATCACCCATGGGTTCTTCAATTGATGAGAGATCACACCAAGGGGAAAGAGCTTGTGCGATCGGGTGCTACAAGGTTTGCAACTAATTTTCTAACGTTGCAAAGTATCACTAGTTTATTGACTTCCTTGAAGCAGATGTTTGTGAGTCAACCATGGGTAGACTCAACTTACTCAAAGAAGGCTGATGGAGAAAAGATTGTAGCAATAATCTTTGATGGTCAATTTGCAACTAGAGCATTAGAGATTGTCAAGGTAACTTAAACTCTAATGAATTTTCAGATTTAATCCTTTATTCTTAATTTAAAATTCTATAAGTATTTTGTTTCCTTGTAAGGTGTAATTTAAATTTAGTTCTACTTTGTACTTTATAGGTGACTGAGCCATTGGTGAGGGTTTTGCGCTTGGTGGATGGTGAGAAAAATGTGATGGGATATCTTTATGAAGCAATGGATAGGGCCAAAGAGGCCATCCAACACTATTACATGGGGGATGCAAATAGATTTACCCCTATTTGGGAGATCATTGATCGAAGGTGGAACAATCAACTCCACCAACCCATTCATGCAGCGGGGTACTTTCTCAACCCCAAATTCTACTTCTCTGATGGCTTCACGGATGCTAATGGAGAGGTTATGGAGGGCCTATTCACATGTATTGACAGGATGACACCTTTACCTGAAGTGAAAGACCTCATCCTTATAGAGTTGCAACAATATAAGGCAGCTAGGGGGCCTTTGTTTTCTTCCACATTATGTGAACGAGGAAGAGAGATCCAAACACCAAGTAAGAAAAAGTGAAGCCTTTATCTTGCAAGTTATGAATTACAATTATTATTACTTATTAGTTATTAACTTATTACAATATTGTTTATCAATATTTACAAAAACTTGAATATCTTATTTGTAGGTTCTTGGTGGGATGATTGGGGTGGAAGAACTCCAAATTTGCAAAGGCTAGCCCTCCGAATTTTGTCTCAACCTTGTAGTGCTTCTGGCTGTGAACGAAACTGGAGTTTGTTTGATTCCATTCACACGAAGAAGCGTAACAAGTTGACTCAACAACGCCTCAATGATCTTGTTTTTGTGCAATATAATCTTCGGCTTCGCACAAGAAAGGTGCAGGACTTTTCAGATGAGCTCATTGATTTGGATGACATTGATCCATACAGTGATTGGACCGTACAGGATGATGAGGCCTCCTTGTTTACAGAGGATGAGATTGCTGATTTCGAGAGGCAAGCTATGGAGGATTTGCCTGCAGTAGAAGTAGGGGAGATTGGATTGGATGACATTGATGTGGTGGAGGAGGAGCCACTGCCACCTACCAGCATGGTGGAGCCACTGCCACAATCTTCTACGGCAAGCAGGGAGCCAGAATCGAGTGCAAGGACCATACCCTCTACCTCCCAATTTTTCACTAGGTTGGGGAAGAGGAAATTGCAATTGCCTAGATATGAAATTTATGATGATGATTTTCAAATACAATCATCATAAATTCATTATAGTTTTACCAGTTTCACTATGTGGCTTCGTATAATGATGCCATTTTGTAATCCATATGTATTGAACTATGAAATTTAATATAAAACACTCCCTCATGGTTTTTAGACTCATTTGATGCATTTTGTAATTGAATTTTGCAAAAAAAAGTGTTTTCATGAGAAATTTTGCTACTTTTTAAGTTGTCGAGTATTTGCCGAGTATTTGCCGAGTCAAAAATTTTGTGCTTGCCGAGTACTCTCCGAGTCCGAGTATGTAAACTATGGTTTTACCAATAAAAAATATTTATTTATTTTCTCTCTCAATATGTCTTTCTATCTTTTCTTTGTTATCTATTTTTCTCATCCTCTCAATTATCTCTTTTTGTATATCTATCTTCCTTTGCCCATTTCTATATTTTCACCTTTTTTATATTTTTCCCCAGTTTCTCTTTATTCTCACTTTCGCTTGCTTGCTCACTAACTCTCTATTTGTTTTATTCTTTTCATCTATCTTTTATTTTTATTTTTTTCATTTCTTTGTCATTTTTTTCTTTTTTATCTTTTATTGTAGATTTGTCATTCTCTCCCTCCTATTTATTGTATTTTTTTCTCTTTTTGTCAATCTCTTTTTTCTATAACCTTTTGCTTGTCGGCTAAAGTTGATTGAGCATCTCTTGTAGGTCGCATAATTTTCATTTACTATTGTTAACGCTTGGAAGGAGTAGATTTTTGTGCACAATTAATTCCATGGATTTGTAAGAAAATAATAAAGGCATTTTAAAAATAGTTCTATATGGATTTTTTAAAATAATTTTGTATGGTTACAAAAAAATTATAAGATTATATTTAGTGATAAAAAATTCAAACTATGCCTTTTCTAGCTAAAGGCTTTTGGAGACCAAGCCTTGGCCCGATGACCAACCAAACGGGCGATCACAACCAACATGTGGAGACTAATGCATTATTCATTGAGGCGGTGATAAAAAATTATTCATAAGGCCACCAGACAAGTTATTGAGGGCCAATGAGAACAAAACACATGGTTTATTAGTATTTTCTTAGTAAGAAACATGAAAAATAAAAAAAAATTGTCAAGGCTTCCCTTGCGAGATTGAATAAGTTAAATTCTATATACTTAAATCCCAAAGTAGGGAGTTCATGAGTTGGGAACCATGGCTTATTAAGCTATAAGGAAAAAAAAAAGGGACAAATTTGCATGGGGTCAAGTGATCAAAATGAACTCAAAAAAAGGGAGGTCAAGGTGATTTCTAAGGGAAATTAATGACATGTTGCACAAACTTATTTATGCCCTAAATACTAGCAATTTGACATTGTGCCCAAGACATCTAACCCTCTAGATGTTGAAACCTTCACAAAGAAACCTTTAGTATTTACCTTGAAGTCTTAGACCAAATCAAATATTTATAATTTAAAGGATTGCTTTGTTGTAGGTCCTATTAGCAGTTTAATTTGTCCATTTTATCACAACTCAAAGTGAATTGTATATATGGTGGAATTGTTATTGAAATTATATGGGGAGGCTCCCTAAGATCTAAAACTCAAAACTATAAACATAATTTACACGTATATACAATGTATAAGATTGTATGTATGATGGAATTGTTATTCAAATTATATGGAGAAACTCTCTAAGATCGAAAACTCAAAACTATAAACATAATTTACATGTATATATAATGTAAAAAATTGAATGTTTTCCATATATATAAATATCTAATTGAATATGTATTTTCCTTGGTTGCTAGTATTAGGCTATCAATAGTCAAGACTTGCAATAAGATTTTCACTTTTAAAGAAGGGTAATTTAGCAAACACTATTGATAATCTTAGCTTCCTACGAACTAAAGTAAAGATGTATATTTGGCTTTAGTGATGGCTTAGTAATGGTTAAAGTAGGGACTTTGACTTATGAATTATAGACTCTAGATGTAGGAACATTTACCCTGCACCTAAAATACTTGGACCCAACCCTGAATTAAGTGATGGTTATTTAAATTAAGATAAAAAGTTGCATAGATAATTGTTTAGTCATTAAAAAGGAAGAGGCTTATAGTACAAGCAAATTAAAAGTCCTCTTAGATTTATATTTTTGCACATGATCGATAATGTTGGTGCAGCACACCCTTTGATACCATGGGGACGAGGGGAGAGTAGACCTCATGACCTCTTGCTTGTAACAGGATGCTTTAGCCAATCGATCTAGGCCCGTCGCCCCTAAATCCTCTTTGATTCATCATAATATAATGGTGTATATTATTTTGTCTATGTATCATGGTGTAATCTCAACTTTATGCTTTTCCATTTTTCAAGTTGTTATTAGATCCACAACATTTGGAAGAGAAACATGGATAGAAGAAATGTAGGTGGTTGTGTGGGTAAAGTTAGCATGAGAGAATACGACCTTTGAGGATTCTTCATGTTTTTTCAAATGTTTAGTAGGGTTGTTTGTCCATATTTGTTTTAGTTGTAGATATTAAAGTCCCGTGAAAGGAATTTGAAGGAATTCATGAATTTTTCTTTCCAAATTTTATGCCAAAGAGTGTCACCCATGAATATCTATTGCCTTTGATGGTAAAGGCTATTATTCTAGGAAATAATAATTGTCAATATGTTGTGTATGGAAATGCCAAAATGGAGAAAAGAATGTGCTGAAATGCAAATCTTATTTGTGAATGGGAATAAATTGGATTGCGTCAAAGTGAAAATAATTTCATTGACAGTAGTATCAAAGTTTAGACTGTAGATTTATATATTACATAATAGGCTTTCCTGGTGGTCGTGCCTGCTTAAACTAGAGTGCCCATAATTTGATATACTCAAATCTTTGTGCATTTGATACCACATGTATAAACCGCATATTCATTCTAGAAGCGCTACAAAAAAAGATTCAATCTACTGCATTAAAACAATAAACCAATTGTTTACAGCCGAGCGATGGGTTTGCAACTTCCATGAAACATACCTTACTCCGTATAGGACATAAATGAATCAATCACCTATGAATTAAGGACATGATTTGTAAGGTAAGAGAATTGGTTATGCTAACTTTAATAGACTTCTATTACTATACTTAACACAATTTATTAAGATTCAAATGAGACATCAAGTAGATAAAGATAACAAGTCAACAAAGGAGGCTAGAGGACAAAAGAGGTTGAAAGTTTTTGAAATCTTGAGGTAGCTTTTCACTTGGATACTAGAACCTTAGAACTTGGGCTTTGAACCCTATACCCAAGAATCTTGACAAATTCATATAATTAAATACAATGGAGATAGAATAATTGAAGAACACAAATACACCTAAAAGGATTCTTTGATTCATGCTCAACTCCATTAGGAGAATGTGCCTAAAAGCATGCTTTGATCATTGCTCAATTCTATTAAGAGAATTTTTTTTGGCACATGTTCCCTTATACCTTTAATGAAGCTACTAATAACTTGTATTCTTTAATATGACTACTAATAACTTGTATTTGCCCGTATCTTTTGGGTCAATTATTTCATGGCATGGTCTTAAAGATGCTTTCCTTAATCACTTTAGACTTACTCTTGCCTGAACTTTGATGTATAATCAATTTGCCACCTATATGATGAAAGAGGGGTTCTCAACAACCCTCTTTTCTAAAAACAAATTCTCAAAATATCCTCAATAGTGCATACAGATCCATAACAAAACTCATGCATTCATATTAAAATTTGCAAAAATAAATCTGTTCATAATAAAAATATGATTACAATGTCATTTTCAGTCAAAAAAGCACTATTGGGCAGCAACGTATGCCCTTCACATAATCTGAAAATGAATTGAAAACAACCTACAACAAAAAAAAATCAAACTTTGTGCTTCATTAGCACCTCCAAATATACACTTTTCCTCTTCCAATAGTCACCTGCAACTCTTCAAGTCTCAACAATGGTGTCTTCAACCTTTAATGGCTGCAATGACCCTTTCAACATGCAACAAAACACTTCAATAACTTCTTGAGAAATGCCACACCCAACTCTCCAACCTCCCAAAACCTGCAACAACAAATGAATGCACAAAACATGCAACAAAACCCTTCTCCCAAAAATCCAAAAATCAAATTTTCCCTCCCATTTGGAAAAGTCACAACCCCCTCTTGGGAATTAGTGGTTTCAATAATAGAAAAATCAATAAATGCTTTTTCATGCCATTTTGTAACTCCCACAAACCCAACGCCCAAGTTTGTTTTTTTTTTTTTTTTCCAAAATTGCAACTACACATCCACTATCTCCACTTCCTAACTTGCATAACAAAAATTATTTTATTTAATTAAATAGGCTAGTTCGCTGCAGGTTACATTCAACCTAGAAGAGTAGTTCAATTGCTCAACTCCACCATTGTGAGCCTATGCTCACAATATTCCTACTTAGGTTTTTTGGTGTAGAAGCACGCGGGAGGACAGGTGATCAACACCAACCAAAAATATTGTTTGGTTGGCGATCAACAATAATGAAAGCGAATGATGAAATGTCTCATGAAATGTGATTGGTTGGTGTAAAACAAATCTTTACTACTCTTTTGTCAACATCCTCACAGCTGAATTTTGATGGAATAGAACAAAAACAAACATTGATTACTGTCTGATAGGGACATATGCAAAGTGTGAAAGCTTAGGAATTTGGCTTGTAGTTGTAATTGCAACTACCTTAGTCGATTGACTGGGAAATGAAGGGTTGTTGACTCTAAATTCAATTTTTAAATTCATTTTTCTAAGGTACCTTTTCAACTTCGTAAATCAACAAAGGGGCTTTGAAAAAAAAATAGCAAACCTTGAAGAAGGGATCGACTAAAAAGGAGAAGACATAGAAAGAAAGTGGCATATTAATAATCAAACAAAAAGCACAAAAGTTTGTCATCCAAAGCTCGTGGTACAAGGCTAAAGCAATTGGAAATGTGAAGGGTCATTGAATGGCAAGAGACCATGTTCTTGGCAAGGCAATGAACTACTTCTAGTTGTTATTTAGAAAAGACAGGTCGCACAACTAAGGGAAAGAGAGATTGGTGCTTGTGGAGAGCGGGGTGAATGTAGAGAAGAGCACACCAAATCTCCTGAGGACAGAGGTATTTTAAAAGACTTTAAAATAAAAAACAAAAAAATAAGAGTGAGAGTTGTGGGAATTAGTGGAGGGGTTGTGTGAGGTGTGGAAGCAGGATGAGAAAGGTTGCAAGCAGAAGCGGGTATGTTTAAGTGAAAGAAAAGATGCAATTCATGCTTGGAAGAAGATAATGCATTGATATGAAGTTGGTATTGAAATGCAAATTGGGATTTTTTGTAGGAAAGAATAAGTAGGCAGATTTTAAATGAAGGAGAAATGAGTCTGAGTTTGTAAACGAGGAATAGACCAAACAGAGCATTTGATAAATTGTATGTAAAAATTCGATTGAGAGAAATAAAATAAGCATGTCTTCACGATGCTTGTGAACTTGTCAATTAAATTGAACTTGATAAATGGAATTGTGAAGATAAATTGTATTAGTTGTGGAATTGAGAAAAATTTATAATTTCAAGAAAAAAATTGTTGTTTGTTTAGTGTTGCTCTGTGTCGTGAATTTGTGGTTAACTAAGTTGTGACGAAGGAAGAGTTTGTCCTTGCGTCAATTTGTATTAGGTGAGATTGAATGAAATTTTTTTTGTTGTTGCAAGTAATCTAGTAGAGAGATTTTGTTTTCTATTATTGTGAGTTGTGGACTGCAAGAGGGGAGGAGTACCCTCTTGCATCACTTTCTCTATCTTGTCTTTCAATTGTTTTAGTTTTTGTTCTTCATCTATTTTTTCTTTTTCTTTAGTTTCCTTTATTTCTTTCTTTATGTCCAGATATATTTACCTTTCAATATGTGCCTATTTTTCCTAGTTTCTTTCAATTTATGATTTTTTCTCTTCTCTTTCTTTATATGCATATAGTTTGTTTAATTTTATTTTATTTTCTTTATGCATGTCATCTTTTTTCTAAGAAAAATTAGAATTTGTGTCTCTCTTTTCTTATTTGAGTATGTGAAGTTGTCTCTTTCTCCATTTCCTTGACTCTTTCTTCCTCTCTTTCTTCATTTTTCTCCTTTTTCTCTATTTTTATAAATCTAAGTTATTTGTCAAGTAGGTGATATTTTTATATTGTATCATATTATGTAATGTTTTATACGAATTCAATAGTGTAACTTTTGAGTTTAGCTTATTGATGCATATTATTTTTTGATTGGTTCAAATGAACTCATTTATCATGAGAATGAATGATTCACTTAGCACTCATTGTATCCAGGCAATACTAATAGGGATGAAGCATCATAACTTCCTAAAAGGTCGTCTATCATAGTACTACTTAGATTCTATTGCACTTACCTATGTAATTTTACCCAAGATCTTGGGGGAAGCTAAGTGGGAGCTAGGTTGGCTTGATTTTGTGGGAAACTCCATGGTAAATCTTGCTTGATTTAGAGTATTTCTTGGTAAGTTTTCCTAGTTTCTTTCAATTTATGTTTTTTTCTCTTCTCTTTCTTTATATGCATTTAGTTTGTTTAATTTTGTTTTTTTTCTTAATGCATGTCATCTTTTTTTCTAATCAAAATTAGAATTTATGTTTCTCTTTTCTTATTTGAGTATGTCAAGTTGTCTCTTTCTCCATTTCCTTGACTCTTTCTTCCTCTCTTTCTTTATTTTTCTCTTTTTTCTCTATTTTTATTAATCTAAGTTATTTGTCAAGTAGGTGATATTTTTATATTGTATCATATTATGTAATGTTTTATACGGATTCAATAGTGTAACTTTTGAGTTTAGCTTATTGATGCATATTATTTTTTGATTGGTTCAAATGAACTCATTTATCATGAGAATGAATTATTCACTTAGCACTCATTGTATCCAGGCAATACTAATAGGGATGAAGCATCATAACTTCCTAAAAGGTCATCCATCATAGTATTACTTTGATTCTATTGCACTTACCCATGCAATTTTACCCAAGATCTTGGGGGAAGCTAAGTGGGAGCTAAGTTGGCTTGATTTTTTGGGAAACTCCATGGTAAATCTTGCTTGATTTAGAGTATTTCTTGGATGGGATACCTCTTGGGATGTCTCGTTATTCACCATTGTGAATATCACCTAGATATAATAAATGAAGTGGACCATTAATGCTTATAAGAGATGGGTTCCAATTTCTAATTTCCTTCTCCTTCTCTCGCCCAATCATTTCCCCTATTTTTACATTTTTGTTTTATTTCTCCTTTTCTATCCTTTTCTCTCTCTTTATATCTCAATTACTCTCTCCTCTTGTTTATTTCACTTGTTATTTCTTAATCCCTTACTTCATTATCATTCATTCATTATATGATGTTTACTAATTTCTTTATTTCTTCCTCTATGTTTTTATCAGTATATCTTTTAGCTTTCTAAACTTTGTATTTCTTACTTTCTATTTTCTCTTTGCTTCCTTCACCCCATCCTTTCTCCTCTTTCTCATTTTTCTCTTTTCTTTCTTTTTTTCTTTCCTTTGCTTTGTTATTATCTTAATTACTCTATCTTAGAACTCTTATTTCTTGAATTTGTTACATCTCTTTCTCACTCGTTCATTCTATCTTCTTTTCTTTCCTTCTTTCTTCTATATCTTTTATTTTTTTGTTTCTTTCTCTTTTTCTTTGATTCTATATTTATTTATTTGTTTATTCTCTTTATTTTTCTCTTGTATCTAGTCATTTGTCTTTCTCTCTTTATTTATTTCTTTATCTTTTAGTCTAAGTAATATGTTTTTCATCACTTTGCATCATTGTCTGTATTTTTTCTTTATGTTCCTATATTTTTTTCTCCTAGAATCAACCACTTGACCCCTAGACCTGAGACCCAACAACATATCACCTAGACCTTGGAACTTGAAATTTAAGGTATAGACCCTTGGATCATACACCTTGCACCTTTAACTTTTTGATTTGGTGGATCCCAGGTCAAGAAACCATTACCGTTTACATTAGACCTTGACCTTAGACATAAGCGTTAGACAATATACCTTGGAGCTTTTACCTTAGATGCTTGGTTGTTCATATTGGACCCTTGGAACCTAGATATTGAATCATAGACCATAGACCTTAAAGGCTACATGTAAAAATACACCCATAGGCTCTAGACTCTTGGACCTGGTATCATAGAAACTTCTTTATTTCTATTATTCATTCTCTTTCTTCTCATTCATTTACATTATCTCTATTTGTATTCTATCTATTAGTATTTCTTTCTTTTTCTTATATTTTTCCTCTCTCTATCTCTCCATATTTCTATATTTTTCTTTTGTAAGTTTCTTCCTTTCCTTTTAGTGTATGTATTCCTCTTTCTCTCTATCTCATTTTGTAGATCTATTTGTCTATCATGCACCTTTTCCTCTCATATTTTTCTCTTTCATCCTTTTATTTTTTCTTTTAAGTCTTTGCTTCTTTTCTTCCTTCTTTTTTTATTTCCCATATATGATATTATGTAATGTTTTATCAAGATTCAAATGTGTAAGAAGTCGGAATGGTCCACTTCAAACTAATTGCATTCTAGGTGATGCTCATAAGCCTGTTAACCATTGGTATTTCATGGGAGATCACCCATCCTAGTACTACTTAGGCACAAGTGTGCTTAATAATGGAGTTTACCCTAAAATCTTGGGGGAAGCTAAGTGGGAGCTAGGCGGGCTTGATCTTTGGGGATACTCCATGGTTAAGTTGTACTAGTTCGAGTAGCCTTCTAGGGTGTACTAGTTTTTCACCCCTTTGAACATCACTTAGATGCAACAAGTGATAAGCATGAACCATCCATGGTCATAAGAGATGAGTTTTTGTAAATTACTACTCATGAAATATGGGTTAATAAGTTTGGCTCAAAAACTATGCAATGGATTCTTGATAAAATATCATATTTTTTCTTTGATTAAGTATTTTTTATTAATTATTTATTTATTCCATTATAAATATTATATATTTCATTCTCCATTTGTATTTCTCCAAGTTCCTTTTTGTTCCTTGTTTTATATGTTTATCTTATTTTTTTCTTGTCTTTCTTTGGATCACTATTGCCCTTGAACCCTAGATCTTGAACCTTGGATCCTATACCTTGGATACTAGACCTTGATGCACCCTAGAATGTAGCCGTTTCTTTATTTCTATCATTTTTTCTCTTTTTAACCTTTCTTTGACATTATCTCTATTTTTATTACTATATATTAACGTTTTGTTCTCTTTGTTTTTAGATTTTTCCTCTCTCTATTTAAATATTTCTCTCTATTTCCTTTTATTATTTTCCTATTTTTCTTTTTAGTGTATATTTTCTCATTTCATACCTTTATCTCTTTTTCTCTTCCTCGTGTTTTTCCCTTACTCGTTCTTTTTTTTGTTTATGTTTTTTTGTTGTTTGTTTCTATCTTTTTTAATTTCGTAGTAGGCATTTATTTGTCTTTTTAGTTTAATAATCTTCTTTCCTTCTTTATCTTTCTTTATGCCTTTGATTTATTTTTGTATTTCTTTTCATAAGTTCTATTTTTTTTTCCTTTTTTGTTTCTATATATGTCCATCATTAATTGGTTTTTAATTATTTTCACTATTTATTTCTTTCATTACCTCTTTCTCTCTATCTCTCTCTTTCATTATGTTATTTCTTTGTTTTACCCTTCATCTAGCCCAGTCTTGCTTCGTTTCTTTCTTTGTATTCTTTATGTGTTTCGATTCTATGTTTTTTAAGTCATTCTGCTTCTTTCTCTATTTCTCTATATTTCCATCTCTTTCTCCATTTAACTATCTTCCATTTTCTTTTCCTCACTTCAGTTCTCTTGTATCTATTTTCCTCTCTTTATCTCTTTCATTTTGCCCTCTTATCTTTTATTTTCTCTTTCCTCTTTCTTCTTTCGTTATTCTTTAAAATTTTCATTGGTCTCTATTTCTTTCTATTTTTATCTCTCTTGTCTTGCTTCTTTTCTCTTTACTTCTTTTTGTCTACTCTCTTTCTTTCCATCTCTTTTTTGTTTTTTATGTTCTTTCTTTCTCTATTTTGCATCCTCTATTTTTCCTTACTTTCCTTGTATTATTTTTATTTTTGTATTTATTTATGTCTTTCTCTATATTTTCCTTTCTTTTCTTTTTTTGTTTTAATATCTCCTCTCTCTTTTTCTCTTACTATTTTCATTCATTCATTTTTATATTCTTTTTCCTTTTTGTTATTTCTCTCTTCTTTTTCTAGTTTTTCTTCTATGTTATTTACTATTTATTTTTATTTGTTCTCTCCTATTCTTTAAGTGTATTTATTTTCAATCCCTCACCATGACTATTTTTGTTTCTCTGTATAATTTCCCTTATTTTTATTTATTGTTTTTTATTCCTTTCTTATTTGATCATGGATCACGAACACTAGACTTTGGATGTTGGAGTTTGTATCGTTGATCTTTGACACTTGATACAAGATCCATAGACATGTCAATTATGAGAATAGATCTTAGTCTATAGAATTTAGACAATAAAATGTAGAATATGCATGTTACATCATAATTCCTAGAACTGGGACCTTATGCTTTGGGAACACAAACTTAGAACCTTAACCCTCAAGATCTTAGAACTTAGATACTAGACATAAAAACATAAAATTTGGACCCATGGACATTGAAATGGTGGGATATTGACCTTGACTAGGAAACTTTTATCCTGAAATAAAAGAGGGGTTAAAATCTATTCAAACAAGAATAAATACAAAGCAAGGCCATCAAACAACCCTATCAAGTTCCACTAAATGATCTAACTGTTGAGATAAATCCAGCGGTAATTGACCCTTATCCACAATATTCCAATTTTGCGTTTGAACAGAAGCCCATTTGGCCAAGCAATCCACAACACCGTTCCACTCCCGAGGTACATGAGTGAAAACAACAGAATCCAAAAAAGCACACAAATGAAGAATTTGGTTAACAACCGAAACTAACTACCAACTAACAGCCTCAAAATGTTGTCGAGTCAACAAACACACCACAACCTGTGAATCGGACTCACAAACAAGCCTACTCCATCCAAGCACACAGGCACGCTCCACGACATATAAAATGGCAAGAGCCTCCATCAGACTATTAGTACGGTGACCTTTATAAATCGAAAAAATAAACTGAACGGTCCCCAAGCTATCTCTACCAACTCCGCCAATAACAGTAGGACCAGGGTTTCCCCGAGAAGACCCATCCGTGTTGATTTTCAGAATGCCCTGTGGTGGGGGACTCCACCTCCCCTACCTATTTATCTTCCGAAGAGGGTGCTTGCATCTATTACGCATGATTTGGCCATGTGGGGGAGGAAGATAGAGACGGTTGTATCAACCAACATCACCAGGATCCACAGCCTCTGTCAAGTCACATTTTGCCGAAATAGTTCCTCCCAAAGAGTGGAGAATTTTCCACCACAAGTGGTGGGATCCCAACCGCACATCTTGAAAGATCCGACGATTATGCTCCAACCAGATATGCCAGATAATAAAAGAAGGGCCAAGAGTCCAAGCAACTTGAAGAAAGGAGGTTTTGACAGGAGCCTTACCCCATCAAGTAAAAAACTCTTCCAAAGAAGAGACGTGCCAACAAGCCTAATTCCACACATCCCACCAAACGTGCCAAATATGTCTAGTGAAGGAACATTGGAAAAAGAGATGAGAGACACTCTCTTCACTATCACAACACAACACACACATCGAGGGGCAACCACATTTGCATAAATTATCCCAAGTAAGGCACCAGTTGTGGACCACCAACCACATGAAAAAATTGCACTTAGGCCATGAGAACTTATACCAGACATGCTTCCACCAGGGAACCTGATTGTCCCCAAAATTCTGCCGCACCAACTCAACATAACCTATAGAAACAGAAAACTTTCCAGACAAATCACTACTAGCCCAAGCCAAAACATCATTCCCAGCCAAGGTAGTGCACTCCTGAAATGCCAAAATTTGAACCAACTCTTCCCTATCTTCTGCAAATCCACCAGGAGGCCATTCAGAATGATGTTTCCAACGAAAACGAACAACCAACCCACAATTATGGCCAATCTTATAATGGTCAACAGTGTTCCAGCTAGCAACAATAAAGGAATCACAAAGGGGTCGAAGGTGAGGATGAGTAGAAAGGATAGGAGGGTGACCATCCCAAGAATCGACCCAAACAAGAGCTCGTGATCCCGAATGACAAATCCAAAAGAGACCATTCTTAACCACCTAAGCCCCCAGCTTCAAAGTATTCCAAATCATAGAACCACTGCCAACCAAAGAAAAGAGGGGGACATCAAACTCATTAACATCATGAAGATACTTATGAGTGACAATGTGGGCCCAAAGTTGATTCTGGCTAGAACACCAACGCCAATATAACTTAGTAGCAAGAACTTGCCCATTCAAAATAGTAGATCGTAAGCCAAGGCCACCCTCATTCTTAGCTCTGCACACATTCTCCCACTTAACAATGCTCCATTTGGCAATCGATAAATTACCGCTCCAAAGAAATTGTCGAGAGAGAGCATCAAATTCCCACAGAAAATACATGGGTGTAGCCTAAACAAAACACTTATAGATAGGAAGAGCTTGAATAATAGACTTTAACAGAGTCAAGCGAGCAACAGTAGATAACCAACGGTGAGTCCAATGGTTAACCTTCTGACGCAACTTGTCAAGCAAAATCTACCAAGAGGACCTAGGATGTCTGCCAACAGTAAGCGGAATTCCCAAATAAACAAAGGGAAGAGACCCAATTTGAAACCATAGAATATCAGCAGTATGCCTCTGAAGAGCTAGAGGAGTATTAAAGAAAAAAATGGAGGATTTATTCTCATTAACTTTTTGACCTGAAGCCGCAAGATAAATATCCAAAGCTTGCCTAAAAGCCTCAGCTTCCCGAAGCCGAGCCAATCCCATAAGAGTAGTGTCATCCACAAATTGGAGATGTGAGAGTTGGGGCAAACCATTTCCTCATTGTCACCCATGTATCAACCCCTGAGAAGCTCAAAATTTTAGAAAACGAGCCAGACCCTCAGCCATAATAATAAAGAAGAAAGGGGAAAGAGGGTCCCCTTGGGGAAGGCCTCTGGAAGCACCAAAAGGATATGAAGGTTCTCCGTTCACAATAACCAAGAAAGAAGAGGAAGTAACACAACTCAAAATCCAACTCACCCATTCATAACTAAAACCAAAAGCTAAGAGATTTTTCTGAAGAAAACTCCATTTGACTTTGTCATAGACCTTGGCCATATCTAATTTGATGAGCATAGATCTCTCCTTTGAGGAATCCATAGAGTGAATAACCTCAGATGCCACCACCACCCCATCCAGAATTTGTAATACTTAATTTCAATTGCTCTCGATTTCTATCAATAATTATCTCTTATATTTTCCCTTGATTTTGTTTTTCTTTCTTTCTTTTCTTTCTCTCCTTTTGGATAATAGATCATGCTCCATAGACTATTGATGTTGGGTCTTGGATCCTTTATCCTTGATATTAGACCCATCAAAATTTTGACGTTAGACACTACATGTTGGGTCTTAGAATTTAGATTATAACATGTAAACCCTAGATGTTATACTCTTGGCACATGACTTCAAAACTTGGAGCCCAAAAATCTCATAATTTAGATCTTATACTTTAGAACCTAAGCTTTACACACATAGACCTTATGCTTGTGGACAACTGAACTTGATCAAGAAATGTTTACCCTTTACCTTCAACTATTAGATTGGAAACCCTAGAGTTGTGGAATATGGACCCTAGACCAAGAAATATTTACGCTACATTACGAACCCTTGAACCCATGCCTTGGGATGCATGCTTCTATATTGTGGAACCTACACCCTAAATTTGTTGATTGTGGATGCTAGACAAAAAATGACACAATAACATCAATCCTAGACCCTATACCTTGAATATTTGACCCTTGACACTAAACTATGTACATTGGATTGTTGGAACCTAATCGTCAAATCATAGACCCCAAACTTTATATCCTCAACCCTTGATCATTAACTTTGGACCCCAAGACCCCTAAACCACTTGACCTTGGTTCATGGATCTCAAACATTGAAATATAGACTCTAGAATGTACAAGGACCTAGATGTTACTTGGAACCAAACCTTAACATCTTAACATGTGATCTTAAAATTTGGAGCCTTCCTAGATCCTTAGATATTAACTTTGGACCCTTTGATGGCCCATGGCCAATCTGATTAGGCATCACAAATAGAACCCTCAATTGAATCTTCTATCGTAGTTATTCTTTGCCTTCCAAACATTTGCAAGCCCCCTCACAAGGGTAGGTATGTACTTTAAAATTAAGTTTAAAAGAACCTATATCATCAAATTAATCATTGGTTTTCTTGGTCTTCAATTAATTATCACATGATCACTTGCACGTCACCATCCAAGACCTAACTGATTCCTCGAGTTTCTAGTGTTGGAAAACCTAGGCTCTGATAATAGATGTTATGCCCATCATGAACACAACACAATTTTTTTAAATAATTAATTAAGTCCATTGATGTTAAGCCTCATGTTATGACAATGTGAGTAGACATTATCGAACTTAATTAGTTCTTTTAATTTTTATTTTTTTGTGGTGTGTTCATGATGGGTGTGACAAATGGACTTTGGACTCATGGACCATGGACCCCAGACCAACATATCATATACCATAAACCCTTGGACCCTAAACCCTCCATCTTGGACTCATGTACCATAGACTTTGGAGTAAGAAATTTTTCATGTAGCTTGCACCTTGAACATTTGAGCATTTTCCTTGAATCTTTGACACACTAGAACAATCTTGGAATTTGGGCAGATCAAACCTTAGACTATAGGATTTGGACCCTATTGTCTCTCTCTCTCATCTCACCTCATTATTTTTATTCCTCGTGTTTGAGTGTGTCATGACCCAATGGAAACATGTTGATTTGGAGGTAATGTCAAGTCCCACTTTGGCCATTGTTCCTTTATAGGACAATCATCTGTGTTGTCACCCGTCATTATATTGTCATTCGGGTCCGTTGTGTCATTCATGTTTTCATCTTGATTGGAAATTCATTAATTAGTTAAATGGTGTATTAGATAAGTTATTTGATTTAGTGTA